>VCHN02000014.1:169279395-169467672 GCA_007115665.2 Sequoiadendron giganteum | reverse complement strand
AGCCTTCCCTTTGAGCAGTGAGCTCTAGGCAGTATGCCTAAATACAAGTGAATTCCCCATATTGTAAACTTTATTTGAGTATACTCAGATCATATTGTGGATTGGCTATTCACCGTAGTTTTTCCCCTAATAGGGTTTCCACGTAAAAATTCTTGTGTTATGGTATTGTGATTGTTTTCTTCTTGTTCATGCATTTTGGTTGAATTTTACAAGTACTTTAAAGATAAAGATTAATAATGTTAATTTTGGCACAATATTGATTCACCCCCCCTCTCAGTGTAGTTTGTTTCCAACAACCACCACCAAAAGCTACCAATATTGATGATACCCTAATAATACTCCACCATTCCATCACCTCTGATTGCTTGGTTCATTTCTTAGTGGTTTCAACACGTTGCTACTACTCATACACTACCAATGACATACTAGTCTACTATCACTACCTATCAACATTGATGAAACTTGATTCCCACCTCTACTAGAGGCACCAATTTCGTCTACAACTTGTCATCCATGAAGACACCACTAGAGGTAAGAAACTCTTCTCATTTAGGTTTTCAAAATTTGATGCTAACTTCAAAACACCATATCTTTGTCATATGGAGGTATGTTTTGACTTAATTTTTTTGAAATGAGATAAAATTTCATGAAATTTATGATGGTATAATATATTTCATGCCATGACTCTTGATTTATTAGAAAATTAAATTTCCTTAAGATTTTACTACATAGATTCACTCTTTTAAACTTCTAGGTTCCACAACTTTCTCAAATGAGCTTAAATTTGAGACTCACTTGAAATTAGATTATTTTTTAGAACTATATAGCATTTCTAGGAATTTATTATTATGCTATCATTTAATTTTACTTTCATCTTTTTGATTTACATAGAGCATTATAAGAGTATAGAAAATTAGCTTCCAACTTTTAAACATGCTAATTTATAAAGTGCCAATCACTGTAACATACTAAAGGTGTCTTAATTGAGCTATTTGGGGGTGTGTTACTACAAAGCACTCAACTTTTTAACTGACTTCATACATGTACTTGTCTTTGGGAGGCTAACACATTGAAATTTTTTAACCATGAATTAAAGTAAAGTTTTATCATGGGGGATTTATCCATGGGATTCTAGTGGTTCTACACATTAGGACATATCGTGGGATGAATAGTATAGTGACATGAAACACATTATGATTCCAAATCCATTGATGGAAGCTTGCATCAAGTTGCTTTATCTATTATGGGTCCTCATGTTTTCTATCCACCACATCATACTTATGGCTTACTATATCATGATTCATATTTGTTGACATATCAAATATAGAGCTAATATCTATGGTAAATTCTCAACCTTTGTAGCATAAAATCATACTAATTCACATCTCAAATTGAGATACATTCATTATACTCAACATTCTCAAATCTTACTTACATGATACTTGATCCCATTCATCAATTTTAGTCATAGTCCAATATTGACATTGAGGCACATGGGAAACTTCCAAATTCATTCATTAATCATCCTCTCCTTGGTTTAGAGTTTTTTGCTCTAGGATTTTTCTTTCTCTTCTAGTGGGAGCACTCTCTTTGTACATTATTTTTTTCATATTGTATATGGGTACCTAATATGGTTTGTTTTGCTGGGATCCATTTATTATTAGATCAATTATATTGAGGGGGTGGTAGTGTAATATTATGTTGCACCTTATATTAAGTTTACATAATCAATTTCATATTATTTACTTGGGTAAATTATGAAATAAAAGAAAAAATATCAATTCTTTTCAACTCCCTTGATTGATGGGATTATTTGCCACCTTTATCTCCATTCATCTCTTTGATTAATAGTAATTAGGTGCCACATATCCCTCATCAAGATGAGTTAACTTGAAACCTTTGCTCCTACAATTGAGTTAGTTCTTTAGTTTACTTCTCTCCTCCAAGACACTTGTTAGCTTGACTTGTGCATGTCCAAAGTCTATAAATTGTAGTCTATTTCCTTCTTTTATACACCTTGAATACATATATTAGAATATTATTATTTTGAAATTGTTTGTATATTGGAGTAATGTCATCTTTCTTTTTTAATCTAGCTATAATTAATATTACATAATCTTTATTAAATGTAACAAGCCCTATTATTATTTTGTGGAAATCAAGAAAGCTTTTGATATAGTTCCTAGAAGTAAACCATGATGGAAAATTGAGGGTCTAGGCATAACAAAATAATGAGTAGTTGTCCATAGACTTTTGAGGGTATTTGACTTAAAACTAGAAATTTAGTGCGCCTTTGAGAATGCTTTAGGAGTAACATAAGAGATAAACAAGGATGCCCACTATCTTGTACCTTATTTGGTTTACAAATCAATAAATTAGAAGAATGAATAAATCCATAAAGAGTGTGTGATGTTAATTTGGGAGAGTATGTAGTGTTAGTGTTTTTAAAGAACTAAGAAGATTTAATAAAGAATCTATGAGTTTTCCAGACTCAATTATGGAATACTAAGGAAATGATTGGCCAACGAATGAGAGGAAGCAAAGATGTTCCCCTCCTACACTTCAGGCTTTGTAAAACCCGAGAGGGTGATCCCACAATGTGCTCCTAATAACCTTGCTACACATTGCACAATTAACAAATGCATTCTCATTATGATCCTAAATAAATGAAATCCTTAAAGGAGATGGAAATTCCTTCAAATATCAAGCACTTAAAAGCTGATAATTCACACACCATGAAAGTAGATTAATTCAAAGGTTATTTTTAAATTGTTGTTCTCAAATTGGGAAACTAGAACCATGGGACATGCACACAACACTCCAAATTAGTGCCATATCTTAGGGCAAGGAGTCATAACACAGTAAGCTGAATTATTAGGCGACTTTAATTCTAAACAACCATGGCTTCGTGAGATTGCCTTACAATCACATTACCAATACTTATAATCTATGACTACTTATCAAATCCATAAGACACATACATGGATTCATGATTTAATCAAAACATTTTAACCAATTCATTAAACTAGAGCCTCAATTAAAATATACATCAAAGTCGAACAACCATGAAGACTAATGAAATGATCTTTGATCAATATTCCATTAATAATTCACATACAATGTCAAAGTTGGAGAGACAATAGAATCAAAAGATTATCATTACTTGTTCAAACATGCTTAGAAACCATACAATTGACATAAATTACTTGCTAGACTCAAAGACTCAAGATATAAACTTCAAATATACTTTATTTGTGCTTACAACTTGCATAATTCAGATCCAAAATTCAATAAGAGACTTTCAAAAATGGCCTTGAATTCCCTTTTATAGAATAAGGGAGCAAAACAAGCTTCAGGCGAAGATGTAAACAAGTCACATTTTCATTTGACTAGCTAAATCAATTATTACTTAAGGAATTAGCTGCAACAAATGGGAAGAATATCCTTCATGTGGGCAAAGAGAACCTTTTAGTTGATGAAAAATCCTGCACCTTCCCAGAGGCAGTTTATTTAGGTGAGTAATCTTGAAAATGTTGTAACATCTTTATCTTCCTCAACAAAATGAAAAAAACATCTAGAAATAGAGAAAAGGTGAATCACCATCCATATCGGCATCAACATCATTCCAAGTCATCACTAATCAACACCAATCTGTCATACCTTGAATAAGGAGAAACATATCTTTATGCACTTTAACTTCAGAGGCCAAACCTGTACTATACTAGACCAAGTATATGTATTATCCATCCTTGTGTTTATAGTCTCAAATCATCAATGAAAATATTCTTCCATATTTCATAATCTGTGTCAGAGGACCAACTAAATCCAATTACCTCATCCATCTTTTCTTTGTAGGGAGCATATTTCACCATCACTGAAATTGATTCCTTATCAAAATCTTCTAAAAATTTGATAATGAAAGATAATTTCTCAAGGGAGACCTTCATTATATCCATATCAACATGTTCACATATGAGAACTGCTTGGGAGGCAATAGTAGTATCCATTTGGTCCTTCCATACCTATAGGGGTTTTACCTCATCATACGTATGTTGGATATCTGGCAATAATGTCAATTCCGCCTCATCATATTTTTCCTTCAATTCTTTGATTTTTATCTCCAAAGGGGCAACATACCCTTGCAACTTTTGTTCCTTAATTCCATCAACAAATTTGTAAACCAGGAGCACTCTTGGGTACTTATCTGCCTTTCGTCTGGCCCCAATTTCCATGAGCTTCAAATCACCAACCCTAGGGATCCACTTATCCAAGATTGGGATAGATATATCCTTGTCCCTTTGGGATAACTTTATTGCTTGTAACATCAAGGAATAATTCACATGAACACTATTTAGTTTCCTCTAAATTTTCTTGTTCATGTGTTTGAGTACTACACAAACAATATTGGAATTTTTCTCATACATTGTGTAGACAACCAAAATTTGGACACTTACATTTGTCCAAATTTATCCCTTTTCGTCTAAACATCCTCTTATTCGCGTTAATTAGGTAATATTGCTATTATCTAATTAATACCCTTAATCCCTCTTTAATCCCTAATGTATTTAGTTAATGGTTAAATACCTTACCCCCTTTACTCTCCTTTTCATCAAAAAAATTAATAAATATGACATTTATTTAATTCCTCACATGTCACATCCTTTTCCTTAATCCTAATCCATCTCCTAATCCCATCACTAGAGATGTGCACATGGATAATCCCTGACTAGGATGTGTCACATCCTCCAACTTTTGCAAGATGGATCTTAATCTTCATTAGCCACTAATTGTATTCTAATCAGTGATTAGTCAGTCTAATCAATCCCCCTTTGGTCAACTCTCTCATTCCCCAAGAAATTTTTAATTCTTTTTTATCTTCCCCATGTGAATTTAAAATTCACTCTTGATTCCTCCAAGAATCTCCCTCTTCCCCATGGATTTAAAATACACTTTTGATTCCTCCAAGGAATCTCCTCTTCCCCATGTGATCATTGAAAGGTCACATCAAGTCACATGGAAGCAAAGAACCTTCCATTATAAGGGCCTTGTTTTATCCACAGTGCACTTTTCAACCTCCTCCATAAAAACCTTCTCTTATCATAAGGTGCTTATCATATGAATTTAAAATTCATATTTATTCTCCCAACCACCTTATCCCCTTCAATCATGTGAATTAAATATTCACATTTATTTCTCCATCCAATTCTCTCTTTTCCATGAGGATTTTTTGTGAAATACTAAAATTCCTCATATGTCACTTTCACCTTCATTTGGGGACAAGAGGTTACTTTTTGAGGAATCTTCTCATCCCCCAAGGTACTTGCAAGGTACTTGTCCTTCCTCCCCATCATTTGTGCATTGTCCATCTCACCTCACCCCTTGGACAACTCACCCTCCACATGTCAAGATGTGAGGGCTTGCAAGTCCTCAAATCACCACAACCCTCCATCTTGGCCATGGTGGCTCAATCCTGACCGTTGAATTCTCTAGAGAATTCAATTTCATCTATAAATACCCCCCCCTCTTCCTTCATTAAGGGATCTAGAGACCTTAAGCATTTTAGTACCCTTATGCTCTTGAATTGCCAAGCCATTTTAGAACTTGCATTAGCTCATTTTTCATTGCATTCATATTACTCATTTCATCACATACTCACTTTATATCCATTCTCATCCCATTGCCATCCAAGGAGCACACACATCCAGATACATCAAGGGCCAACCAAAGGACAACACAGGTAAAAGGTATATTTCATTGTTTTGTGTTATTTCATTTATTTGTGTTAAACGTAGCCCAATCGTTGAGGTGGTCTTGTGTTTTCATATTACATTCATAGTTAGATTTGCATTCTTAGGTAGGAAAAATGCATGCACACACATTGCATTCTAAGTTTTCTCAAGAAATTTCTTATGTACCTCAACCTATTGAAGTAGTTGCTACCTTGTAGGCTCATCAGTTGCAAGTGGCTCTTAGCCCAAATTGTATCTAGTACTATAGCCATGCACTGTTTTGGTAGAGGGGAAGATTGAGGATGTTTTATTGGAGAGGTATGAGTAGCATGCCCTAAACCAAAGGAGCTTTGATTCCTTAACACTTCCACTTGTTGCTTATATAGTGCTAACTCTGTTTCTAACTCTGCAACTCTTTATTGACTCTTGTTATACTCCTCCACAAGGTCATTATACTTACCTCTGTATGAATCCCTCTCGATAGTTGGGATTTCTATTGTTGCCTTGGAAAAATTAGCAACATTTATAGTCATGTCTGCTAAGTCCAAAGTTGGGGTATCAACAACTCTCCTTATGACTAGTTGCCCACTAAAGTCAGCAAAAACTACTACAAGTAGTTTCTTGGATTTTGTAGACAATGACCAAATGGCCAAGGCATCCCATTTTTAGCTAAATGTTGATCCCTTGAGTGCCAGTACAACCTCTTCCTTAGTTTGGAACAATGGCCTTTCGGCTCTTCTTATGGTATCTAGTACAACAACATCAACAATATCCCATTTGGGCAATAACAACACTCCACTTTTTTGTACCAATGCCCTACCCTCTTCTGCTGTAATAATTTGAAATTCCTCTTTCATAAATTTTATTTACACTTCCATGGATGGCACTCTTAGGGAGTTCAGGATGTAAAATCCTCTCCCTAGCCACATTCTCTGCATATAGTGAGGCCTTAGCCCTCCACACAAAGTCCTTGAATGCTTTTGTTTCAATGAAAGAGTCATCCTCCATAAACTATTTACAAGCTTCATGTATCATGCCATCTAAGTTGCTTATACCACTTAAATCTCCTTTACCCAATCTCAAGCTGCTCTTTGCAGTATCTGTTATAGCCACCCTAGGGGGAGAGGGCATTCCCTTCTGCATCTCTTCAAGAGTGACTAATATTTCATCCTCCTCAGTGTTCAGGTAATCGACAACTTTGCTCACCTCAGTTCTTTGATTCTTGATTGGTGGCTACTTTGATGGAGAAGGGCCCCTCGTAGGTGAATCAATCTTGATCACAATAGGGGAAGCCTGTCTAGGAGGTGATGAAACTATTCCAGCTAGAGAAGTTGCCCTTGACCCCTATGAAGTAGTAGGGGTTGGCAGTGTCTGTTGTTTCTTCACTATCTCCTTCCTCCTAGAATATATCTAGATCTTCTTTGGGGGCTAGTAGGAAGATATTTCTTTGTCTTGTACAAATGGTCCTTCTTCCACTGCTTATGACTTCCCTTTATTTGTAATTGTTCTCTCCATTTTCATCACACCAACAACATTTTCAAAATTTTCCAAAACATACCGTATTCTATTCCACTCTCCCTCAATGTTTGGCAAAAGATCATAGTCTGGATTTGACTTCCTGGTCTGTTCAACCATTTTATTGAAAGCAAGATACATGGATTTATTTTCATCTTGCACATTGAATTCAAAAGTATTTATAATGACATCCTCCGGGTAGTAGAAGTTGTGGACAAATGTACCTGTCCTAATTATTTCCTTTACTGTAGTAATGAAACCCTCAAGGTCATGGTTTCTAGGGTGCACTGTTCTCAAGTTGTAGGGTTCCAATATCTTAACAAATGCTTTCCAACCTCCCTTAACCATCACACAATCTACAAATGTTGTCCACTCAGGGAAGAATGAACCCTTCTTTTGATGTTTTGGCAAATTTGCCAATTGAGCAGCTCCTAGTTGCCTCATTATTTCCACAAATCCAATCCTTAAAGGCACATCCATTGGTAGGACAAAAGGATTGATAGTTTTCCCATATACCCTAAATACAATTGTATCTGAATATGGGATGATGTCTCCCCTATTATGAGTTATCTTTAATTTTGGTCTCCTCTCCATGGGCCTCAAAAAGTCATGAATTTATTTTGGGATTCTTGGCGGATTATGAATCAGGAATCTCCTCAATTTGGAAGCAAACACATTATGAAAATCACATAGTCAAACCTTTGGTCATCCTTCTGCAAAATTCTAGACCAACATTGGACAGGAAACTCGAGATCACCCTGCTTCTTCTTCAGTGACATATCTTGACCAAATTGCTTCTCTCCTGTGTACAAGAGCATATGCATCAACAAGGAGTACCACCAAAACTTGACCCAATTCTTCCCTTCCTTAAGAGAAATTGGGCCCTTGTGCATACACTCAACCAAGTAGGTAGCATAATCATAGACCATATTGAAGGCTCCATGCTGAATATGTGCTACCATATACATATATTATCTTGGCATGGTGTCTGGTGGATCAGAGCCAATCATTTGGCACAGGTAAAAGAAAGTCTTGTTGAAATAGTCAAGGCAAAATACTTTACAGTAAAAGGTTCCTTCTCATCTCTGCCAATCTTTATTTGTTTTCTATTCTTTCCATATCCTGTAGTGGTAGTATGTATTGGCAACATTGTGGTTCTGAAAAAAACCTTGGTATTTTCATATTCTTTCCTAAAGACATCAAGGTCAATAGGGATCATGTCTTGAATCCACTCATGAAATTCAAAGATTTATGCAATCTCTTCCCTAGTAATCTTGACCATCACGACACCATCAAATGTCCTAACGAACCTGGAGATAGGGCCATATCTTGCTACAATGTCCTTCAACAAATCTACATCCATATACATGTTTGGGACCACTAGTTTTCGCATATCTAATCTCCAGGTGTTGCAAGTGGGGACTCCACAGTTCCTATTCCCAAACTAGTTCTTGAACAAGTGTCATCCAAAAAAAGGCAATTCAACATTTGTGATGCAATTATTTTTATCCAGTAATCCTTCATGAATCCTAGGGCCATAGTAAATTGCTACTCCTTCAGTCCTTTTGTTGGTCAAGGGTTTGAGTTGATCAATGATATCCTGAGAAAGTGACCTAGTTGCGGTTTTAGACCCAGACCCTTGTACTTTGGGAGCCATGAATAACTAGGTAGGTTTAAGACAAACTTGGGTTTCGACATAGAAGGGCTCAAAACCTAGTTCCTTTGATTAAAATGGATATTGCAAATTGAATATGCAAATTTGAAAAAATATGCCCTAGAGAACTACAAATTATGCGCAATTCAAAAGCACAACGATGCAATTAAAATGTTACCTGCTAATTATTCAATCAATTTCTAAACTTCTCTAATAGATAGGTTTTTGATGTCACAGCCGTGCCGATTTCCCTAACCTCGTCATGGGGTTCGTTAGTTTTGAAACTTCCCGATCATTTGACTTACTTATACCTTTGTCGTGCCAAGCCTTATTTGTTGATTATCGCATGCAGTCGTCCTGTCGGAGGTTCTCAAAACCTTAGAACCTCTGACATATGGTTTGAAGTTTTGTTTCTCAGCGATTGGATGACCTAACTGGAGGCACACTTTTCAATATGTCAGCTCATTTAATACACCGTACGATGTCTTTAAGGAATGTCTTCTCAAATGCCTTGAAACGGCAATTCGAGGTTTAACATAATCTTTTAAATCTTTTGAAAAGACTGCTCTTAAATAAGGAGTTGGTGAAGAAGATATGGTAATGGATTTGCACATTTTTCCCTAATAAATAAATGCTTTTCTCTTGCCGCCATCTTTAAGCGATCTTATGTACGAGCAAAGGTGGTAGCATTTTTAATTCCAGATTTTCCTCAAGATGGTGCTTCCTGGTGAGGTCGCAGAATAAGAAGATGAACTTGTGCCAATCATACAACCGAATTTAATTTGGCCTGAGGAGGAACAACTCGACATCATTTCTGATTTGCGATCGCTAGCATGGAAGGAGAAAACCAACTACGCCGAAAACCACAGGGTAATTTTTTGTCCTAGATAAAGAAGAGGAGCGAGCCGAATTTAATATTTTGGTTATAGAAATGCAATTGGAGTTGTTTAGAGTCTTGGCCACTCTGGTGGTTTAGTGACTTGACTTCTTTATGGGACCGACAATAGAAACGGTTTTCTTCAGAAGAGGCTGAATCTTTTATTTTGCATGCATGGAATCTTTTGTAATTATGGGTGCTAACCGAAATTTTGGGTTGTAACGGAACTGTTCCCTTTTCTTGGTGACTGTTTCGATATCGGTCATTTTCAATGATCATAATGAATAGTTACTTTCGAATATAAAAAGGCTAGAAGAAAGTTGTACATAGGGGGATAAAGGCAATAAGCTTAGTTTTCTTGAAACTCAGTCTGGTTGTACAGGGGTATTGAGTTTGTGAACTCGTATTTTTGGCATTGAAGAGATTAAGAGAATATTTCTGAGTCTTTGAATTTATAATTTTTTTTCTTTGATTACATGAACTTTGTTGCATAGTAATTACTTTTCAATGTTCTCTTGTTGAATTGGACTGTGTATGTATTTAATTCTGAAACTTTGAATTTGGCTTAAATCATCTGTTGAAAGGATTTGTTGTTCTCTCTTTCTCTGGGTATTATCTGTGGTTATGGAATAAGAGAAAATTGAGTTATTGATCTATGAATTTTTTTCTTCTGTTAAATCATTCTTTCACACTTACTTTCATGGTTATGCGTAGGTGTTGGTTACCTTTCCTGCTTTCTGGTTAAAAGCATACCTCGCATTTTATTCATTACATATCTTCCGAAGGTAGCTGTGCCTTGTAAAATAAGTAGAGAGCACTCGCGACTATCGTTGCAAGTGACTCAACTGTTGGCCAGGTTTTCATTTGTGTGGGCTAGAGAGTATTAATTGAAGTGAAAAATATGTCAATCAACATAAAACACACAGGCCAATTCAATTGGAAGAAAAGAGGTGAAAACTTGCCCTAATTCAAGATTTTTTGGTTAAAGCACAAAATAAAGCTTTAGTTTAACTTATGACTTTTGTGTTTGCAGGAAACCCTAATTTGCTCGAGTTGCAGGTTGAAACACTTTCTCTCGATCTCCTGAAAGCTCTGAACTCACTTGCGATCTTGAATTACACGAGGAAATCAATTTTTATGTGTCTTTATACCTAAAAGATGGTAGCTACAGGTGTCTTGTCCACCATTACTGCTCGTTCACGTGAAGCAAAATGACTCTAATGTTCATGCATTCAATTTTGAATAGCAACCATTGATCCTCCTCTAAGATGGCATGTCAAATGGCTCGAATTGAGTCAACACGATTTGAATCTTGCTTGTCGCCATTCATCAATCCATCAACCAATGAGAATGCGTTGACTAGAAGCCACATCATTCCTTCCCACGGGCTCCACCTCTTCTTTCAAGCGGATGAAACAATCCATGTGTCGCTCATTTGCAGACCTCGTAAGCTTTTGGAAGGTATTATTTTAATCTTGCGAGGTGTGCGATACATGACTGAGATTCAATCTTAGCATTGCATATTGGTTGTAGATCTCAAAACCTTTAGGCATTGGGCATTTGAAAGTGGACTAAGCCCCACCTCAGCGGGCGTACACGTGTCAAGCAATCGTAGACCTCGCAAGATTTTGGAAGACATTATTTTAATCCTACGAGGTATGCGATACACGACCATGATGCAATCTTTAAATTTGATGGGGAGGATTTTTGCACATGCCAATAAAGTTAGTTTAAAAATGGGGCCAAGAGTAGGTTGACAGGATAATGACCCTCAAGGAAGATGTATAAGACTTCAGCCATTGATCTAAAATAATGCAACCTGACTCAGGAATTTTTTTTAGTGACGACATGATATTTGGCAACTGACAGACCCAAGCAACGGGGCCGATAAATGCACATTCTTGATGGCTTAAGTTGCAACTTATGTAACTAGTGATCGAGTGGGGTAGGTCAACAAAGAATTAAAACACCCAAGGGTTTGACATAGGTAAAATCTAAAACAAGGATTTAGAAACCAAAAACGCTGAACCCTACTCGTGGACACAGGAACAACAGACCAATAATATGCATGGAACCAAATAAAATTTCTCTAGATTTTAGAACCTCTACCATGTAGTAAAGCTTCTTTTGTATGCAAAAGATATTATTTTGATTGCAAGGTCTACTCAAGGTCTAAAAGAGGATTTAAATGCCTTAGAACACTTTTACAACCTTTGGAGATAGGCATGCAAGTAAACACTACTATGACCAAGATCCTAATCTTCTCCAACAAAAAAAAAATAGCTTAACTTTTACTTTGAAGGAAGTCTCCTAGAAGTAGTAACATAGTACAAACCTCTTGGAAAAGAATTCAACAATAAACTTAGATGGGAAACATATGTAAGGAAGACAATTTTGGTAGCTTGGAGAATATTTTTGCATTGAAAAATAGAAACTTAGGGAGGTTGAATTATGTGATTGAAAAACTATATGATTTTTTTTTGGTTTATTAGAGATACTAGTGGTATTTTATCGATGTCAAGTGTGGGCTAACAAAACTATTCAAACTAAAATAAAGACAAATAAAGAGGATTCCAAAGTGTTGATTACAAGCAAACTCAAAATAAAAGGTTCATTCCTTATGAGGTTCTTATAGAAAAAAAATGTATCTTTTGTATTGAGACAACGATGATGGATTGTATCATACACTATCTAAATTAATGAATTAATGGACACACATAGATGGCTTAAGATTATCACTAAAAAAGTTCTAAATAAAAAAGAAGAATATATGGATTAGACAAATCCAGTGGATGAACAAATGAAATATTAACTAAGCACATGCTCAAATAGTAACAAAGGAAAAAAACATTTGTTATGGAAAATTTATGTGCACCTACATGAGTAAAGAAGTTAGGGAGAAAGAAGAAATGTCATTTTATTAAATTTACTCTACTTATGATAAACATCAAAATATCTACATAGAAGCAACATGAATTGAAAAGCAAAGATACTCATGACCCTATTGAGGACAACTTACATCAACTTTATTATGAAATAGTATATGGAAGATACCAAAAGAAGAACGAGAGGAGAGAAAATACACTTTTTACACATCCTAGAAATAAAGAAATACTTTATTTTGAAGTATGAAGCATATAATAACATTTGAACTAGATATACATATATTTTAACAATATATCATTCCAATATTTGTTTAAAAAATGAAAATGAAAATAATTAAAAAAAACACATTTGGTAGACGCATTCTAAATTACTATCCTCCATTCAACCATGTCTTCCATTCAACTATTTTAACATATATTTTTAATTGATTAAACAGGAAAAGAGCTCTGATCCATTTTAGCATATGTTATTATGACATGCTCACGTTAATTTAGTCACTCTGGAAACAACGGGGAACTTTTTAATCATGCACCTCCTAATAAGGGGAAGCAAAAGTTTCCGCCGAAAGTGTGGGAGTCAGAATAGATCCTAAATTATGCATAAAAGGCTGCCTACCTGCTCCTAAAAGCTCAATGGCTTCTAAGATGATCTCAGAAAACTGTCCCTCTTTGGTCAGGAAATGGAGTTGGACAAAAATTTCATACACATGGGAGGCTTCACTTTGGTTAGAGCTAAAATAGAGGTTGGGAAAAGCCAGAGACCATCGCCGCATATAAGTCCAGATGCCATCGCAGGGACAAGCATATCCGCCTTTTTACGATTGAGGCGTTGCCATCCGTATACAATCACTGTCCCCACACACATATCAATGGCGAAGTAGGCGCCCACAAGGAATGGAACGGCCATAGCCATTGGCAGAGGAATGTATTGAGAAACGCTCTTTCGCACCCGATCTCGAGCAGCATTGATCACAACTGCCAAAGCAAAGGCACCGCAACAGATTTGTAAACAATGCTTTGGAAGTGCAGAGAATCCTTCCACCCCTAAAATGGCCATGTTTCTGTATATGAGAGCATAGGGAGCTTTGTATTCTCCATCAGGGTTCCCCACATCGAAGGCTTTGTAGAATAGCCAGAAAACTAGCGGGCCGACAACGCATCCCATTACAGTTCCGATCAACTGGCTTGCAAACATGGACCTTGGAGATGAAAGAGTGAGATACCCTGTTTTGAAGTCGTGCATTAGATCTGAAGCGGTTGAGAGAATAGACTTGATGATTCCACAGGCAGCTAAGCCCACCATAACGCCTCCATGCTCCTTCCCCGCCCACGCTGCGAACACGAACAGGGCAACCTTCCCGTAATTATATGCTAAGTTCTGATCTGTCAGCCCTGCTCCATATGCATTACAGAATGCCAGAGCAGGGGCGAACAGATAAGCAATGAACACGTAGTACCATTTCATTTGAGGAAACATTTGAGGAATGACCCCAATGGATATTGCGGCCAGGACTCCGTAGCCAGATACAGCCACCCAAAAGGGTATTGAATCCTTGAGAAACATTTCCTTGCGCCGCTTGTCGTCGTATGTAATGGCATCATTTTGCTCATTCCCTGTGTCTAGAGAGAGAACTAAACGTAAGTTTTATGTACCATGACTTTATATATATACAAAAGTAATTATGACTACATATGTGCAAAAGTAATTTCTACTTATATGGTTATCACTTTCTCTGCTGGGGAAACTTGGGATATATGCAAAAGAAGAAATGATATTAACTTACAAGTTCTGCTGCCTGGTAAGATATCTATCCTTTTCGATCGTTGTATATACATGGTACTGAGGGTAATGCACACGATCTTAATGAAATTGTAGAGGCCATCTCCTAGAATGAGGGCAATGCACACAAACACCTGCACATATGTGTGGGAATTTGCCCTTAATATTGAAAACGAAATATCCAGGCAATTTCCAGGGGACGATACGCTTATGAATTCAAATGTATACCTTGTAACCGTTAAGGCTTTTCATGCTGCTTTCAGGAAGATTTTCAGGGTACCAATTTCCTTTCTGGTTCCTGATCAGAGGCCACATAATTCCCCAGGAAGCAACAGCTCCGATAAGCAAGGACACATTAACGATATGTGGGCAGATCATCCCTGCTCCAACATATGTCGTACTGAAATCGAAGTAGAAACTGCTATGGAACAAATATATCAGTGGAAAAGCCTATTTTTTTTGGAGAAGATGAATGCAACAGGGTATTATAGGATTTACCTTTGCTTCCAAGCTTTCAATCCAAAAACAGGGAAACTTGTAAAACCGCAATTTTCTCCACCGCTGAAGAACCATTGGAAAAATCCCCAAAGGAAACTGAAAGTGAAATACTTTCCAAAACATGTAACCTGCTTCCTGCAATTGGAATGCTCATCTTTTGAATTTTGGAGCGAGGAAATGTAGCTCAATCTTTGATTTGTCGTGTTTCTAAGTACATCCACATATGCCTGTGGTACGAATTTTAGGGTCCTTACCTCGCTAATTTAGCACCATGTGGTGTGTGGAAGCCATTGATGAGAACTGCCGTTGCTGTACCACTGGGATAAGTCAACTTATGGTCAATGATTAGTACCTGTAATCAAATCAGTTATCCAAACCAAAACTGTCAGACAATGACTTACACATTGTGTTCTCCACAAACATGATTCATTTGAAGATAAGACTCGATTCGTCCAGTTCATAACCAATATTCATACCTTCCTCAGAGGTACCAAAGCTAAAATGCCAATGAATGTAACAACAAAAAGGAACCCAATCATCCAGCCAATAGCAGGCTCCTTAATAGTATCTGGAGTGTTTCCTTCCGTATGAGTTCCTGCCTGTTCGTAAGTCTTTCTATTCATGCCCAGCAAATAAGATCCGAATCCTCCTAATTACCATATTGAAGTAATCAGTACTGCATTCCTCTACTTGTAAAATTTAGTCATTAGATAAAGAAAGGAAAGAAATGCATAACACTTGGGTGAATCGATGAAAAATGCATACCGCCATATGCAGTGCTATAACAAGCAACAACACAGGTCTGGATGACAGTGTTCTCCTGTCTGGTAAAAGGAGTTTTGGATGACCCAAATTTCTCCATTACTTTAGTCAATGCTTTCATGAGAACAAACGCCAAAAGTCCAGCCGAAACATTCATTGTAGGAACCAGTCCGGTGGTCAGATTTAGCTTCATAACAATGATGCTGAACATAATTCCTAACAGCATGGCCACCAAGAGTCCTCTCAAAGTCATTTGCTCCTTCCATGAGGGTACCTTCTTGCTCTCGAAGATCTCTTCTACACTCATTTCTTTCCCAGGATCTGCAACTGTCTCATCTCTTCGTCCGCCTTCTCTAATCTCTGGTGCCTCGGCATCGGAGCTCTTGCTGTTTCCAAAGGATCTATAATGCCCATCATCATAAATCTCATCATAACCCATTTGAAACCCAAAATCTTATTGCAGGACTAGTCCAACAAGACCATTTTGCTTCTGAAAAACAAATTTATAAAAATGAGGCAATCAACTTGGGAAATCTGCTACCCCATTAACGCCTTGGCCCACCCCACCTGTAACCTTCTCGGTCAACACCCCAATAATTAATAGGGTGGATCTGGACACACTTTCCTCCCAGATATTTAAGAAGATGCTCTTTGGAGCATACCCACACACCTAGATACCAGGTGTAGGCCTTATTAATCGACCAAATCCACTGCCACCAGTTTTCTTCCTCTAGTTAAATGATTCTGCACAGAATATCAATTAACATGAGTGAAGTGGGAGAGTCTATTATTTGTGTTGTTTCTAAGATGGGCTAAAAAGAAAGGACTAAAACCAAAGTCAATCAATGCAGCCTGTGGCAGGGGAGGAATGCTTGCTTTATCGAAAAAATAAAATTCTGTAAAAGACAGAATAATTTAGGTCTGTTTTGGAGATGGGACGGGAGAGGGTGTTAGAACTCACACGTAAAGCATCCATAAGCCCTTGGGGACCGCAGCTATGGTAGTACTGATGAATCTGATTGGTAAAAATGGCAGAAGCTTGTAGTGGAGAAGCGTTGCGATGACGTTTGAGGGAATTACAAGGAAAAAGAGAAAAAATGCCAACCACAGGTCAGATTTCAATTCGAAGGACAAAAAAAAACGAGAAAATGAATGGTATCGGTGTTCCCATAAATCTTCCATTTGTTCAAACATGTGTGATTTTTTCAAACCTATGTTGCATAATTTTCCGTTACACCTAAATCCCGATACTGCTTGATTCATTTCATCATTTGCTTCCATTGAAAGTAGTAGCTAGTACAAACACTACAGATTTGGCAAGTAGTACGTGGGGTCAAAGAGACCTTGTACTACAAGTTTGTCCTGTTGAAAACATGCACTGCAATTTGGACCCGCATCCTCTGAAATGATTTTAATGGCAACCGTTCAAAGTTGGAACTTTTAAAATGTTATATTTGTTTTTACAGGAATTTTTAAGGGTGGCTAGGATTATATTTGTGTAAGCATTTAGTTTGTTATTTTTTAATATGTTTTAGTATTTGTAAAGTTTTTTTTTAATAAATAATGTATATTTTATATTAAATCATATAAAAATAAAATATATTGGTCAAATCTTGGAAGCAACCGTAATTCTGTGATCTTCTTATTAGTAAACATCGAATATCTCCTAGAGGTTCATATAAAGCGTGAGGACTTACAAAAACAAAGTGAATAATTGTCACTTCATTGAGAATAACAATAGCTTAATTTTTACATAGATCTATTTGGTGGAATTTTGGATCATAAAGGTAGACCCCTTGCTCTATTGTAAGGCTGCTTTGCCAAAAGCCAAGCTCAAAAAGGTTTTCAATGTTTTAACAATATTCTGAATAATGGACAATTAAAGGACAAGGCATCCTTAAGTAGAGAATATGAACTGCCTCCATCAAATTGGAGGACCTATACAATATTAAGGGAAGCTTGCGAAGGGCTATAGTTTCCTACAACATGTATTCAAAATGAGGAACAATACAAAGAATTCAAATGGAAGGATAGTACCCCATTGATTGATGTTAATACTAGGATGATTTACAAGTCCTTGACTAACTCTAGTTCTATCACAAAATATGCTAACAAATGCTAGGATCTTAACTTAACTGAGAAAAAATGACAAAGTATCTTTAAAATAATATGGTCAAATGTATTAGAGCCCAAAAAGGCTTTTTTTAGATGGCTTCTTTTATTGCAAAGGTCACCATTCAAAACTAAGTATTTTGATATTGAAATATGTAGCATTTGTAAAATGCTTGAATCAATTAAGCATACATTTTTTTATAGTTTTTATGCCAAAGAAATCTGGAATATGTTTTGTGATGGGCAAAGGATTTGGGGAGAATGTAGTGAAATTAATTGGGAAAAAATTTTATGGGGAATAAAAATAAATTAGATAAAGATTATAATATATTTTGGGTGTGTTTCAACTGAATTATTATGGAATATTTGGAAGGCAAGAAATGCAAATAAATTTAAAGGGGTTAGAAGGGCACTTACCGAGTCTTCAAAAAGACTCATGTATTGCATAATATCTCCATGCAGGCTATTGTCACAATGGAGATTTCAAAATGCAAATTCTTGAAGTTGTTAAGGGATGGCACAATAAAGGTTATCAAAGAGGAATTAAGATATGGACACAACTGGAAATACAATTAGCCTAATACATCTACATTTCTGAAGGCTCTTGAGGACTTCTTGAAGGCTTTCAATGAGAAAATGGAGGAGAACCAAAAGGTGAACAAAGGAACAAGGGGTCTTAGATTTCATGACAATGAAGGGGAATATTTTTGCAGTTGAAGTGGTCAGGTCCAATGAAGAAATTTCAACTATTGACCCTCCTTTAGGATGGAGGGACCTGGATACCTATAGCAAGAGTAGGGAATTTTAATAATGAAACACAATGCTATGTGTAGATATGTAATAATGTAATCTAATGGTATTTTTGTATAAATTATACAACTACAAGGTGTATATAGGCATCTATTATAATGAGAAATGTTTTTCCTAGCAACTATATCTATGGACATAAGTAGTATATACAGTAGTATTTATATGATTCAGATAATGTATGGTCCTTTTTGAGACTAAAACATCTTTCATACAAAAAAATAGTTTACATAAAACGTGAGTGGATTAGAATTATATTCTTAAAATATGATATAAAAGTTTATAGATAAATTAATAATGTTAATGTGAACTTTACTAGTTGTTGTGATAAAAGGTCAAAATATTACAGCTAAATATAAAACAAAGATAAGAGACTTGACCTGAAGATGCTTTATAATTGTTGTTTCTAAGGATAGAATTGTGGCATGCTGCCTAGTTTGATTAATTTGATGCTACCCACAAAGACTTTCTTTCCTCTCCAATATTTATTTACTATAAGGGTTATGCTAAAAATCATGATAGAGCCTATTATAAGGCAAAGGGAAGGGCCTTTCCTATTTGCCTAGTTAGGTTGATCGGTAATGTATAATCTAAATAGCTATGGCTAACTCATTTGAACAAAGAGTTGTTTTAGATCCAAGCACCAAGGACTAGGAATAGAAAATCACTCAAAGAAGCTAGTTGGGAGTTGGATTTTTCACAATGAGCAAAGGAAAATGAAAGAAACCCCTTAAGTAGATTCATTCCAACCATTCAATCATGGACTAATTAATAAATTTAGTTGAGACTCATTTCATCACTAGCAATGTTGATTTCCACCATTTGTTTAGCTAATTAATTTTATTGACTTGTCAAAAGGTCCAAATAAATTATATTAAAGAAAATAAGGAGCATGTTGAGTTCCTTGATAACAATCATGCACCTTTGTGAATGTATAAAGATCAAAACAATACAATAGAGCTATAAATGTTAGTGTAACTAAAACAAATTTGAGATTGAAATTGAGACTAACGCAGTTATAATCAAGTTTCCTATGAATGATTTATACTAAAAATCGATGCTCCTTATAACATGTGAACCCTGGTTTCATGCCTGCACAAATACAACAAACAAATACATTATTAGATCAATATTCAAGATACAAACAAGGATTCCCCATTAAATCCATTTACAAAGCTTAAATAGAAAGAAAATGAAGAACAATGCAAGAAACTAAATAAAATCTATTTAAACAAAGAAAATTCTCGATCCCATGGAGGAATTGGTACCAATTGATGTGTCGAAATTGGCCCTTTCCCAACTCCTTTGTTGCAATGTTGATGATGTGTGGATGATCAAATCTCCTTGATGAGATTTTAGCATAACCTAGCTATGAAAACTAACAAAATGATGATCATATTCTAGGAAAGTTGATATGAGAGAAAGAAAACTAATTTTAAAAAGATAAACTACGTCATGTCATGCATTCCAATCCAAGTAGTAGATCACTTACATAACATAATCCCATGTGACATAGGAATATTGATTAGAATGTGGCCATGCTCTAAATTTTTTATTGCTAAGGATAAAATTGTGTCATGTGATATAGTTTGGCTAATGCGGCCATATTTAGGATTTATACTAACTATAAAGACTTGCTTTCCTCCTCTATACTTGTTGGTAAATATATTTTCAATTGCAACACTTTGTTGTAAAATGACATGACTCATCTAATGGGAAACAACAATATTTATAATAATTGGATATATTATTCTTGGACTAACAATCTTGCTATGAATTTTCCAAGAGTAGGTCTCTTGTATGATGTGTTTAAAATTTTAGGGGTTATTTTTTTAACTAGAAAGTAGGAAAGACAAATGAACTAAAACTAAAAAGGAAAAAATACTCTAAGTAGTTAACTAGAGGAATTTGAACATAATGTCTCACATTCGAAGTAACTAGCATAAAAAATACTTTAAATATCTATATCTAAAATATATCTACCATATATTTCTTGAACATAAAAAAATCTACTTACAAGGTTAATTCCAAGATCTAAACATCAATGTTCAAATTCCAACACACAAAGAGAGAAATAGAATCCACATGACTATAAATAAATTCTCAATATATTGTGTTAGAGTAAAGGTTTTAACTTAGTTATGTTAATTAAGTTACCTTTATTCCTCTCTTAAGATTTCACTTTAGTTTGCATATTGTGACATTTAATAATTAATATAAATTATTAAATTTCTACCTATTAGGGTTTCTTTTAGGTTTTGCATGATCTCCTCTCTTAAGGATTGATCCATTGTATATTTTTTAGATCAAAGGGGTTGTGGTCTTGTTTAGATGCAATTCAACCAGTTTTGACATGACCATTTGAGTTTATGTAGCATATAAATAAGATGGATGAGGCTATGGGTTTGATTTCCTTACATGTTTCAGACAACTTGTTGTTTCATCTTGATGGGTGTAACAATCCTCTTGAAATGTGGACCAAGTTCAATGCTTTATTTGGTACCATTAATCAGTTTCGTGCACTACAGATTAAGGCAGAGTTGACTTCACTTGTACTTGATTCTTTTCCCTCTATTGAGGACTTTATGATGAAACTCAAACAACAAAGATCTCTTCTATAGGGTTTTGGTAAGGTTAAGACTAATACAAAGTGTATTTACCTAATTTTTTCAAAGCTTTGTGGGAACTTTCAAATATTCTCATCTACCTTCCATTCCACTATGGATGCCTTGGGTGCACACTTTACTATGCCTACTTTTGAGGTGTTTTGTGATCGGTTGACACGAGATCAGGCCAATATATCATAGTTGGATGCTCTCACAAGATCACAACACCAAGCATTGGTAGCACAATTATCACAGGGGAAGCAAAAGCAAAAGCAAAAACAAAAATCAAAAACCACAAAGCATTGGAAGGATTCCAATTCACAGAATACCTCTGATTCACCTTCTCCTAAGGGGGAATCATCAAAGAAAGACAGACCTAAGTGTGCTTATTGTACTAAGCCAGGACATGATGAGCCCAAGTGTCATGAGAAGAAGATAGATGGATATGCAAAATAGGTTTCAGATTTGACAGCTCTTCTTGGGAGGAACAATATTCATCACTCTTCTTCATCTACATTAGGCAGGTCTTCTTCTTCGCCATCATTCCAGATAGATGGACAGACCCCACACAAGGGTCATGCATTATGTGTAACCATCAGTTCACATTCATCTAGATGGCTACTGGATTTAGGTGCTTCACACCATATGACATCTTCTCAGGACACGTTCTCATCTTTCGAGGCTATGTCCTCACCACACATATTGATGGGTAATAACACATATATGAGTGTATGTGGGAAAGGTTCTATCAACATTGATGATGGTACATTCAATGATGTACTATGTGTAAAATATTTGTCCACTAACCTTCTCTCCATCTATCAGATTGCTCATAGTGGGACAGGGAAGACAGTTGAGTTCACACCTAATTCAATACACATCAGAGACATTCAGATTGGCAACATTGTTGCGATAGGGACAATTGATCATTCTCCCTGATTGTATGCATTCACACACTTTGGTCCACCATCTCCACTATCTGAGTATACCTCTCTTTCTACAAGAGAGCATGTAGTATCTAAGGAGAAGTTTGGTCACTTGAACTTATGTGTTCTTCCATCTATTCATGAGACTAGTGTTGAGACTTCTACACCTCTACCTCCTGTTGAGATCACATTTGTTTAGCATATTTCCTCTTCAACTGTGACTGATATTGTAGCTCCACTCATCGATCCATCAAGTGTAGTTGTTGAGGCCATATCAGAGGATATTCCTTTCCTCACAGATGACATATTCAACACACCTGTTATCCCTTCTTCATTGGAGATTCCATTTCAAGATCATCTTGAACTGTTTGATTCACCATTTTATAATTTAGACACTCATGCTATAGTTCAGTTCTTCAATGAGCATCATCCAGGACTTCCATTTTCACCTCACATCCAGGGATTTCCTCTTCCTCAATCGCTGGATATTTTTCTTCCTCCCAGGAGACACATTAGTTTGATCATTGGTACATGGGTTCTTTCATTCTGGGGGGATTTGGAGTCTCCACTCTCTCTCATGGGGGGATATCTAATTGTATATCTACACATGTTCTTGAAAGAGTCTCTTGAGACATTCCTTTTGTACTTTCTTTTTGCATCTCTTTTAGGAGAGGAGTTTTTTCCCATGTGGTTTTCTCCTTTACTCCGCTTTATAAATATTTGGTTGTATTTGGGTACCTGATCAGGCCTAGTTGTTGGGACCCTTGTTTGCTTTCATGCATTGTAGTTACCTTTTGCTTTCTTGCACATGTTTGTATCTGCACTCTTGCTCATCTTAAGGGGGGTGTTAGAGTAAAGGTTTTAACTTAATTATGTTAATTAAGTTACCTTTATTCTTCTCTTAAGATTTCACTTTAGTTTGCATATTGTGACATTTAATAATTAATATCAATTATTAGATGTCTACCTATTATGGTTTCTTTTAGGTTTTGCATGATCTTCTTTCTTAAGGATTGATCCATTGTATATTTTTTATGTCATTTTGTTTTGTTAATACATCTCTCATATTACAAAGCTTCAAACCCTCTCTTGCTTTTTTCTCCATTCTCTTCCCTATGGCAAGTATCTCTTTGCATGCAGGTGTTCTTGGAATCTGAAGTTGGTTTTGACAACTTCTACATATTGTTGCAATTTAATATAAAAAAAATACACAACACTTAAGAAAAAATAAACCAAAATTCATTTGTATTCTTATCATTCCAAAATATGTGAGCACAAAGTCTCTGTAGGAGTTGAGAAAATACAACTTCACAAACCCCGAAGATCACCTGCATGCAAATAACTTGTCACAAAAGATGAGATGGAGCAAACAAGCAAGGGTTCTCTGAAAACTGAAAATGTATATATCAGAGAGAATGAGAGAATGAATTGATATGAAATACAATGGGATCAATCCTTATAAAAAGGAGATCATGCAAACCCTAATAGGAAAAACCCTAATAGAAGCCCTAATAGGAAAATATTTAATAATTAATATAATTATTAAATGTCACTTTATGCAAACTAATATGAAATCTTAAGAAGGGAATAAAGGTAACTTAATCAACATAATTAAGTTAAGACCTTTACTCTAACACCCCCCCTTAAGATGAGCAACAGTGCAGCTACAAACAAATGCAAGAAAGCAAAGGTAACTACAATGCAAGAAGGTGAACATGGGTCTCGGCAACTAGGCCAGATCAGGTACCCAAATACAACCAAATCTCTGTAAAGAGGAGAAATAGAGAAAACCTCATGGGAAAAAACTCTACTCCAAAAAGAGATGCATAAAGCCAAGAAGAAGAACATCACTGAAGCAGAAGAAGCTGCAAACAACTATCGAAAGATGACTACTATGGTGCTGAAGAACCTCAGTTGAAGATGGAATATCCCTTCTAAGGTGAAACCAAGGAAGAATTAGCACGAACAATATAATACCCCCCCATAATGCTGAACTAGGAGAGCCTGACAAATCCACTGAAATGATGTGAAACACCCTGTAGTGCATGAAGGGGAAGAAACATCTGAAAGTGCACAAGATAGCACCTGCAACAGAAAAAGTGGTGTGCAAAACAAAGCACACATGCATGAGGCTGAAATCATATGGATCCATTGTCATCGTGGAGGGACACTCACCGGACAAAGGTGTGATGGCAAACAAAGGCAAACTACACAACCCCCAATGGTATGGATTCACTGTCGTCATGGAGGGATACTCACCAGACAAAGATGTGATGGCAAAACAAAGGCAAACTACACAACCCCTCATGGCACTTTATAATAATAGTGCGAGTACAAAATATGGCACAACCTTATGTGCAGAATCCTCAAAAGATGCATGTACAATAGTGTGGCATTTTATCTCAGTGCGTGTACATAAAATATAGCTTACAAATGATGCTCAAAATGCCCTCAAAGGACAAAATGTTGGAAATACATGAAGAACAGCCAAGAACAAAGCATCCCATGCAAACAAAAAGTTTCCAAGAGTAAATATGTCTAGGTAATCCATCAGAGTGTGAAAAAAAAATAACTAAATAAAATATACCTAGAGTAAAATATGGAAAAAGTGCAACGATGAAACTGAAGAGCTCTGAAATATGGTTCCAATGCCGCTAAGATTGCGAAAAATGGAGAAACTGATCAAAAGTTATGAGCTTGGGACTGAAAATAGCCCCTTTGTCTTCAACTGGCTGTAGAATGCACCAACGGAACAAAGAAGTGATGAGACCTACACCACTGGAAAGATGAGAAAACCAGATTTTTGACGATATCTCGTTTGCCAAAAAATGATATCGTATGCCCAAGTTACGGCCTCCGGAATAAATCAGCTCCAAAGAGGGAAAAAGTCAACGTTGGGTTAAATTTGATGGTCATATGGCTGTCGAAACAAAAACACTGGGTTAAATATGATGGCCAAACGACCATCACCGTAAATGTGCGATTGGGCTTATTTTCAGAAAAAAATTGTTTTTTAAATAAAAAAATTATTACAAAAAAAAAAATTTAAATAAAAAAATTTTGAAAAAAAATGGTGGGGGCCACCCCCACCGCACCCATGTGGGTGCGGGCTCCCTATGCGGGGGACTACGCAGTTACGGACCTGTGCAGGTCTGTGCAAGTATGGACCTGTGCAGTGGTGCGTAAGTACTGCCGACCTGCAAGCCGTTAAAAGGCTTTTTAAAAAAAAAATTAATGTTTTTTTTTTTCATTAAAAAATAAAAATTACAAGGTAAAAACTGAATTTTCAGGAAAAATAATATTTTCTTTTGACGAAATTTTTGCGAAAAAAATATATGGAAAAAATAAATTTCGGAATTTTTTTTTTTACCAGGGGGGCGACGGTCGTATTGCAAAAAATTTTTGCCTCAAATTTTGACTTTGTCCAAAATGGACGAATGAACAGTCGATTTAGGGGTTTTGGACCGTTGCAGACACAATGGCAAAGTCCGTTTGAGCTGAAAATGCTTCAAAATTGCAGGTATTCCCTAGATCAAGAAAACAAACCCCAAACCCTTGAAGCTCCAAAAATCTTCAAAACAAGAACAGGAAGCAGCAGGTGTGGAACTCTGATACCATGCAGGAGTTGAGAAAATACAACTTCACAAACCCCGAAGATCACCTGCATGCAAATAACCTGTCACAAAAGAAGAGATGGAGACAAACAAGCAAGGGTTCTCTGAAAACTGAAAATGTATATATCAGAGAGAATGAAAGAATAAATTGATATGAAATACAATGGGATCAATCCTTATAAAAAGGAGATCATGCAAACCCTAATAAAACCCTAATAGGAAAAACCCTAATAGAAGCCCTAATAGGAAAACATTTAATAATTAATATAATTATTAAATGTCACTTTATGCAAACTAAAGTGAAATCTTAAGAAGGGAATAAAGGTAACTTAATCAACATAATTAAGTTAAGACCTTTACTCTAACATCAACAATTTTTTTTTTGTGCAATGCTTGTGAAAAACACTCCTTGATAGAAAATATGGAAGATGAATTACCTTAAGAATAAAAAGACTAGAAGCTAGAAGAAGAAAAAAGAAGGATCATCATTTCTTTACCCCTAATATCCCTTATATAACATTATATTTGTAACTCCTTCATGTGTAGCTCCTTGAAAAAGCTAAATCTTAAATGAATTTTATTTTATTTTTCTTTTTCAAATAAACATCACTTTTAATTTATTACAAAATAACTTATCCAAATTCACATTACAAATACAAAAAGATATTATAAAATATCATTGAGATACATCTTTATCTTTTCCTTGCTTGGGCTCCTAACTATGTAACCTGTTGAAACCTTTGATAGTACAACAACAACCTTGGCTTTATAATCTTGGAAACTCCTAATGGTGGGAGTTTACGATTTCCCCTTTGGGATTGACATGCTATTGAGATGAATCTTCCATGTCAATAAGGCTTCATTAATTTCTTAAATTCTTTTGAGGAAATTGAAAACTTCTTTTTGGAAAGTGATTAAGGTTGGTGACATATTACTCAATATTTTCATTATGTTACTATCAATGATGTCCTTAGATGATTCATCTAAAATCAAGTCCTTGATATTTTTATTTACAAAAGAAAAATTTGACAAGATAATTTCATCCTCCTCAATAATATCAATATTAAAAGTCAAACAATTGGCTCAAATTTGAATCAAAATGGAGTCACATAACTTAGCGATTATCTTGAGTTTGATTAAGGATTGCTTCAAAACCATGAGTTTTCATTCATTCAATTTGTTCACCATTTGATAGTATCATTTTATTGATCTTATTGAATATTTGTTTTGCAATCAAAATGTTTATACCTAGATTTTCATCATTTTGTGTACATCCCTAATTATTAATTGAAATACTACATCTTCCTTCTTAACATGTGATTCAAATCAAAATCTTTTTTTCTTATTTTGAACCTACTCATATAATATTGTAGCTTCTTCACTATAAAGAATACCATTGATATTCACCTTTTCAACCCAATATTTAGAAACCCTTCCATAAACATGATATTTCCCAGTTTAAAAAAATATTGGAACTAATACCTTCAAGAGGTATGTTGGATGAAGTTGAAGGTAAGACATCTATAGGTTGAGTAGATGTGTGTATAATAGAACTGATATACAAATTTAAAGCTCTTACCTACTCCTCTAGTTGTTCTCTTACTTCCTATAGAGTAGGGGGATTTGTCACCCTCGAGGCTCCAGGTCATAGGAAAGCCCCAAGGAACGAAATTCCCTAAACTACCTCAGGTTGTTTGACAGGTGTTTCAAAAATCAGGTGAGCCGCCCACAGAGATTTCAAACTACATACTAGACAACTCACCGTGTAAGGATGGCAGTGTAGGAACCAAACTCTAGCGCACCATGTTGGCATCTCAAGGATGTGATGACATCCTCTATGTATAGAGGTTTGATAAACAACTCGAAAACATAAAGGGACTACTTATGACCTGACTGTTGAGGTTTTATAGTTTGAAAAAGAGAATACAAATAGAAAATAGTACAACAAGAAGAATACTAAAAAGTTATTCTAGTACAAAAATGACAAAGAAAGAGTAGGAAAAGATACATTTCACGTGAAATCTAATTCTTCAGCTTTAACCCCATACTCGTATGAGACATTAGTGTAATTGGAATTGGTGTTTGCATTGTTCCCTAAATTGGAGGCTCTTCTTTTTCCATGGTCTTGTAGGGAACTCTTGAAAATAGTTTGGTCAACATTTGTCTTTCCTTGTGAATTTTCCACTAATATGTCACCTTGTTCAATGAGGTCTTGGATAAGGTTCTTAAGTATCCAACATGATAATGTTTTATGTCCCTTGGTTCAATGGTATTCACAAAAGTCTTTGTCATTCCACCAAGTTGGTTTAAAGATTGTTGGTTCATAAGGTTTAACCTCTGGTAGTTGAATGATATTTGATTTCAATAATTTCTTCAAGATTGGTTCAATGGGTTCTCCTAAGGGTGTATATGTTCGTTTAGGTATGTTTTTTCATGGAGGACCTCTACGTTGTTGGTTGTTTTGGATTGCATTTGCAGTTTGATCTTGGCTTGGTATTGGATTTTTTTGCATGGAAAGACCTTTGAGATGAATGATGGGGTGAACCTTGTTAACCATTTTAGCATCAACTACCCCATCATTGGTGACATTTTTTTTCTAGACCAAAATTTTCCTTTGTCATTGGGATTGTTTTGGTTTTCTTTGAAGATATTGACCAATCATTTTGCAACAAGATATTTCTCAATGGAGACTCCCTTTTCAATTACATCCTCAAATGTGTTGCAACAATGGATTTGAAGTTGGATCATTAATTATGTATTGAGTTTTTCTACAAAGATGGGAACCAACTATTTTATGGTATGTGACAAGGACATTTACTAGACATTCTTTGCCATCTTTGAAAGAACGATGTGACTCCCCTTCTTTTTGTTTGGTTGTGCATAGTTTTGCAAGGTTCATATCACTTTCAATTTTGTAGGAAAAATGTGATGATTTTTTCAACTAATTCATTCTATGTTCTTATCCTAGGAAGAAGGTGTGCAAACCACTCTAGAGCCTACCCCGAAAGGCTACATGGGAATAATATCAATAAGTATGTAGGCTCAAAAGAAATGACTATACAAGCAATGATAAACTCTTGCATATGTTCTACTAGTACTCCCTTTCCGTCAAATTTGATGAATTTTGGCACATTAAAGCGTGGAGGAAAAGGTGGCATGTATATGCTTCTATCAAAGGGATAAGGACATAGTTCCTCCATTGAGTATGTTTTCTTTGTTGTGCTCACTTGCAAATTTTCCATCTGTTTTTGTATTTGTTGCATCAAAGTTTCCATGGGTGTTGGTGGTATGTTTGGTTGACTTTGCATGAGAAGGTTGGCATTGGTGTTAAGAGTGTTAAGGTAATTGTGTGATAGCATATTTTGGTTTTGGAAGTTGGACGCGAATGTTGAGTTTGGGCTAATGTTTTAATGAGAATGGTTTTGATTGTCTTGTTGTAAGTGAGATGTAAACATGGTGTTGGTATTGGTATTATGTTGTGTGGAATTTGGTTGGTGTGTTGGTGGTGTGGTATGAAGTTGAGGTTTGGGTTGACATGTTGTGATGGAGGTTGGTTGGTGTTTAAGTTTGAACCAAAAGACATGTTGGTGTTTGGTGTAGTGTTGGTCATTTGGATTTACACCCTTGGTGTGGCAATATGAATCCTCCTTATTTTATTGGTGGGTTTGGGTTTTGATTTGTGTTTTTGTTGTTTGATGGTGCAATATTTTTGGTGGATGTTGTGGAAAATGGATTTGCAAAAGTCATACCCATGGAGCTAGAGGATGATCCAAATGGATTGGAAAATGTGGGAATTGGTCCTCGAGATGTTGCATGTGTCCTTTTCATCCAAAATGTTGGAGTAGGAGGTATGTTAATATGTGTTGTGTTATGTGTAGTTCCCCTAAGTGGCATACTAGTGTGAATTTATTGTGGGGATCAAGAATGACCATGTGAAAATGTGTTATGACCTTGACTTTGAGCTTGTGTTTGTTTTGTTTCCTCTGCAATTATGAAAGTGTCAAAACCGAAGGGAATATTGGAACCATTTTGAGTGAGTGCTAGGAAATACTTGTTAGGATCCGCTTTGACCATCTCTTCTATGATACACACTATATTAGGATCTTGGGAATCTTGTTAAATCTCTTCAAGTGTTAGATTTTGGTTAACCTCCTTCAATGTAAAATTGTGAAATGGATTTGGAACTTCATCTTTTGGTGTTTGAGGTTGGTTTGAAGAGGACCCAAAGTTCATGGTGCTAGTTGGATTGAAATTGGGGTCATATGACTTGAATCCATATCTTTTCATTTCCTTTGTGACCTAGTGAAGACCATATAAGACTTGTGACCTTATGGATTTTGAAACCTTTGGAATCAATGCGACTAAATATGGAGATGAAAACTGAGGAAATGGAAGATGACAATGACACTATGCTATATATATATATATATATTTTTGGAATATAAAGATGGAAGATGGAAATGCAACTATGAATATTCTTGGTATGCAAAGTGGTAATAGGACTATGACTATGCTTATGCTTGGGTGGGATGCAAGATGGTAATAAGACTAAGACTATGGCTATGCTTGGATTCACATATATAATTTTGAACCTTAAAAGAGGATGCTAAGCAAACTATGGTAGACAAAAGTATCAACTCTAAGTGTCAAGACCTCAAGGAGATAAGGACCAAGATGGTGATGATGATTGGATAAAAGGTGAGCCTAAACTAGACACATGCGATATAAGCCCAACCTAAGGATGAGATAGCTAAGCATATGATAAGATCAAGACACCTAAAAATGAGACTAATAGTCTACCCAATAGTATGATAAACTTCCTAATCTGAAGACTAAAAGATAATGCTGATGAAATGAGGTGTTGTAAGACGTTTGCAAGTTGGGACTATGCAAGCCAACCTAAGGTAAATGATGAATTGCAATGAATGGATTGACTGAACCTAAACAAGTCTCAGGTCTGAGTGTATAGTCACTATCTATAAGGAATTTGGAAGTTGGATGTATAAATATTTCCCCAAAAAAATTTGAAACTAACAGATGCGGTGTTTCAGGCTTCTTAGGGTTTCTGACAGATATGGTGCTCTAACTAAAAATTGGGTAAAAGCACAAAGTTGTGTCACACTTTCGGCCAACTAAGTAGTTTCGAGTGAAATGTTTTTAGACAAAAATGTTTTTGGTCAAATAGGTTTTGGCTGAAACCACGTGGCCTATACGTGGCACATAATGTTTCAACTGAATATGTTTTGCTTGAATCCAAAAAATTTAAATTTTTCCCTTTTTCGCTTTGAAATTGGATTATTTTATATGCATGGTTTCGATAGAAAGTATTTCGATCGAAACCCTTTCTACAAAAATTATCTATATGGTACCCTAGTTGGCAGCAAATTCAACCTTTTTTAGAATTTTCTAAAACTTTCAAGTTCAACTAAGTATTTCTTCAGTCAGAATGATGTTTTTAGAAAAAAGAAAAATACCCTTTTGTAGAGCTCGGAGTGATGAATCTAAATATGTAATGTTTTTAATATTCTGATTAGTTTGAATATATTTTATTTTTAAAATAATGCAAGTAGGTTGTTAAAGTTAAAAAAGAGGTTGATTAGAAATTAAAAAAAAGTAAAACTTTTTTTTTTTTGAAAAATATATGGTGCACTAGAGGAGAGAGTCCTCTTCAAAAGGGTACAATTTATTTATTTGAAATGACAAAAAAAATAGACAATAGTTGACGTCTAATGAAAACTGTCAAATTTTGAAATGTTTGACTTTAAAATGTTATTACGAGAAAAATATACACCAATTTTATTTTATTTTTCCATGCACTAGATATTCAAGTCACTTATTTGGACAAAAATTTTAAGGGAAAATGAAGATTTCTTTTCTATTTGTTTCTTGACATCAAGTGAACATCACTTTTTCCCAAAATTTTCAGCATTCCAAAATCTACTCTTAAATTAATAAAAAAATAATCAAAACAATTTTAAAAAATCTGAAAAAATAAGAGGATTAAACTTCATCAATATTTCTACCTCTCATTAGCTTACACAAATTTGAAATTCAAAACATAAAGACCACTTTATTGTTGGATGATGTGGTTGTCATTAATGTCAACACTATTAGCATTGATGATGCTTAAGGTTGTATATGTTGAGGATATTGAGAAAATTGTATTAAACATATGTGTTGGCAGCTAGTGAAGCTATGAAGGTCAGAATGGTGAAATGTTATGTACGTTGATATTCAGGTGTTGCGCGCAAATGGGTTTATTGTTGAACCTATCTAGTATAATATCCGGAAGTCTCAGTGGTACACATCAAAGATTTGTGCAAGTAAAGTATTATGTTGCTCCTACAATCATTCTGTTACTGTAGCAGTTGTTCTTGGAAGAGGAAGTTGGAATTCTAGTAATTCCAGTTGTTGTGTATGTTCTTGTGACGTTCATGGATGATTCTAGATCATGTTCTATCTTTGTTGCAAGTCTGCGCTACTTGGTGTGATCATGGTTGAAGATTTTTCTGATGTATGTTGGGGTTTTCATGTTCTTGGCCGACATGATTGTGGTAGCGTGTTGTGGATCCTTATTGATTAATTTATTGTTGTTTGGTGTGTTCGAGGATGTTGGTTTGGGTCCTATCTTTGTTGTGACAGACTTGTGTTGGTGTGCATAAATATTTATTCATGTATTAAGGCTGAAAGTTATAATTCATCTATTATTTGTGGTTGATGGAGTTGTTGATGTAAATCCATGTAGCGGATATATAAGAAAGGTTGTTTTGTGGTGTGAAAAAAATTGGGCAGTGTATGCTCAAGTGTACAAGTGATGTACAAGTGTGAATAAAGGTCAAATCATTCAAGAGCACAACATAATGTGAAAGAAGATTGAGTAGAGTGTATGTGCCTAACCAAAACTGTCATCAAGCTTTTGGAGAAGCTATTTTATCAGTTCATCCCACTCAGATGGTTTTAATATGATTGTATTCTCTTTGAGAAATGAGCTCTAGGCAGTGTACCTAAATGCAAGTGCATTCCTTATTCATTTTTCATCATACTTTTAACCAAGGTATAATTGTGGATTAACCTCCACTATGGTTTTCTCCCTTAATAGGGTTTCCACACAAAAATATTGGTTTTATGTGTTTCTGATGTGTTGTGTAATTCTTGCTTTCACTATTATTCATCAAATTTGGAATTAAAGGTTAATAGTTTGATTAAAGTTGTTGATTATGTTACAATTGATTCACCCCCCCTCTTAGTTGTGTCTTCTTGTTTTGCCAACAATTGGTATTAGATCTAGTTCCTCTGAAGGTGAAGCTTAACAACTTGAGGTGATTCGAGATGTCATCTTATAAGAAGGATAGTTCGAGATTCGATGGTACAAACTACATCATGTGGAAAGTCAGAATGAAATGTCATTTGAAGTGCATTGGTGAACCCTTTTGGAAGATTAAAAAAGATGCATATACTATTCCTCATAATGGTCCCTCTACTGTTGATGAGATCAAAGAAGCTAAAATTAATACCATAGCTATTGAAGCATTTGTGAGTGCCTTGAAAAATTCTAAAATGTCAAATGTGATGGGTCTGAAGACTGAACATGAGATCTGGACAAAGCTGGAGTTATTGTATGAAGGAGATCCACTTGTGAAAGTTTATAAGCTACAAAGTCTAAAAGGAAAATGGGAGGACATGAAGATGAGTGAAGATGAGAACATCCACTCTTTCTCTCAGAAGATAAATGAACTAGTGACAAACATCAGATGTGTTGGTGGTGTTTTGGATGAAGAAGAAATTGTTTCTAAGATACTCAGATCTGTGCATCCTTCCTACAAAGCGAAAGCTCATGCTATTGATGAACTCAGGTCATTGACTAAAATAACAAGAGACATGCTAATTGTAAAACTTGCAGCCTTTGAGTTGAGTGAATTTGGTGAATCTACTCCTAAAGTAGAATCTGCATTGAAAGCCACTGTATCTAGGAAAAAGAAATATGATACAGGAGAAAGTTCCAAAAAGACATTTAGGTATGAAGATGAGATGAAAAATATTGAAGATGAAGAAAGAGAGCTAGAAGAAGTGGAAGCACTAATTGCAAGAAGAGAATCCAGAGGCCATGGTAAGTACAAAGGAAATCTACCTATTAGATGTTTTTCTTGTAGTAAAATAGGTCATTTTGCATCAAGGTGTCTTGCAAGAATTTCTAAATACAAGCCTGAAGACACTAGATTTCAAAGAAAATGTTGTTATGATGAAGGTGTTATTGATGATGAATCTGATAAAGACAATGGAAAAGAAGATGAATGGGTATTTATTGCTATTTAAGAGAATGGCCAAGTGTCCACTGAATCTGTTAGTAATGTGAATGTTGAGAAAGCTCTTGCAACCAAAGTTGAAGAAAAGGATGAATGGGTGATTGACAATAGATTCTCACATCATATGACTGGTGAAAAAGATAAGTTTGTTAGCTTGGAGAATTACAATGGTGGCATTGTAAGATTTGGAGACAACACTTTTGGTGTAATTCGTGGCAGAGGCACTATTTATTTTCGTGGTAAGAATAATACTGATGATGTTCTCTATGTAGAAGGCTTAAAGAATAACTTGTTGAGTGTTGGATAGATGGTAGACAAGGGATACAATATTCAATTCAAGGATGGTAAGTGCAGGATACTGGGAAATACAGGCAAAGTAATTGCCTCAGGTACAAAGACAAAAGGTAATATCTTTCAGTTGAGTACTGCTAATGGAAGTTGCTTGATTTATCATATTGATGTAAGTTAGTTATGGCATAGGCGGTTGTGTCATGTGAAATTGGATAATATTGTAAAGATAAGTTCTTCTCAAGTGGTCAGAGACTTACCTAAGATAGTGAAGCCTACTAACACTATGTGTAAGGAATGTCAGATGGGAAAGCGAACTAGAAACCATTTTCAGAGAAAACAGTGCAACTCTAATGGAGTATTGGAATTGGTACATACTGATCTATGTGGTCCATCCAAAATCAGATGTCTACAAGGTGAAAGGTACTTTATGTTGCTTATTGATGATTATTCAAGAATGATATGGGTTGCCTTGTTAAGAGAAAAACATGAAGCATTAGAAAAGTTCAAAAATTTCAAAGTTATGGCAGAGAATGAGACAGGTCTGAAGGTTAAATGTTTGAGATTAGACAGAGGTGGATAATTCACTTCCAGAGAATTCAATACTTTCTGTGAAGAGCATGGAATTCAAATACAATTATCTGCTCCCCGGACCCCTCAACAAAATGGAGTTGTTGAAAGAAAGAACATAATAGTTCTAGACACTGCTAGAACCATGATGTTGGAAGAAAATGTTCCTCATTTCTACTGGAGAGAAGCAGTAAGCACTGTTGTGTACACTATCAACTGGGTAAATGTCAACAGTAATTTTGGTAAGACTCCTTTTGAGCTATGGTTTGGTTATAAGCCTACTGTGAAGTATTTCAATTTTTTTGGAAGCAAATGCTACATCAAGAGAGATGATAATATAGGCAAGTTTGATGCTAGAAGTGATGAAGGAATCTTCTTAGGTTACTCTACTAAGAGCAAAGCTTACCAGTGTTTTAATAAAAGGTTGAAGAGAATAGTTGAAAGTGCTAATGTCAAAGTTGATGAAGATATTGACAAACCATCCAGATGCAATGGATATGATTCAGATGGTGATCATGATAATTCTAACAATGGACAAAATGTTTAGTCACATAGTCAATTGAAAATTGTTCCAGTGAACCAAGGAAATCACGAAGTAGAAGCAAGCAAAAATGCAAAAGAAAGAACACAAGAACAAGAGGTGAGAGAAAAATTCAAAACTCTTAAGTATATAAGAAGAAATCATTCTGATAGTCAGATCATAGGAGACAAAATAAAAGGTGTACAAACTAGAAGGAGAATTCTAGAAGAATATTGCTTGTTTTCTAAAGTTGAGCCTAACAATATCAATGAAGCATGCAAAGACGAATATTGGATGGAAGCCATGAAAGAAGAACTGATGTAGATACAAAAAAATGAGACATGGGAACTTGTTCCTAGACCTAAAGAAAAGAAAGTGATTGGAACCAAATGGGTGTTTCAGGATAAACTTAATGAACAAGGAGAAGTGGTCAAAAATAGAGCAAGATTGGTTTGAAAAGGGTATTCACAAATGGAAGGTATAGTTTTGAAGAAACTTTCTCCCCTGTTGCTAGAATAGAAGCTGTGAGATTATTTCTTGCTTATGCTACTTTCAAGAATTACAAAGTTTATCAGATGGATGTAAAGTCAACATTTTTGAATGGTGAACTAGAAGAAGAAGTTTATATTGAACAACCAGATGGATTTCAATTGATTGATGAAAAGGAAATAGTATGCCAATTAAAGAAAGCTCTATATGGACTAAAGAAAGCCCCTAGAGCTTGGTATGATAGATTGGAAAAATACTTGTTGAAGCTTGGATTCAGTAAGGGTATCGTTGATAGTAATCTATATTTCAAGTTGGATTAAGATACTGAGCTGATAATTGAAGTTTTGTTGATGATATTATTTTTGAAGGTGATGATGATCTATGTATGAAATTTGCTGATGAAATGAAAAGTGAATTTGAAATGTCAATGATAGGTGAAATGAAATTAATTTTGGGAGTGCGAATCACTTAGTTAGAAGATGGAATCTTTATATCTCAGTCCAAATGTGTAAAGGAGTTGCTGAAAAAGTTTGGGATGGAAGAATCAAAGCCAATTGGCACACCTATGGCGACCAAATGCAAACTCACACAGAAGGATGATACTCCTAAAGAAAATCAAATAAGATACAGGTCAATGATTGGTGGATTACTATATTTAACCCAGACAAGGTCAAATATAATGAATGTTGTATGCATGTTTGCTAGATTTCAGGTAGATCCAAAAAAATCACATGTAACCGGTGTAAAAAGGATTTTCAGATACCTGAAAGGAATAGTTGATTTTGGATTATGGTACCCAAAGGATGATGATCTTATTCTGAATGCTTATACTGATGCAGATTGGGCAGGTGATACTAATGACAAGAAAAGCACAAGTGGTGGTGTGTTATTCCTAGGGAAGAAGTTGGTGTCTTTGTTAAGAAAAAAGCAGAACTCGGTTTCCTTATCTACTGCTGAAGCAGAATACATTGCTACTACTAATAACTATACTCAAGTAATGTGGATGAAGCAGATGCTAAGTGATGTCAAGATTGAGTATGAAGAGCCTATTACCATATTTTGTGATAATTCAAATGCCATAAACATTTCCAAGAATCTAGTGATGCATTCGAAGACAAAGCACATCTCCATCAAATATCACTTCTTGAAAGATAAAGTGAGTGAGAAAGAAGTCAAACTGGAATATGTACCTACTAAAGAGAAAGTTGCAGATATTTTAACTAAACTACTACCTAAAGATACTTTTGAGTACCTCAAAGGCAAGTTAGGGGTGATTTCCCCTCCTGGTCAAAGCTGATGATGTAGATGTTTGCACCAGTCTGTGAATTCATTGCTATATCTTATTCTGGATTGATGGTGTGACTGCTACTCAGGGAGAGTAGTCAAATGTTATAAAATATGTGGTTCAAAGCATGTGAACCTTTGCCATTGATGTCAAAGGGGGAGAGGATTACAATGTGAAAAAGTGCAATAGGAGAGAAGTGTAAAGTGAAGAACCTTTGTGAAACAAAGGGGGAGAAGTGTAAGGGAGAATATGGAAGAGGTAGTTTGGGTTGATGGTATTCTTTTTCACATCATGTGTTGCCATCAATGCCAAAGGGGGAGATTGTTGGATGTTGTGGTTGTGTTTATGATATGTGGTTGTCATTGATGTCAACACTATTAGCATTGATAATGCTTAAGATTGTATATGTCGAGGATATTGAGAAAATTGTATTAAGCATATGTGCTGGCAGCCAGTGAAGCTAAGAAGGTCATAATGGTAAAATGTTATGTACATTGATATTCATGTGTTGCGCACAAATGGGTTTATTGTTGAACCTATCTAGTATGATACCTAGAAGTCTCAGTGGTACGCATCAAAGATTTGTGCAAGTAAAGTGTTATGGTGTTCCTATAGTCATTTTGGTACTGTAGCAGTTGTTCTTGGAAGAGGAAGTTGGAATTTTGGTAATTCCAATTGTTGTGTATGTTCCTATGATGTTCATGGATGATTCTAGATCATGTTCTATCTTTGTTGCATGTCCGCGCTACTTGGTGTGATCGTGGTTGAATATTTTTACGATGTATGTTCGGGTTTTCATGTTCTTGGCCAACATGATGGTGGTAGCGTGTTGCAAATCCTTATGGATTAATTTATTATTGTTTGGCATGTTCACGGATGTTGGTTTGGGTCCTATTTTTGTTGTGACAGACTTGTGCTGGTGCGCATAAAGATTTATTCATGTATTAAGGCCGACAGTTACAATTCATCTATTATTTGTGGTTGATGAAGTTGTTAATGTAAATCTGTGTAGCGGATATATAAGCAAGGTTGTTTTGTGGTGTGAAAAAAAGTGGGTGGTATATGCTCAAGTGTACAAGTGATGTACAAGTGTGAATAAAGGTCAAATGATTCAAGAGCAAAGAAGAATGTGAAAGAAGATTGAGCAGAGTGTATGTGCCTAATCGGAACTATCATCAAGCTTTTGGAGAAGCTATTTTCTCAATTCATCCCACTTAGATGGTTTCAATCTGATTGTATTCTCTTTGAGCAGTGAGCTCTAGGCAGTGTGCCTGAATGCAAGTGCATTCCTTATTCATTTTTCATTATACTTTTAACTGGGTATAATTGTGGATTAACCTCCACCGTGGTTTTCTCCCTTAACAGGGTTTCCACACAAAAATATTGGTGTTATGTGTTTATGATGTGTTGTGTAATTCTTTCTTTCACTATTATTCATTAGATATGGAATTAAAGGTTAATAGTTTGATTAAAGTTGTTGATTATGTTACAACTAATTCACCCCCCCTCTTAGTTGTGTCTTCTTGTTTTGCCAACATTTATGTGGTCGAAGTTTAGATTTTTCTTACTATTGGTCGATTGCTCTATAAAGTGTGACATAGGTTTGTGTTTTTACCTGATTACAATTTTTTGATAAATAGTTGCGGTGTTCTACCTTTTTGACACTATTTTGATGTTTCCTAGGTTGTGTTCCATTTTTGGAAAGTTCATATTTGACATAATGAATAGAAAACACTCGAAAGACAAATTTGGTTGCTTTTAACTCTTTGAATTCTTGTTAAGAAAGTATTTCACAAGTTCTCTTCCACAAAAATCGCTTGGCCTTAGCTCACAAATAATACAAACAAGCACAACCTAGCTAGTAGTAATAGGCTTATCTACTAAAGTGGGCTTACCTCATCCTCGAAAGAGTGATGTTAAATCCAAGAAAAAGGAGTGGGTGAAGATAAAGTATGTCAAGGTCATGGACCACCTTAATACCTCTTGCCTTGAAAGGAGTAACTCCAAACAAGGAACCTTTCCACCTCAACCAAGAAATGGATGTGGTAAATAACTTCAGGGTATGATTCGCATCCCTTGCACCAACAATAGTAGACTCTCAAAATAGGTCTTAGGCTTCTAAAACAATGGTTCATAGTGGGGACTTCCATTAACACTTGTGGTATAATGTCAAACGTGAGACACTAAAGCCTCTATTCAACCCTTGTGTTGTCTATACACCCACATCTAAATTGAGACATGTGGTATACTTCACAGGATAGTGCTACCTTCACCTTCGCACCTTTGATATAGCTTGCCAGGACAAGTGCTTGAGGTCAAAACCTTGAGTTCTCTATTAGGATGTGTCTCAAGGAAATCCTCCTAAAAGAAAAATATTTTGATATGTGTTTCTCTGCACCCAAGATCGCATGAAGTGTAAGGGGAGAGGATATGCACACACCAATTTGGGCTTAAACAAAACGTGCAAGTGCATGAGACACATAAAACACTTAGTTTTTAAGCACCAATTCCAAATGTTCCTAATTTAAACATCACAAACACACAATGGAACCCTACGAGAAATTGGATTAATAGTTTAAATCAAAAGGTCTTCTCCCAACGATTGCCACAAGTTGAAAATCAAATATCAGTAACCAACAAAAAATTGCATGCTATCAATGTGATTCCATGATATGATTATTTTGTTATATTTTTTACCCCAAAAATAAAAATGCAAAGAAGATACCCTTGATAAAATTTTGAGAAATTTCCAAAAATGTAAATTTTTTAGAAAAATTCCTTAATTTGAGCCCTAGGGAGTAGATTTATGAAGAAGTACTAATTTTCAAAGATCTGATTGTAGATTAATTATTTTAGATCAAAATAAAAAATGTAAAGAACAAACACCCTATAGAATTTTGAGAGCTTTCTAGATTTACAAAAATTTCCAAAAAAATAATTGATTTGCGAGCATAATTTAAGATTTATGAAAAATCATAAAAACATGATAACTTTCTTAAAAATGTCGACCTATTTTGGAATGTAAGCTTAAGATATGATCTCTGACCTCCAACAAAAAACCTAGAAAAAAATTCATAGCTGTTTGGGTGATATGATGAAATCTTTTTAAATTAACAAAAATAGCATAACTCACTCAAAAATATTGACTTGAATCTAATTTTTGGAGTGTAGGCTTCTGATATGATCCTTGGATTGCAATAAAAAACCCATCAATTTTTTTGCAATTGTTTGAAAAATATGATGAAATCTTTGGAAAATCCTAGGGTTGTGTCTTCAACCTGATCTACACAAGGTTAGTCTTGAATTTAAAAAAAAGAAAAAAGAAATATAAGGTTAGAAAACCTCAAAAAATAAAGATACAATAAGGATGTTTGATTCACGTCAGCTTCACCAAATATAGATTAGGATTAGAATTTGGGGAATAAGCATGAATCAATAATAGCAACCATAAAAATATCTAATTCAAGCTATGAAGACCCTAATCCAACAATGAAGCACAAATGACAATAGAAATCACAATAAGAATGTAATAATATTCAAATCTCTATGCCATAGTTTATTCATCTCCATTGCTCATCTCTATTTTTTGTTTGTTTGTTCTCAAATAGTATACAACAATGGTCATTCTATTAATCAAAAATCTATTTGGTGGTCTTTGGTTCTCTCTTGTGAAGACTAGCCTTTGGCCAAAGTGACATGGATTCATGCCTTGAAATTATTTAAGAGAGGCATTTGTATGTCGTGAAATTCTCTCAACATAACTACCGAGAATTTTATCTATTGGACTAAGTTTAAATAAAAATTCAATCTTTTTACTCAAGACCAAGATTTTTTTTAATTTATGAAAGATGCCAGATACCTCCCTAGAGTTTCATAAAATTGGGGTTAGGTCTCTCAAGCCGTGGTGGAAGGATTAGAAATGATACCCAAATACAACACTTCACAATTATAAGCCTAGTAATGGCTATTCATGGATATCCCCCCATCTTCTTTTGGTGGATCAACTAAATCTCAGGTGGTAGCTTCAATCCCTCTACTAAGACCTAGCATCCTAGTTCCAATGCATTTGGTTGGTGGTCTTGGAGCCTAAATTGGTTCACTTTTCATAGTGCATTCTTTACCAAGGCCTTCCTTTGGTGACTATTTGTTTCATATGAGAATTACTATTCCCCGTCCATTTGTGGATAAATTGAATCCTTCAAGCACCTCTTTTAGTTTTGTCCCAAATCATAGGAGGCTTGAAATTTGGTTCATGATTTCTTCAGGCCTTTCAAATCAGCTATTTTTTCTTGGCATATGGTTGTTCTTAAAGACTGACCTTATCTCCCACACAAATATACCTAAATTTTGCATGCTTTCAATGTGAAAATTATCTTCAGTATTTAAAAATATAGAAATAATTTTATACATATTCATAACTAATATGCATAAAATTAAATAAACCAAATGCACTATTATCTTTTATTAAATAAAATTAAATAAACAATATTCAATTAAAAATATTATAATTATCTTTTATTAATTACTGACATTAATTTATAAAAAATAAAAAAACATAATTACAAACAGAAAAATAAAATAAAATAAGATTACACTCATATCTAAATTCTGCTCCACCAAAATACAGAAAGAAATTTAAAGTCTTAGTCTGAAAATGAATGTATACACTACGTTATTCAATTATTTCAACTCCTTTAGTGAAGGCCATTCAAAACTAGCGTTCAGGCTCGCTGGAATAAAGTTAAGAGTCTGGGAAACTGACGCCACTTCAATGAGTCTGCACCTCATACATTTAAAATCTCCAGATTATACTAAATGCCTGCCAAAAACAGTCTATCTCATGTCATACCTCATTCAAACGCTCACAATCAATAACAAAGCCTTCTCGTACTATGTGCTTCACCATTATCCCTGCATCCAAATAAGACTTGTTCCACCCACATCACAGAGAAAGTGTTAACGTTGGTATTATCGACTCTTTTTGTTCTATATCATGGCATTTTCGTTATCTCTTTATTAGTCTTTGTAAAAGGGCGGGGGCTTTTCAATTTTTTTTTTAAAATTCATAGTTCTATTTAAAAGTGTTTGTTCATAATAATAAAATATTAAGTTTAATAGTAATCTAAAATCAGACGAAGAACATAAAATACAAATTATGCTAATATATTTTTATTTCCTTGAAAATGGAGAGCCTCCATTATTATTCCTTATACAACATTGTTCTAAAATGACAAAAAAAACTCCCAAAAATGATAAAACATCACAATATATAGTTGATTGAATAGTCCCCCTTTCCATCTAGCTATCTAACTTGTCATCTTGACAATATAAAAATTTAAAAGTTAAAATGAGTGTATGTTAGGCTCATTAAAATAATTAAATCACAAACATAAAATAATGTAATAATGAGGTTAACATTTGATGTTCATCTAGATGTTGTGAATGCTTCATCAAAATTGTCTTCTATTGGTGATGTCTTCTACTCCATTTTGAAGCAGTTAATTCCTTTGTAGCTTCTCAATTGAAAAGTATGTTGTCTTCTTGTGACATTTCAGTTGTAGCATTGGATTTTTTTTACACATTGAACTACTTTTCAAGTTTGATGCCTTCCCAACAACAGATAGATCTAGTGTCGAGCTATTGTAAGATCTACATTATACATCTCCAATCATATATCTATATGTTACCCTAATTTACCATCTTCACAAGCCTTTGAATTTCTCAATTGTCTACTCTATGTGTCTTTGCTAGATTTTGATCTACACATTTTTACCCCTTTAAGGTGTCAACTTTAAAAAAGGAAGTTCCTAAACAAGTCATGCCTATGATTTGTATCTAAAACATTTACATCAATGCCGAAGTTAGAAATGTTGAGAAACAAGGTGAAACTACTACAGTAAAAGTCTCTTATAATTTTATGCAAATATAAAATATATATTTTTTAATCTAAAGATTACCTTATGATGATTATATGATTGCATAAAATTAACAATGCAAAAAATAGTAAACAATATAAACACATGATTTACACGGAGAAAAAATTTCAAAAAAGAACTTCACATGAGAAAGAGGAAACATATGTATTAATATTTAACAAAGAGATACATCTAACATACTAACACTCTCTTCATTTTGATAGCATTCTATCTGCACTTGTGTACCTATAAAATAAAATTATAAAACTAATGTCTCATGCTTCCAAATTATACACAAATGGGAGAGGAATACCGCAAATAGATTCACAAAACAATGTCCCTTCAAACCATATTAAAATATAAAAAATCCGATGTCCAAAATGAAAAGTATTCTTTGAGAATAATAAACATAACTCACAATTATTGGAAATTAAGGTGTCTCAACCTTTGCAACTTCCTAACATTGATTTATTTAATTCATGATTTTATGCCTATGTTTTTAATTTTATGTTCATGCAATGATGTCATTTTGTGGGACCTACTTTGGTGAGGTGGAAACTTACGTGGCAAGTGACTAGGATAACATGCATCTGAAATTGGTGGAAATAGGTATCCCACTTTGTGCACCCCATTGTGTAGCATAATTAATGGCATGTGTCATAACTTGTAAGTGATCATGATTGATTATGATAAATCATGTCATATGACAAATTATGACAGTGTAAGAGTTGGAAATAGATGTGACTATGATAGGTGGGATCCTTTACATAAAATAGACATGTTGCATGTCAAGTGGGACCATTTGCATGCATGAAAACACCTTGCAAGTTGAGATTGGAGCCATTTTCATAAGCAAGTGAAGATAGGTGTATTTCATGCTCATCTTTAGGTTTGCATGAATGCGATGTAGAGGATGATGACATGCAAAATTTTTAGGCATATATCTTGCAACTCTATAAATATTGGTGTTTTCTTGAGGAGTGTAGAGAGTCTAGAATTATTCATTGTAGGGTTATGTTGTTGGATTTCCTCCAAAGAAGAAAGATGCAAATATTCATGTCAAGGCTTTGAGCTTTCAAGTGTATTGTAACATGTTTGTTGTTGCAAATTAATATGTTGGTTTGATGCTTTAGAGTGTGGATTTTTTTACCTAAAAGGGTTTTCCCCGCATATACCAGTGTTTCTTCTCTTTTGTCTATATTTATTTTATTCTTCTTCTTTCATGTTCTTAAAGTTTTGATTCACATGTCCCTATGTTTCCAAAATTTACTTAGATCTATAAACTACATTATCTTTCTCTAAGGGTTAATGTGATGGGAAACTAACTGTGTATGTTTCCACTTTAAAGACATAGTAGTATGTTCTTTTATCGATTTATTGGACAACTAATTAAAAAGAAACATAAGGTGCATATTGGGTTCATCTTTCCCTTTCAAATAGTATCAAAGCTAAGATCCATGTTTCTATGTGCTAGCATATGCATGCATGTGAGTTGTATGAACTTACATGTTGCAAGAACTACATGTTATTGCATGTTTTGGTTCCATGGTGTTTAAGGTTTGGGGTATTTATTTTGTTATGATTTCTTAGCCTAGCAATCTTGAGGTAACATGTAGGAAGGAATTGGTTGATTATTAATCCTTGTTTGGGTAGAAGTCGTGTATTTGATCTCGGTTTTAGAATACAACAGGCATTTGAAGGATGGAGAAGATGGATTTTTATGGAGTTGATCATGTGGTTTCATTTGATATGATATTGAACTAGATCTCTTGTTTGAGAATATATAATAACCCTCATGCATGGTGGTGTGCTTTTGTTTTGTGTTCATGTGCACCAAAATACCATGTTGGATGTTTGTTCTTGGCTCCTTAATTATATGGAGAAACTTGGGTTGTCATGACTATAGTTTGATGTGCTTATGTTGGGTGCTTGGCTTTAGTCCTTGGAATTGGAAGGAATTTCTTTTATTAGCCCTGAATGCATGTAGGCTAGGAATTTGATCATTGGATGATCTATTTTTTTGGAATAGCCTAGCTCCTCCATATGCTTGTACATGATGGTGGTTGTGGAGTTGGCCTACAAGTGGACCTAGAGTTCATGGACCTCTTCTTCCTTATATGGATGGTTGTACTTACATATCTCAATTTCATTTTGGTTGGATCCGAGGGTTTTGTATATTTTCCATCAGAAATCTATGGTTATACTTATCTATGTTATTCCATTATGTTGGTTTAATTATTCTAACAATTTTCAGACTAGTGGGTCTTCCAAATGATAAGTGGATATCGAATTTCATGTGTGTCATGGACATGATGTCTTTGTAGTTTTTACATGGTTAATCAAAACTTGTGGTTTTATAGATATGTAGATAAACTATTTTTAAACAATGATTCCCATGGGGTAATTTTGGATGTAAGATAGTTGTGATTTTTCATGTATGATTCATGCATGGTGTGAAGAGGTTTTCAATTTCCTTAGTGTGGAGATGTCGGTACATGATTAGTATACATGATGTTTGTATATGGATATGTAGCTTGATGGGTTCCTTGTCTATGATTTCTCAGTTATGCATTTATTGGTGAATTGAGTCTACTAGTGATCTAGTGTTTGAGTCTTGAAGTCTACATATTATCTTTTTGAATCTCAAATTACTAGAATGTGATAATGAGTTTTCATATTTCATTGTTTGGGATCTTTGAGTTACACAATTTTTGGATTAGCTACCCATTGGTTGTAGTGGGGTGACTTGAAAGTGGACTGTCTGTAGATTGATTTAGTGTTGATACAAATTTTTTTAGTTGGCCTTGTCCTTGATCATTTCTTCATGGGTATGTTTCTTTGGGATGAGAGAATGGATGATTGGAGTGCTTGGATAGTCAATTATGGGACTTGTAGAATGCTATGTATCTTCTTGTTATGGATCCTTTGGTTCTACTTTTCTACTATCGATATCGTGGGTGAAGTATTTTATTCTATTAGATACATGGATGATATTCATTCTAAAGATGGCTATCATGATGTCATGGATAGCTTGGTTATATTGTTTCATGGGAGTTTTTTCCAATGATTTTGTGGTGGATCTTCTTAGCATGGAGACCCTAGTTCTACTTATTCTCTAAAATTGTTGGTATTGCAGTTGAGTGTGTGGACCATGGTGATCTTCATTTAGGATATGGTTATCATGATGCCTAGAGATCTCAGTATCACGATTTAGTGGGATCTTTAGAAATGATGTGGATTTGTCACTTTTTAATGGATGATCTTTTGTAGTGATTGTTGGTGTCATGGAGGAGCTCTTGGATCATGTTGCTACTGTAAGAGTTCTAAGGTATGAACCAAGTATTTTTCAAAAATAAAAATTATATCAAAACCAATTGCCAAATAACATATTCCTCATGAAGTGATGGCTAACTTTGAGCTCACACACGGGATGTTCTCAAAAGAAGAGAAGTCAAACCTCGAGTTCATAGAAGAAGAAAATACTCACCCTACACACTTCTCAAATCAACTAAATGATTGAATAACAAAATGTGTTCAATGTGACCCTTGATGAAATTTTGACTCCACTAGTCTTGAGACATATATCCATTAGAATATAATGTTATTAGGGGTCAAAAATTTCATAGCATTAGAAATGTTCTAATTATAAGGTTAATTAATCTTGTTGTTTATAAACTACTATATAACAACTAATCATTTAATAACTACTCTAGATAGTCATTAAATTATTATTTATTAAACAAAAATAGGTTTTTGAAAAATCATGGCAACTACCCTTTCACCTATTTTTTCATCCCTTCTTCTTATATCTAAGGGAGGATTATTTATGAAAATAAATGTATAGTTTTTGAAGAAATTTGACATAAAATAACTTAGGTCTATGAAAATTTGGAGAAGAGAATACCTTGGTTCAATTATGCTTTAATAGACCCTTTTATAAATCTTCTTTAATAAAATATGCTATTTTGTGAGGTTTTTCACCACCAATAGTTTTACCCACATAAATTTGTATACCTGTTATTTTAAGATTGTCTTAATATTTATCTTTTTGTTTATTTAATTAGCTAACTTAATTATTATCATAGTTTAAATATATTCATAAGCTTCAACACAATCTCATAGCTAAACTTAAATTATGATAGTCTTAAAAATTAATATGATATGAGAATGAATGACCTCATATATTCCTTTTAACCTTTAAAAAAAATGATTCAAAGGTTAGCCATGAGCTGAAATCAACATGGGTGTAACATTTTTTATTCATAACAATCATTATCTCCCTATCCATGATGATTGTGTTTTATTCAAATTGAAAAAATGACATGAAGAAAAAACAATGTTGTAAAAGATATATCATAAATACATCAAATCCCTTCAAAACACTTGTTTTCTCATAAAGAAACAAAGAATTAAGAATAAAAATAAGCTACAAACTGCAAAATATTTTTTGTCCAATTTTTTTAATGACCATAATACTAAATGTTTTGCTAACAACAATATTAAATGTCTAATTTCATTTTCAGGTAGACACAATCACATATACACTGCCTGATTTGAATAGCAACAACACATCTAGGATTTAAATCCATTATTTTTCTAATCATATAGCAAGAAATATGGAAGGAAGTAAGCAATGAAGGATGGGGGAATTTGCAGGTTCAAAGTTTTAATGTCATTTTATAATATAAAGGGGGGTTAATGATGGAAAGTTTTTCTCTATTGTCCACTTGGCTTGGGACTTTGGGTGTGATAAATAAGCTCGTAGAGTCTTAATAGTATGGTTCAAAATATTTTTTCTTTGGCCTAGTTACAACTTACAATTAAAAAATATGCATGTGCATTAAAAATATAGTTGTTGTTTTGTCTTTTATCTAGAATAATTCGAAAGAATATTTCTTAATATTAATCGATAAAAGCAATATGTAAGACTTACTAAACAAAATAAGGTTTGGAATGTGGACCTTTTCAGCTATAATATTTTTCTTCATGTATATCAATGAATATTCTTTCTCTTTTGTCTATTCTTCTATTTTCTTTTTTGTTGTTCTTAGAAATATTAATTTACATATCATTATTCTACTAATATATACTTACATCTAAGATTTGTATTACTTTCTTCTAAAAGTTAACGTGGGAGATGAATTTATGTGTTAATTCCACTTTATGGGCAGAATTGTGTGCACTTGTATTAAGCATTTTATTTATAAAATCTTATGGTATCGAATGTGCATACTAAGTTTTTTTCCTTACCATTTGACAAACCCAAACATCACTCTTAATTATTACTGACCAACATGAATGCATAAAATATGTCATATAACCTTGAGTCTTTATTTACCTAGACCCGAAAATCCCTATTGGTTCTAGATGAGCAAGTGTCTTATGTCTACAACGGTGATTTTTTAGATTTGAGTCAATAGTTTGGCAAACTTGAGGATATTATAAGTCAAATGTTCTTGATTTCTCATGTCCATCTTAAGTAGTAGACTGATCTTTGATAAATTTATAGAGGTAAAAGGTAGACTAATCTTGATAAATTTATAGACCTAAAAGTTCTTCAAAGTTACTTTATATTGAGTTTATATATGCTAATGTACTATTTCCAAATCTAAGTATCGTGAAGACTTGAAAGTATTAGTAAGTCATAATTCAATTTTTTTCACATCTAGAGACATATTTTTTCACATTTGGAGATACATTTTTTGTTTCTAGGAAAATTCATCGTCATGGAAAATTCACTCCTAACGATCATCACTATGAATAAATCATCACATATACAATTAGGAAATTGGTGGTGGTGAATTTTCCTAGAGATAAATTTGTCATGGTGATGAATTGTTGAAGGTGAATTGCTGACGATGAATTTTATTGAAGCCCATTTTTTCACATCTAAAATAGTCATGGACCTAGATGTCCTTGTTAAATCTAGTTGAGAGAGAATTTCATGTCCAAAATAATTTAAATGTTAAATTTTTTAATTTTATTGAGTCGGGTACACATGGCATCTCTAGAATAGGCCCATAAAGATCTAGCAAGAACTATATTAATCATATTATAGTAACATTTTTGCATCTAGACCTAAGTGAATTTAAGACCTTTTAGATATAATCACCTGTTTAGATCTCACTTGACTAATTATTTCTTCAATTCTATTAGCATTAAGTATTTTAAAGACGTTATAGGCAAACCTAAGAGACATAATAAATTACAATCTATTCATTTTTTTGCATTTAGATTTTAAACTAGGAACATGACAATAGAACTAAAAAGTTAGTCAATTTTATGAAGTGAGGTATTTCACATCCATAACATGATATTAGATTTTTATGTCTATAGATTGGTACAAGATGGAAAGGAATCCACATGTTATGGATTTGAAAGAAATGGTAAAATGGAGTGTACTTACCTTATTACATTTGAATATGCATGTCTAGAGTGGTCTATGGACTTGAACCTCCTTATTAATATTGCTTGATTAATGATCTTTAACTCTACTGTAATTTTTTGATATCTCAATATTTGATTTTTTTCAAATTGGGGATATGATTCATCTATATATAATAAAACTATCATGTTGATGACCATGCATCTTTATCTCAAGTGATGTCCTCTTGTCCATTAGATCTTAGACCCTTGCACAAATCCATTGATTTATATATAGAATGAGGAGTCTAAGTTGAGATTTAATCTAAGAGCCTCTTTTAAAGTAAATTGATAGTCCCAACCTTGTTGATAAATATCAAGAAATTTTAGATTGATCCATCTATTTTATCTTAGATTTTGAATTCTTGAAATTGAAACATAACATATAAATAAAAGACATGATATGGGTAAATGCACAAAGTTGGGTCCACGAAACGTGGAAGTTTTTGCCTTAGCCAAAAAAATGAAATTGGCTAAGCAAAAACGGGATCCCGAGCCTAAAACACATACGGGATCCCGCTTTTTTAAAAACTGGATCCTGTTTGCTAGAGGGTCCTGAACCAACGAAGAGGAAATGCGACCCCGGTTTGTAAAAAAACGAGACCCTATTTCGTAACACTATTTATTTAAAAAAAATGAAGAAATCTTCATTTTTACTTATGCGCACGGGATCCCGATTTGAGAGCGACAGTGACCCCCAGAAGACCTCTAGGTACCCCTACTCTTCCTCTTTTTTTTGCATTTTTCATTTCAAATTGAAATTGTTGATAAATTTATTGTTTTTAGCATGTTTATTTGAATTTTTATTTACATTTTAAGCATTTTATTTCATGTTATTTTTGAAAAATGAAATTGTACAAATAGATTAAAAAAATATGTCAAATTGTGAAGATTTTCAATAGAAACAAAAAAAGAAAACTTGAATTGTATTTTAGAAACAAAATTCAACTTTTGAAACTTGAATTGTTTGTTGAAACAAAAAAAATTGAATTTGAAAACCCTAATTGAAACGAAACAAAAAATTTGCATTTCAAAACCCTAGAAATTGAAATAAATTGAAAATTTGCATTTAGAAACCATAATTAAACTTTTTGAAATCTCGAATTCAAATCAAAGCAAAAAAAAAAAGGAATTTCAAACTCTAATTTGAATTGAAACTAAAAAATTGTATTTAAAACCCTAATTGCTTCGAAATTGAAACAATAAAAATGTTGAAACCTTAAATTGAAATCAAACAAATCATTTTGATTTTGAAAACCGTAATATTCGAGCTCAAGAAAATTCTTTTGCAAATTGCTTAAATGTTTTTAATTTGATTTGCATTGTATGGATAAAATGATATGTTAAATTATAATTAGATTAGAAAAACTTTCCATTTTTTGTGAAATGAGTACATTATTGCTATATGAATTTTCATTTACAACTATCTTTTATATGAATTTTGATAATTAATTTTAGGTCAAATAATCAGTCTATTAAAAAGATGAAATAAAAATAAAAACACATGCTGAATTCAAAATCTAGCTTCATCTAGGGTCTATTCAAAACCTTAAGTGAGGATTAAATTCAAAATCTAGCTTCATCTAGGGATGTAGGGTTCTTGAATCGAAGTTGAACTACTTAAGAAGAAATGTGGTATTTTGATGAAATATATAAATTAATTTAAAGAATAGAGTTTAGGGCATATGCATAATATTGATTTTTTTGTGAAATTAAATGAGAGGGTTACTTGACACATAGAAATTAGTTCTATTAGAAATGAAGATTTGAGTTATTAAGTAGTGGCATTTAAAAACACCTAGGGGTGAGTGTTGGATCTCAATTGTCATGTTCTTATAGGCTAGCCCTCATGATAAGATCAAGTTCATGATCTTATGGGAATGATTGAGGAGAATAGTATTCAAACTAGGAAATGGTGATGCATAATTAGATTAAATTTAGGTCCTCCTATTGAAGTGTTCCTAGCATAGTACTTTCAAAAATTTAAATGATTTGTGAATAATGATCAAGTGCAATTAAATGATAAAATAAAGACAATTGAATGCCTTTGACTACTAAGCATGTTTAGTTGGCTCATAATGTATTATTAAATGTGTAAGGGATGGAAAATTTTGAATTTAAATTTTTAAATTTTAATGATTAAATCCATGGTTTAGGATTTACCATATATATGTACTTAGAGGATTGGTCTAGGATTTAAATTTTTGCACTGGTTACCTAGACACTAAATAATCTAAATATTTTTGTTTTCTAAGTTCTTTTAGGTTCTTTCAATTACAAACAATCTAAAATAAAATTCTTTCAATTCAACATTAACTAATTTTATATTATACATGTTTTATATCATAACATTAATTTAAGTGAGTTTAATATTAATAAAAAAAATATTAAATAAAATAATCTTATATTCAGTTAAAAAGACATCCAGTTAAAATATACATCAAACTCAATCTTAATCACACATAGTTATGTGTTTCTATTACAAAAATAGTCAATCTATTCGTAAAATAAAAAAATATTCATAAACTAGGCACTAACTTGCAAGTCCATTATTCCAAGGGCCACCCAAACTTCACCCTAAGTTCGCTAAACCCTAAGCCCTGAACTCTAAAATCTAAACCCTCAACACTAAAGCATCAATTTTGTCTTAGGACCTTATAATCAAATTTGGTTGCCTTAGGCAACTCCACCAAATTTGATTCCCTTAAGCCATGTCATTTTGTCATAGAACCTTACTACAAAGATCCCCTTAAGCCATCCTATTACCATAAACCCTAAATAGGATAAAGGCATCAATTTTTCACCAAATTTTATTCACTTGAGCCATGTCATTTTGTCCTAGGACGTCACTAGACATAGATCTCCTTAAGCCATCCTATCACCCTAAATCATAAATCGATGTCTTAAGGGGTCCTAATATGACATTTCTTAATTGGATCAAAGAAGTTCTTAAAATTTGGTGAAGTTTCCCAAGGCAACCAAATTTAATAATAACAAGTTTGTGCAAGATCATAATATGAATGGTATTTGAAACAAGACCTATATCAATCAATTGTTCCACAAGAAAATGTTCTTCACTAAAGCATTCATTTTTTCTTAGGACCTTAAAATCAAATTTGGTTGCCTTAGGCAACTCCACCGAATTCGATTCCCTTAAGCCATGTTATTTTGTCCTAGGACGTCACTAGACATAGATCCCCTTAAGCCATCCTATCACCCTAAATAGTAAATCGATGTATTAAAGGGTTCTAATATTACATTTCTTAATGGGATCAAAGAATTTATTTAAATTTGGTGAAGTTGCCCAAGACAACCAAATTTAACAATAACAAGATTGTGCAAGATTATAATGTGAATGATATAATTTGAAACAAGAGCTATATCAATCAACTGTTCCACACGAAAATGTTCTTTGTGCTAAAGCATTCATTTTGTCTTAGGACCTTAAAATCAATCAATCTATGGTCTTGACATTAGGATCCCTTAGTACACTCATAGGAGACCTTGATCAACATGCTTCTGCGATAGCGAGTGGGGAGCACAAAGACGATGATGATGGAGGAGTTTTTTATGGATCTGGTCCGAGTACCACTCCAAGAGTGTCGAGGCCTGTCCCACATGTATGTACTAGTTGCCATCAAGTATGCTACGTACCTGATTAGGCCACACCTAGTTCGGGTGGATGTGGAGATTTTGGTAGTTCATTTGGTCACATTGGTTCATTTGTAGAGTTTCTTACAGGAGGTGAACATCCTGAGGACATTGCTACACAGGTATAAATATGCATCTACACATTCATTTTATAAGAATTCTGATGAATGTATATATCAAAGTATTTAGTTTGCAATACATTTTAACAATCAAACTATTTGTTGTATAAATGATAGTAACAATGGGGCAATCATCCATTCCTCGAGTACATACATCAACACCAGTCCTAATCGGCAACCCTTATGGGGTATTTTGATTTCAATTTTTTAAATTATAAATGAAATGATTTTTAACTTTCAAGTTTTAAATTTATAATTGAATAACATATATGTTTGAAATATTTATGTTGGTTTAGGCAATTCAATTGACTTCCACATCAATTCCGCCCGAGGGGTCATCGAGCACTCCTCCACTATCGATCATCGTAGACCAGGGGCATGTATGTGTTTAGTTTTTAAATTGTTTAACTTACATTAGTATAGTTACAATTATGAATTTTTAATTCACTATATATGAAATGTGCATGTACACTTTTAAATATTATAAGCTTGTGTTACATGTCTACATGCATGTCTAGGTTGATACCACAATGAGAATGGGCATCGTGCAAACATAGGATGTTGCGGTTACTCGTGAGGCCTCTGATTTTCAGGTTGTTTAAATAAATTTCTACACAAAATGTGCAAACTTGAATATATATATATATATATATATATATATATATATATATATATATTAACCTAATTCAAGTATGTTACATGCTTTAATTTTGATCTTGTAGGACTTTGTTAGTGTGAATTTCAGCCTTGATCCAGACATAGTTACACCTCTTGGAGGGCATGCAGAGCAGGCTCCAGATCAAATGGCAATTTAAATTTTTTATTATATTTAAATTCAATTATAAATTATATAAAGTGAATATATAACTTTAATTTTGAATTTCAAATTGAATATATATATATATATATAATTTGAGCTAGTACATGTTTTAAATTATTTTTCTTTTATAGCATGTGACACATCTAGTAGTTGAGAATGTACAAACATGTCCTGTAGAAGAGGGTGCACAACCTATGGATATGGTACAATTAAAATATGATAAATTATAAATTAATTTCAATTACATCGTTATTAATTGTAGACTTGTACATCTAATTTCAACTTTTTTTGTCTCATTTATGTCTAGATTGATTCAGATAATGTAGAGGTTGCTTTAGGTGCAGTAGAGCATCCAAACCCAAATATGGCAGTAATTTAGTTTAATATGATGAATTATAAATTAAATTGTCATCAAATATTTTTTCATTGACTTACATATGATTTCATCTTGCTCTTGTACATAGTGTTTCAGGTCATTTGCATAGTCTGCATGGCGTGAAGAGGTCTCTTGATTATAGAGACAATAAATGATGTAGACACATGATTTTGTGGGTTATATTTGTTTATTTTGTGGACTATATTTCTGGTTTCTCATGTACTCTGTTGGACTTTATATTTCATGGTTATTGAGTACTTAGTTGGACTTTAGTTCATGGGTTGTACTCTGATGGAATTTTTTTCATGCGCTTAATATATTGGTTTCATGCACTTAATATATTTACATAAATTATGGACTTTATTATTGTTTTAAATTTTAATTTACACATATACATTTACATGCATTTTATGTTCATAATCAAGATATTAATATAGGACATTAATGTGAAATTAAATATAAATATGAAATTAAAGTTGAAATTAATAGGACATTTTAATAATTATACTTTACAAATTTAATGATCTCATACATGATATACACATTCAATAATTAGCAATAATTAGTCAATAAACTTATTCAATTCACGTCAATCAATAATTAGTCAATAAATCATAATTTACAAACAAAATAAATTTGTTGATATATCAGAAAGGATAAAATTTTATGAAAATAAACAAAACCATACAAGATTAGAGAAAAAAAGCATTAATAAATTCTATAAATAATAAAATCCAACACTAATTTATAATGGAATCCAATACTAATTTATAAGCCATCAAAACAAATAATGGCATCCAATACTAATTTATAACTTGTCAAAACAAACAGGTACATTGAAAACAAATAAGGGGACATCTTAAGGGGTCATAATACAATGTCTTAAGGATACATCTTAAGGGGTCATAATACGACGTCTTAAGGGGACGTCTTAAGGGTTTATAATAGAATGTCTTAAGGGGATGTCTGAAGGGGTCATAATATGATGTCTTAAGGGGATGTCTTAAGGGTTCATAATAGAACGTCTTAAGGGGATGTCTTAATAGTTCATAATAGAACGTCTTAAGGGGTTATAATAGAAATTCTCAAGGGGATGTCTTAAGGGTATGTCTTAAGGGTTCATAATAGAATATCTTAAGGGGTCATAATACAAGGTCTTAAGGGGATGTCTTAAGGGTTCATAATAGAACGTCTTAAGGGGTCATAATACAAAGTCTTAAGGGGATGTCTTAAGGGTTCATAATATAAATTCTTAAGGGGATGTCTTAAGGTTTCACAATAGAACGTCTTAAGGGGTCATAATACAAAATCTTAAGGGGATGTCTTAAGGGTTCATAATAGAAAGTCTTAAGGGTTCATAATAGAACGTCTTAAGGGGATGTCTTAAGGGTTCATAATAGAATGTATTAAGGGGTCATAATACAATGTCTTAAGGGGTCACAATACTATTAATGTACAAGCAATATCAATATGTAATCAAAACATGTATTTAAATATATTTTCACTAATAATTACCTCAATTTAAAAGGACAATATAAAACAAACTATATTTACTTGTATTTACTTATTTCATTGTACCATCCGCATCCTCTCTTTTTTGTAATGCATCTATGATTGTATCATGCTCTTCCATAGAAATTTTCCATAACACTTTATTTGCAAGTCTTCCGTGATACCGATCTAGTTTTATATTTGTTTCCACCACCAAATGTGAATAATGTATACTTTTTTTATGCGGATCATAATCTTTGAATGTAGGTAGACCATTCTTCCTTGCCAGGTATTTTCGTAGCCAAGTCCCAACAACCACAACCTATCCTATTGGAAAACGTGAAAACAATCATCATATAAGTTCTCAAATTTTTCTTAATGGGATGAAAAAATTGTTCTAAAAAAATGCTTAAGGGGATCAAAAAATTGTTATCAAAATTTGCTTAAGGGGATCATGGTACCTGTTGGATAATGATAGCCATCATCATCTTCTCGAGGTGATATTTATTTATGTTTACTCTCCATACAATGAGCCAACCAATATTTTGTTTGCTCTTCATTCCCCTCAGGTGCAACAACAACATACACATGTCCTGCAAACAAAAATTGATTAAATAACTTGCGCATATCAATATAGAAAATTTAGTATTACAAAATAACTTAATAAATTGAATTAAGTTACCTTCTTGTACAAGGTCTGAAAAAGGGTCATAGTCTTCAAATGCAAAAACTTGATCATTTTCTTCAATAGTTCTTTCATATTGATCATGTGCTTGTGCAGGTGTCAACAATCTTTGCTCCCACTGTTCAACCCATTATGCATTTTCACATGCTTCCCAATCTCCTGAGATACAAAACTGGCAAAAACATGCAAGATCCCTTGTCCAGATAGTCCATGTGCTTGTTGTCAAACTCCTAAATGAATGTCATTTAGTAGATCCATTGATTGTCTCACAGTCAACTCTAGGTACAATGTTATCTTCTTCAACCAACCAAAATAATCGATGAAATCTAGAGTACTCACTCAAACCAGGTGTAGATAATATTTTATTACACCAATAGACAATCCCACGTGCATCTTTAAATTTTACTGCATCTTCGAATTTTAATTGTTCTCTAGCAAGAATTCTTTTGACACATGCACCAACTCCATCATGTTCCCCTTTACCATTTCCAGCTTAAAAAAAACTCCATATATGTTGGACATTAAGTCTTTGTGAATCCTACTTAACCAATAGAACATTCAAGTATTCTTGAACTGCCCCGTACAATTATCTGACCATATGAGGTGTTCTTTCATATGGATTCCTCTTTCTCTTAAATTTCTGTAAAATTTACTGAAACAGTATTGAACAACCTCTGATGAGTGTAATCGGTTGTCACTCAAATAAAAATGATACTCCCTCAAAACTTTTCTACTATCCTCAGTACTATCATCTGCATGTCTATAAACAGTATGGACAAACATACTACTTGCACTGAATTATAATATTGTGATCGAATTTCCTCTTACAGAGCTAGAGTATAATTTTTCGCAAAATCAACCATTGAAAGTATAGTACCAATTGGAAATGTGTTTCTACATGTGTGAAATTGGCCATCAAGCCATCAAGCATGTTGAGAGTGCATGATATATTTTGGTACTATCTCATTCTTAAATTCACTCATGAATGCATGCACACCAAATTTTTCTGTAACTAAATCACAACACTTTCCTATTTTTCCATCTTTTAAAGAATAGTGAACATTCTTAAATCTTTTAACTTCTACTAATTGTTGTCCAAAATCATTATCAACACTTTCATGCATACAAATTCCTAAGAATGAAAGATTTCCATAGTCAATGCATTGTCTAGAAATACAAGAATTTAAATAAAACAATTTACCATTAGATCTTTCACAAAACAAATTTGAAATAAACTCCCTTATTGCTTCAGGTGGCATATTAATACCACATTCTTGTATAATCATGTTAGTATGCAAGGTACAACGTATATATCAAAAAACATCATAAAAATAACAAAATTGAACATGCGTTTTACAACAACAAGAAATTTGTTGCTTATTAATTTTAACATACCACGGTTTAAATTTTTCAAAAGACCTTTGACTTATCTTAATATTATCGGGTAACACTAAATCACCACAATTTTTTTTATAAAATTCAATTTGTGTTGTATCTAATAGGTGTTTTGGGTGAGGATCACAAACTTTGAACCCCACCCTTAATTTAAAAAAATCTCTAGCATTAGATGAAACCCTAGTATTATCATGCCAATATTTTTCAATCAAAGATTTAATTTCAACATTCAATTTCATATCAGACCTCGAGAGTCGACCACTGGAGCTCCAACATTGGTTGATAGGATCATTTTCTATAATTTCTCTTCTTTTTTCCACTCTTAGCAATGTTTTAGGATGTATTTTTAAAACTTCACTAATATTTCTTACCATTCTTTTATTCAAAGTTGCTTTATTAAGTATAGCAGTTTTTATAGCTCTTCTTGCTGCATTTTTATCTTTAGATCAACTATTTTTTCGAATAGATTGAATGGCACTAGCAACAATACACATAACATGTTTTAATGATTGATCTTTTCTTTTTGGTTTAACAAAAATGCCTAACCTTTTCATTATTTTCCTCATTTTTTGCATTCTCATAAATTGTTTCATTAGTTGACATTGAATTGCAATTTTTTTACGATAAAAAAAATTTGTTGTATATTTTATTTGCATGTGTTCTTATTTGCCTCCAAGAAATTTGACTAGGAAGATTATTAAAAAACCACTTTCAATTTTAAAAATAGTATTTTCATTAAATTCAACATCACATTCTAGATTTTCGTCTTCATCTTCATCTTCATTTTCATTTTCATTTTCAACTTCAAAACGATTTACAATTTCATCTTCATTTTCATCAACAAAACAGTTTTCATTTTCATTTACATCAAAAAAACAGTTTTTGTTTTCATTTTTAATAAAAAGGATTATTTTCAATTTCATTTTCAACAAAAGGATCATTCTCATTTTCATTTTCAACAAATTTTATAAAATTTTCATCTCTCTAAATATTATCAATGTCTACATTGTTAAGTCCAACATCTTGTAAAATTTCTACATACGAATTTACCATTTCACAAACATGTGGATTTGAAGACATACCTGGATTTGTGCATATTGAAACATTCTCCATAGCATTGAAAGAGGGATTTGAAGACATAGTAGGACTTGCTTGCATAATCATATTCTTCTCCAAGTTGACTTCTTGCAAATTCGCTTCATCTACAACCATGGTCTCCTCTATGTTTTCATCTTCAATAGTTGTGGTATTGGATGCTCCCCCATCATTCATTGATTTAATTCTCACTCTTCTTTGTCTTTGTCTTTGTCTGTCCTTCTCTTTCTTTGCTTCAATTTCTTCAGGAGTCAATGTCTTCCTCCTCTTAATACGAGCTTTATCTCCCATGATTATAAAATTTTCAAGCACAAATGAATGTAAATAGTGAAATTCTTCAAAAAAATTAATTCAAATTTGAAGTTCAAGACCTATAAGGACTAAATTCTTCCTTTTGTGTTCCTCAAAAAAAGTAGAAAACTAGCACAATTCCACTTTAAAACTATTTTTTTTCATGCCTCCTTTGAAAAAATCAATTCATATTGCAAGTTGAAGATCTTTTGTTCCTTCTTTGAAAAAATGGGATTTCTCCTTTGAAAAAAATCATCCAAAAAACAAGTAACCACCTGTAAAAAAGTTGCTTGATGTAAAATAGACCAATTTTACTGTTCTCGACCGTACATGAGAAGTTGCAGACTTCATAGTAAAATTTGATAGTATACACAAATAATATAGTTAAAAGGAAATGGGATCCCGATTATAGAATGGGATCCCTTTTTTAAACATACAAGATCCCGTTCTACAAGCGGGATCCCGTTCCCAATATTTATTGTCGGGACAATTGGCAGGGGAACGAGTTCCTATTTTATAAACGGGATCCCATTCCCCTGCTGACGGTCACCGAATTGAATATTGGGAACGGGGTGATCCCACAATAGTGGTTTAGAATTTTTGGCCAAACTAGACACTGCAATTATTATTTTTAACTAAATCTTCATATTCGAGAACCTATAGTGGCTAAACCGTGAGGAATTTGTAGATGATGCAGACTAGAGTCTCATCACATTTTTCCTGTAGATTCTAAAAATTATTTTTTCAATTTTTTTGGAATCAGATTGCACTTTTTTTTCCATCTCCCATGAAAACTGGTTTTTTCAGAAAACGAAATTTTTAAAAAGTGACGCTCATCGTATACAACATAACATTTTTTGTATGAAGGATAAAAATCTAATTTTTTCGAATTTAGATTTGTAACTACGATATCTAGCACTTTCATTTGGTCTCATAGTTTTTTATTGAATATTTTTTTCCTTAATCAAGTTTCAAAGTCAAACCAATTGAATTCAGACATTATACAACATAAAGTTTTTTGTATGAATCGAAATTCAATTTTTTTTTTTTTAATGGATCAAGGACATCAATACCCAACGTATTTAAAAAATATATATTTTGATAATTTTCTATTTTTCCACATGTGCAAAACAAAGAGCTTGATTTTTGGTGAAAAACCTATGTTTAATAAAACTAAAAAAACATACATAATAAAACCAAAACATATTAAAATTTAATTCATTGGATAGCTCGTTCTAAGGACTACCATATTCCAGTTGGGTTTGTGAAGTCTCCTCCATTTTCATCCTCAACCCGAGCTTCATAGGGTTTGAATGAACCCACCATGCAAAAGGGTGTTCGCTCGAACTAGGGGTTCGACCGAACCCCTCATTTGGGTTTGTGCGAACCCCCTAGTTCAAATGAGCCCTTAAAAACATGAAATTTCGAATGTGTGAGCTTTTTTACAAATTTCCTTCCTGATCAAAATTGTACACCACTATTATGGGTTTACCCAACGGGATATCGTTTTGTTAAATTTGAATTTTTTTTGGCTTGTGGTCGGGTTTTTCCCTCAAATTTTGGTTCGAGAAAAATATTGGGAGTCTAAACCTAGGCCTTCAACCTGGTTTGACTTGCAAGTTGAAAGTTTTAACAATGTTAGGGAAAAAATTTCAGTTTGGACATATGGCTGACAAATTATTTTGTAGAGTTTTTCGATGAAATTAAAACCCATTATAGATTAGATAGTGTAGATTCCAAATATGTAATTTTTTTCACAATTGGATTAATTTTTTTATTTTTCATTTAATTTCTAATTAAACAGGTCCATAAACTTGAATTATCAGTGGTTTTTAATATTTTAATAACTTTTTATCAACATAACATTTTTATGAATGGATTGCACGAGAACAAACTTCAAACAATTCTTTTCAAAAATTTTTAAACAAATTCAAAAATTGATAAATTTAGGTCATCTTATGTGTGTCGTACAAGATGATTTTTCAAAACAACAAATATGCCTAATAAAAAATTAATAAAAAATAAAAAATTCAATAAAAAATTACAAAACAATATAAAAAACAAGCTTCAATGAGTCACAAATCTTTTCCCAAAAGGATTTAGAAAAATACAATAATTTAGGATATGGATGTCGTACACATGCATGGTATGGTAAAAAAAAGTGACTTTTAAACAGTGGTTTGTAGAAATGCCTATTGAAACTCAATTTGTACAATCTGGGTATTGAAATAAATTACATATTTGGAAACTAGACTCAGAGTACTACATTTTATGATCACTGAAGTTTTCAAAGATTCCATCTCTAGGTCCTTCAAATTTTAAGGTCAAAGTGTCAAATTCTGAAAATCAGGAAAAACACTTCCACTTTTTGACCAAAAAGTGGACTCAACTTCTTGCCAGCACCCATATGTAGTAAAACTTTATCTTGTCTCTTAACATTAAATTATTTCTTCAGCTTAAATTATATTAAATATAATTATCTAACTGATATTAAAGGAATTTGATGACCTATTTTCATGTTTGAAAGTCTCTTTATAATATGAAATTGCTTAGGAAGATGAGTATGAGTTTGAAGTTGATGAACAAAGATTGTTAGAGCAATACATAGTGGACTATAACTAAGATTTGATCATGTCTTATTATAGACTAGAATCAAACATTCAAAATTTAAACAATTGAAAGTCAAGGAAATTATGTTGTTTTAATGAATTATGTTAAATTGGATGTATCATCTCCTTGAAAATTAAATAGATAAATTGTTGGAGTGAGTTGTCGCTAGAATTTAACTATGACTTAGATAACATATTTCTTAAAAAAAATCCAAACTATTGATATTTAGATCATGATTTGTGCATGAAAATTATAATGATGCGGGAGCATCCTTTGTTCTTGGCAATCTTGCATCAACCAAAAATATTTTCATTCAATTTTGTTCTTGTTATATGCTTGTTCTTGTTCAAGTTGGTAGATCCGGTATTTCTTCATGTTTGCTCACCAGTCCTCATGAATCTATAGTTTCATCGTGGATATGTTCAATTACCTTATTCCAAGTTTTCAAATCGTTTGGATCTTTTTCCGGCAAGTTATCGCTTTCGGATTAAGTGACAATTTTTGGAACTGGCCCCAGAATAATTTCAAACCTAGTGACTAGTTTGATCGATCATGGATCCTTCTCGTAACTTGCGGATCCTCACGGTGTGTTTCAATTTATTTCTTAGAGTGTCCCTAACCTTAATTTTAGGTCCAAACTTCGTCATACCCATCTAACATGGAAGAAATTCAAATTTGAGGCCGACTTGCTTTTGCACACATTACATTTCCTTCATTGGAGATTGTAATGATCTTTGGCCGACACAGATGTTTCTTGACACACGGATATGATATAAATCTTGTAATGAATCATTAGGATAATAGTGAATCAATATCAAGTAGATCAAGAAGAATATAGAGTTCGAACTGTAATATTTTCACTCGCATGTATGAGCACTGCATTTTGAACATGTTGTATCAGGCATGTGAGCCAAATCTATAAGCCCAGATGTGGTCGATTGTATGTAATAGAATTTTATAATAATAAGGATTTTTGTATCTGCATTTGTCTCCATATTCTATGTTTCTTATGTTGTGTTACTCATGTTGCACGGTCTAGATAGTTCTCTTAGAGGACCCTCCTACTATGACTGCACCAAATTGGTATCAAAATGAGGTTTGTTCCTTGCAAGATCGTCAAAGTTTACAAAGTCCTATTGAAGATTTGTTGTGGGGTGGTGGACTGTGGATCCGACCTAAAGCTGTAGAGGACTTGTGCAAAGATGGCAAGAAGAAGAAATGGAGTGGAGCACGTGGAAATGCAAACCCAGCTATAATGGAGATGTTGAGAGGCATGCTGCTAGATTGGAAGCAGTCAAAACGACCTAGAGGAGAGGTCAACTAGTTGATGATGTGAGTGATAAAGAGACATGAAGAAGTCGCAATAGAAGAGAAACCTGGCCTTGATCAGGGAGAAGAGAGGTTCATAAGATCCCTAACTAGAGTGAACACTAAGCCACATTTCAACCCACTAGATTATAATGGTAAGTTGGATTCAGATGAATTGTTGGACTGGATAACAGAGATGGAAAAATACTTTGATTTTTAAGGTACCACAAATGACAAGAAGGTGAAATTTTCTTGTACAAAGTTGAAAGGACATGCATCCCTTTGGTGGGAACATTTGCAGACAAACATGCAAAGAAAAGGAAAGGAGAAGATAAGATCATGGGATCTAATGGTGAATAAGTTAAAGACAAAGTTTGTTCTAAAAATTGTAAAATTTGAAGCATATGGAGTCAATTGTGATAGAGTATACTAAGGAGTTCTACAAGTTGAACATCATATCTAGACATTTAGAAGATGAGACCGAGCAAGTAGCTAGATACATGAATGGTTTGAGGTCGTCTATACAAGATGAGATCGGTTTGATTAAGTTGTTGAGTGTGAAGAGGCATATCAGTGTGCCCTAAAATAAAAAGAGAAACTAAATAAAAGACATGAGCAAAGACAAAGAGGAAGAGGTGGAAGATTTTAGAAAGAAAGAATATTTACTAGAGGAGGAAGAGGACCTTTTACACATTAGAATAAAGATAAGGAAGTCAGTAAGAGTGATAGTTCATACTGTAGAGATGATGGAAACTCTCACCGAAGAGGAGGATATGGTGGTTGCAAGAATGAAGGTTATAGAAAATATGATAGAGGATAGGAGAAAAGAGTATTCAGAGAAATTTTTTATAAGTGTGGTGGAGGACATCGATCATTTGAATGTAATCAAGAAGGAACAGGTAGAAAGGCAGAGAACAATAGGAGAGCAACCTTTGATGAGGAGGACCATGATGGATCATCTAACAAACCGGAAGAAGGAGAAGTGTTGGTGAACAAAAGAGTATTATGTCAAAGTGAGATGGAGCAAGAACCGTTGTAGAGAAAGAATTTGTTTTGGACCAGATGCAAGGTAGCTGGTAAATGTTGCAAAGTGATCATTGACAGTGGAAGTTTAGAGAACTTGGCTTTTGGAGAAATGTTGAACAAGTTGAAGTTGGAAAGATTGAAACGCCCAAAACCCTATCAGATAGCATGGATTCAAGATGAGCATAAGATACTAGTAATTGAACAATGTTTGGTGAAATTGAAGTTAGGAAATTATCATGATGAAGTTTTGTGTGATATCATGCCTATGGATGTATGCCATATTTTTTTGGGAAGACCTTGGCAGTATGATAGACAAGCTATTCATGGTGGAAAGAAGAACGTATACACTATTTTTGCTAATGGGATGAAGCAGACTTTGTTGCCATCGGAGGATGTTCCTAAAGTTGAATTTTGTACAACTACTAGAATTTGTTTGGTTGATCGAAGGAGATTTCTGGATGGACTAAGACATGAGAGCATATGCTATGCCTTGGTTCCTAAGAAGGTTGAAGACTTGAAGCATGTAGAAGAAAAACCAAGGGAGATAAAGGAATTGTTGGCATAATATGAAGCTATCATTTTAGATAATGTACCTGATGGTTTAACACCTATGAGGAGTATTAGTCATTGCATGGATTTAATTCTTGGAGCTATTTTACCTAATGAAGCAGCACACTAGATGACACCAATAAAGAATGAAGAATTGAATAGACAAGTGCAAGAGTTTTTAAGAAAAAGGTTTGATTAGAGAAAGCTTAAGTCCTTGTGCAGTACCTATTGTGTTGGCACCTAAGAAGGATGTAGAATGAAGGATGTGTACAAACTCTAGAGCCATAAACACGATCACATTGAAGTATAGATTTTCCTTGCCCTAGATGGATGAAATTATGGATTGTTTGAGTGGAGCTAAGTACTTTATGAAGATATACTTGAAGAGTGGATATCATCATATCAGAATCAAAGAAGGGGATGAGTGGAAAACAACATTCAAGACAAATGAAGGATTGTATGAGTGGTTGGTGGTGCCTTTTGGACTAACAAATGTATCGAGTACTTTCATGAGGTTGATGAATGAGGTATTGAAGAAATTCTTGGGTAAGTTTGTGATTGTCTATTTGGATGACATCTTGATTTTCAGTAAGACTAGAGAAGAACATTTGTTGCACATAAGACAAGTTTTGCAGAGGTTGAGAGAAGAGCAGTTGTTGATAAACATCAAGAAGTATAGTTTCATGAAGGAAGAGTTGGTATATCTGGGATTTGTGATATCATTGGATGGATTGAAGATGGATCCTAAGACGGTAAGAGCTATTGTTGAATGGCCTACACCGGAAAGTATTGGAGAGGTAAGATAATTCCATGGATTGGCTAGCTTCTACCAAAAGTTCATTAGGAATTTCAGTTCTATTTGCAGACCTATGACATAAACAATGAGAGGAGATAGGACAGATTTCAGATGGACATCTAGAGCAAACAAAATTTTTGAGTTGTTGAAATAAAAGGTGACTGAGCAGCCTATGTTGGCTTTATCAAATTTTAGTAAGGTATTTCAGGTAGATTGTGATGCAAGTAGAAATGAAATTGGAGCAGTACTAAGTCAGGAAGGAAGACCGGTAGCTTATTTCAGTGAGAAGTTGAATGATGCAAGAAAAATGTATTCAGTGTATGATCATGAGTTATATGCCGTAGTTCAATCTTTGAAGAAGTGCATACATTACTTGTTATCTAAGGAGTTTGTGTTGTATGCAGATCAACAAGCTTTGCAATATTTGAACAATCAAGGTAAGTTGAGTCAGAAGCACATGAGATGGGTAGAGTTCTTGCATAGCTACACTTTTGTTTTGAAGCATAGGAGTGGAAAGTCAAATAGAGTTGTTGATGCTTTGAGTAGGAGAAGGAATTTACTGGCATAGATGGAAGTGGAAGTATTAGGCTTTGAAGAATTGAAGAAATTGTATAAGGAAGACTCGGATTTTGTAGAACCTTGGAGAGCTTGTAAAGAACCTGTCTTGGAGGATACAAGTTAGTGGTTGGATTATTTCATTTAGGAGGACATGTTGTTCAGAGGGAATCCTTTGTGCATACCCTGGAGTTCAATGAGGGATAACTTGGTGAAAGAGAAACATAGTGGAGAATTAGCAGGACACTTTGGAATTGATAAGACAATAGCATTGGTGAGTGAGAACTAGTTTTGGCCATAGATTCATAAGGATGTTAGGAAATTTGTGCAAAGTTGCAGAGTTTGTCAAGTTGCAAAAGGGAGTAGTTAGAATGTTGAATTGTATAAACCTTTGACAGTACGAAAAAGACCTTGGGAGGATATCAACATGGATTTCATACTTGGTTTGCCTAAGACATAGAGAGGTAATGATTCTGTATTTGTGGTGGTAGACACATTTTCTAAGATGGCACATTTCATACCTTGTAAGTGGACAACAAATGCAATACATGTAGCATATTTTTTTTTTCAGAGAAGTGGTCAGATTGCATACTCAAGTGAAACAACAGTTGGAAGATATGAACCAAAGTACAAGGAGCTAGCAAATGAAAAGAGAATACATAAGGAGTTTGAAATTGGAGATGAAGTGATGGTGTATTTGAGGAAGAAAATATTTCCAATTGGCACATACAGTAAGCTCAAGATGAGGAAGTTTGGACCCTATAGGATTTTGAAGAAATTTGATTCAGGAAATGCATATGAAGTAGAGTTGCTAGATGACATGGGTATTTCACCTATATTCAATGTTGTAGATCTTCATCAGTACCATGAAGTAGAATTAAGTGAGGACGATAAAGAAAAATTGGAAGAACAACTTCCTAAACCACAATCGGATGAGATAGAAGAGATTTTGGATGTCAGAGATGGAAGGAAAACTCACGAAAGACAATACAAAGAATATCTTGTGAAAAGGAAGGGTAGACCAGTGGAGGATTCTTCTTGGATTTCTCAGGCTGAGGTAGACCATATTAGTTTTCCTTTGGCCCCAAAAAAGTGAGGGACTTACTTTTCATTAACCCCGGATGTCTGATGTAGGAGCATCCTTGGTTCTTAGCAATCTTGCATCAACCAAAAATATTTTCATTCAATTTTTTTTTGTTCTATTCTTGTTCTTGTTCAAGTTGGTAGATCCGGTATTTCTTCATGTTTTCTCACCAATCCTCACAGATCTATAGTTTCATCGTGGACATGTTCAATTACCTTATTCCAAGTTTTCAACTTGATTGGATCTTTTTTGGAAAGTTATCGCTTTCGGATTAAGTGACAACTTTTGGAACTGGCCCCAAAATAATTTCAAACCTAACGGCTAGTTTGATCGATCGTGGATCATTCTCGTAACTTGTGAATCCTCACAATGTGTTTCAATTTGTTCCTTGGAGTGTCCTCAACCTTAATTTTAGGTCCACACTTCATCATACGCATCTACCATGGAAGAAATTCAAATTTGAGGCTGACCTGTTCTTGCACATGTTATGTTTCCTTCATTGGAGATTGTAATGATTTTTGGCCGACACAGATGTTTCTTGACACGCGGATATGGTATAAATATTGTAATGAATCATTAGGATAATAGTGAATCGTGGTCAAGTAGATCAAGAAGAATATAGAGTTCGATATGTAATATTTTCACTTGCATGTATGAGTACTATATTTTGAACATGTTGTATCAGGTCTATGATCTGAATCTATAAGCTCGGATGTGGCCGACTATATGTAATCGATTTTTCTGATAATAAGAATGTTTGTATTTGCATTTTCCTTCATATTTTGTGTTTCTTTTATTGTGTTACCCGTGCTGCACATTTCAGATAGTTCTCTTTGAGGACCCCCCTATCGTGACTACACCATATAAAGGGGCTAAAAGAGGAGAATTTTACATATGGAAATATGATATTTAGTGAAATTATTGGGGTGATACATGAATCAAGCTAGGCTATAGTAGAATGTATTTAAGAAAAATGATCAAACTGAAATTTGTTTGTTGATCTTTATAACTCATTGTTACATAATTTTAAATCAATTCTTATCTCTACTAGAAATTGGGGTTTTTATTGTCTTTGAACTTTGAACTTGACCTTCAGATTATAAAATTTTAATTTAATAATTATGACCACTTAATGAGTGGAAAATGATACTATCTTTTGGCTAAGATTTATTCAATATTAGTGACTAAACATTGTAATTGGTTGGAAACCAATTTTTCCTATGTAATTTTATGTTTTTCTTAGCATTTATTTCATGTTTTCGTTGGTTGTCCAAACATGAGCTATGGTATTTTAATTTTATTTAGGTAATTCAACCAAATATTTATAGGGCCTTACTAAATACTTTATGAAATATCATTCAAAAGAAAGATTGTTGAGATTTATGCATGGATATGGCAGTTGGATTCAATTTTCTGCATGGTTGAAATTATTCTTAGACATTTGCATATTATTTGTGTTTTCAACAAAGTGTATACTAGTCAAGCAGAGTGGTTTCATGAGATTTGTTTGCTCAACATAAACAAATTTTATAAATTGTCATAAAATAGACTCATTTATCTTTCTCTCAACCCTTATCTTTTGTATTTTTTTGTAAATCTATTAGAATTTGGAGAAAATTTAAGGTTATATTAGAACTTAAAACAAGATTAAACTTACGATCTATTCTAAAAATTGAATTATTTTAGATAACAATTACATTTCGTAGTTGATTTTTGATATAAAAAATGACTTATGAACACAATCAAATTAATGTTAAATTAGTTGAATTTTTTTACTAAATCTTAATTTAGTTATTTATGTTTGGCTGAAATAAGACTTTGTACTATTTTTGTCTTAGCTTCCACCATAGTATCTTGATTAAAATATTAAACATAGTGATATAAAACAAATTTGTCTCGAGAGCGTATGGGCGATTACGATATTTATTAAGTATATAGAACAATTAAGTATGCGAAGACCATAACCATGGGTTTATAAGCTGTCTATATTTTGTGAAAGTGACTACCCATGGATAGCGGAATATTTTTGGATAGAGAAATCCTATCATGACGTCATGTAGATATGCTTTGGACTTTGAGATTTCTTTTTGGACATACATGTGCTTTTCCAAGGTCTTCGAAGATCTGCTCTCAAAAGAATGGGTATAATATCTTTAACCTAACTTCATTTTACCTAACTTTTCTTCAAAATAAATTAAGCTAGCTTGCTATGCATGGTGAAATGATTGATTTTTTTTTTTAACATTGGGATGTGGGTGATCATTTTCAACGGTGCTTAGTGTTGGGTGGGGGTGCATGATCTTGGATTCTTGGAGATTCTCCTTTACTTGCTAAGGGACCATCTTTTATAAGTATTCACACTTTATAAGTAGAGAATTATAAACCATCCTATACCATGTAAAGTTATTGAATATTATTACCTAGTCATTCTCTTGAAAATTGACCTAAAAGTTAGGAGCTATACTATGTGTATAGCTTTATATAAGTTTATAAACCAATCATTTATGGGTACTTTGAGGTTTGAAATATAATAATTTATATTGCTGTCCAAAGAGCATATTCAATGGGTTGAGATATTCTTTTAAGTATGGTAGTAATCACAATTCTTAGATATAGGATGTTTTTGTGGGGTCTTTATTATATTTAAAATATGTCTATATTAGAAAGTTGATGTATTGAGATGAAATCTTCAATAATATGTTTGAAGTTTTATATAATAAATCTAAGAATGAATGATAATGATCTTCCAATTTAGAATTAATAGATATGATACTAAACAGTCTCTTACATTGATTTACACTAAATTAGATGTATTGAAAAGCAACTTCAATACTAACTTGAGTTTATAATAGATCTTGAGCAAACTTGAAATAGAACTAGGAATTGGAAATACAGAATGTATACGATATTGTTTTTTCAAAGTCAAAACATTTTCTTGAGAAAAGAAAAAATATTAAAATAAGGGTACTCATTGATTGAGGAACTTAGACATAAATATAGTAGAGTATGCTCCTAAAAAAAATTGTTATTACCTTTTAATAATTTATCCTAAATTATAAGATTTTAATTAATATTTTAAATATACTTGAAGGATTCTAATAAATGTTTGCTTGAACATGATGGTAATGAAAAAATCATATAACCTAGATTTAGTTCAATAGCATTATAGGATTCAAAATAAAATAATGTACTAGGGTCATTTTCATGATACCTAAACTAGTAATATAATTATGTTTGAACTTATAAACAATACCTAACAATGTCGTGTAGCCTAATCTAAGATAATAAATTGGTATTTGAGTGTAGTTTGATTTTAGAAAATCAATTTCCCAACAGATTTTAATAAACTAGAAACAATAATTCAAATAATAACCAAAACTCAAAATACAAATTAGAGATAAAGGGATGAGGAAGAGAAATAATTGACCTTTCCAAGGGATACATTTTTAAATTTGAACATACCTAGAAGGTAGCAAAGAAGGGTAGAATTGTCTTCCTTCCTTAAGAATATTTTTGAGGCTTTGATGGTTAATTTGAAAAAGTGGTTTAGGCTACAAGACTTATCCTCTAATGATAAGTAATGAATTTGATTGTTTTAATTAAATAAAGAATGTACCTTATGTTGGGAACACATTGGTGCTCTAAAAGGATACAAAATAGAAATTATACCACACAATTGTTTAAATAGTAGCTCTTGAAAAAGTAATTTTCAAACACTCATATAGAGAAAACAAGGATAAATATTAGTTATTACCAGAAGGGAGTGGTACTATATGTTGAAAGAACATTGAAATACATTGAGAGGGGGGCAGATGAATCGGTGTATGCAAATTTTTACCAAATTAAAACAACAAACAAGATTTAAGATCACACAAAAATGTCACACACAAAGAAGACACCAAAAATTCATAGAAAACCCTATGTGGGAAAAACCACGGTGAGAATAGCTGATAGGATCTAGTATCCTTATCCAACCTCACAATTAAAGATATTACATATGTTTTGTAAGCACCGACTTACAGGTAAATTGACACACAAGACAATGTTTTGAGGCACCGACCTCTAGGTACACCGCACACCTAAGACAATGTTTTGAGGCACCAACCTCAAGGTACATTGCACACCTAATTAAGTGCCAACTCAAACTTTCTGAGGCACCAACCTCTATAACATTACTAGTTAAAATATGTTGATAATGGTTCTTCTCAAATTGAAAAATACACCTTTTCAATTCATTAATTTCGACTGTCTTCCTCTGCTATTTACCTTTATCTTTTCACTCTTACAAAGATCATCACTTTGATAGGTTTTTGACTCAAACCATATATTTTTCCATCGGCCTGAAAAACCATGCATTTCGGTGAAATATGTGAATTTGAATGATCTACATTTATGTCTCCACTATTCACACTAAATGACAGAGTTATATGTTCAACAATCGCTCATGCCATTATTCTAACCACAACAATAACTATTTCCATAATTACACAAATCCTAACTACTTTGCAATCCCTTGAAACCAACACTTTTATGATATATTAGAAATACATTTAAATTGACTTCAACTTTGTAACTACCCATCAAATTTTGTCTTTAGGAAGTATCTAATTGCACGCTTTGAATATATATCGTTGATCTTGTTGGGTCTCAAAAATGCTAGTTTCAATGAACCATGAGAGGCTGCCAAACTCTCACTACGTTGTTAGTAAACTGACAAGGCCAACCTGTATGGATGGGCCCTCTACTCTTAAGGCTCTGCTAGACCTAGGTGGGTGCACCTATATGAGTAACGCAAATCTTAAATTTATGTTTCATACTTGATCCAACTATCCACAAATGGCAATCTAATAGTGGAAAGATATGATCCTAATTTGGTATAACTTGTATATGCAATATCAAGGTGTGAATTAATATGTGTAAATAAAAAGATGTCAAATGAAATGAATAAAACTAATGTGATTTAAATGGGGGAGACCAATGCCTTATTAGGTAAAACGGAGTCAAATGATAGTTTTCAATTCAATGGTTTCTATCTGGCAGGGATTCTAATTATTTGGCATATGATATTTAGTTTATAACTTGTATAAACATGCAGGGATGTAATTATCAAACTCTTCTTAATGATCCAAATGATAATTTCCAGATTACTATGAGTGACTTGAAGGAATTAATCTTTTCTTGAAAGAACCAACCAATCACATCACACAAATATAACAAATGTGTTCTGATAAAATGAGAATATACTTGATATGTCAATTTAAATAACATGAAAACATCAACCTTGGAGACAACTTGATAATATTTCAATTAACTTCAACAAATAATTGATACCGAAATAGTGCCACAATATTAAATTCCATTCATTTGATCCTTCAAAATTTATACACACATCATAGTCTCCATGAATATCATTCTGAAAACACCTGCAACAATTTTTCTATTTCTAAAATCTATCTTCTACCCTTTCTAACCATCCAATAATAGATATTTATACATCAGTTTGTGAAAGGTCGCGCCTTTTTAAAGTCTAAAGCATAAAAGTTCTAACAAATTCTCTATCTAACTAATTCTTATTAAGCCACAAATGGACTGCAGACATATGTTCCGTATAGTCTTGGCGCTCGTGAGTATCAACATCCCCAATTGCATCACGGATCACAATCTCCATCATTATCATCTTCTCATTCTTCTCACACGCCTCATTTGATGTTACATCCTCCATAGTGGTTGCTTTCAACATCTCTTGGAGCACTGCTTCTCATTCATTCTTCCATTTAGTTGCTTCTTTCATTTTTCCTTCATCATCATATAACTTGGTCAGCCTATCCTCGACAGCCTCTATCAATCCCTGCATATCTCTTTGTAATTCTTCATAGAAATCCCTGTGTCTGTCTATAACGCAGTTGGCATTCTCAATCTCTTCATTGCTAGGGGTGTCCTTCTGCTTCAATTCCTCAATTTTCTCCTGAATTCTGCTGTCCACCTTCCTGTGTTCCTTTATGGCATCCACAAATTGTGAATGTTTTCCCCAGAGCTTATTCAACCAAGTAATTAGGACAACTTGTCTTCTTTTGATTATTACAGCAAGTCCATCTATTTTACCTTGAGAATATGTAGTTGATCCTTCCCAATGATCCCTTTTCTATGCGCTCTCACCTTGGGTGAGCATCTTATTCTTTGTTGGATCTGCTACAACACCTACCAAGTCTTTTAAGCGTTCATTTTATCTCAACATTATTTCATTTCCAGTTTTATACATCTCTCTTTCCCTTATCAATGCTTGGATCTGAGCTTTGTTTAACTTGGCTATGTTTATCCTGATATCAGCAGTTGCCATAGGGTCAAATTCCCCAACCTTCAGAGTCATGACATGTCCAAATGCCTTTTCAGTATCAATAATAATTGACCTTTTGTGAGGAGGATATAAGGCCCAAATCATCAATGTTTCATCATCAATGTTGTATTTTGATCCTATATATACCTCCGTCACCTTTTCTACACTTAGCTTGTGGGTGGCATTGCTCTCTTTCAAGAAAATTTAAAAAACTAAAGCATAATTCATATCCAAACCTGGAAAAATGATGACACCAACCTTCTCTAGCAGCTACCTTCCCTTTTTAGGGGTCATGCTAATCATTTCCCTATCCACTTCATCTTTTAGGCTTTTCAACAATTGATCCTCATTTCCATGTGTAACATTATCAACCTGCCCTCTTATCTCTCTCCATTTATGCTTATATAGAAATGTTTTAAACTCTGAGGTTTTTATAAATTCATCATCTGATATGAAAGACCTATAGTGAATATACCCCTCAGGATCAAATTTCTTTCTAATTGGTGCTCTTCTCATGTTATAATGCAACAATTTGTCCAAAATCAAATCATAACCTTCTTTGGCCAATACAGTGAAATCACTAAAACACAAAGTGCTGGGCATAAAAGCTTGTTTCCCATATGAACTCAAGTTCATCACACTGGAATAATCCATTTTCCTAACAATTTCTAGGTAAGCAATTCTATCCGGGACAATTCTAGGGAAAATGAAAGGTGCATCTTCAAAACCATAAACCCTAATCATTGTGGCATTCTCTAAACAGTACCAATCCCCCCAATTATGGTTGATTGATCCATTGTAGTCTCTAGGCCTAAGAAACCTTTTCACTTCTTTGGATAAGGAAAAATCACAAGGATGGTTGAAAAATCTATGCAAGGGTTTCACAAAAAATCTTCAAAATGCAAGAAGTTTGAATTGGAAAACCTGTTGTCCCAAACAATAGTTCATAATTCAATAGGTAATGGCCTACCTTCTTTGTCAACGTGCAAAATTCTCATCTCCTAGGGCCATAAACCCAACTCTTGTCCGAAGTAAAATAATAGATGCAGCAGCAATGAACAATTTCTGAGATGGAGAACTGAGCTGCCAACTTTTATCGCCATCAAACCGGTATCCAACTCCTTAGAGATGTGTGCAGCATAGTCAAATGATCTCGAATTATGATACTGAATGTCTGCAGTAATCACCATGGGTACAATTGCCATATGCTCAGGAACCTCCATTCCCAACAGCTGTCCCACTGAGTAGTAAGTGTATTTGAAGTAAGGCTCGAAAAGATCGACATGATAGGGTGGCCCTTCATTGTCCTCCATCGGGATAGGCTTGCCGTGACACCTAATTCTGTTCAAAGGAAACCTCCACCCTTTATAGATGGTGTCCATCCTTTTGAACTCACTATCGAGCTCTTCGCTCACTATTTTCTCATTGCACATTCCTTCCATCCTGAAAACCTTAGCAATTGCGTTCTTAGATATATGAATTAATGGGTTCCCTGACAAGTCACATATAGCTCCGCCTTTTGGGTCATAATGTCCAGCCAACATCTTTATCAGTTCCACATCAATAAAAACATTAGGGCATACCAATTTCCCTAAATTAAGCCTCCATGGATTACATACCGGCTTAAAGCGAGTTCTCCTGTGATAGTGGAACATGAATAACTCATAGCCCCTAATTGGAGTCCAAACATCTCCTATGAATTTTCATCTGTCATCTTACTTGTTAATGTCAGCTATGCAATGATTTCAAATGATCATACTCTGATATGCAAAATCTCTTATGCTTCGTGGCACCATTAATTATCTTTACTGAGATATGAATGCTACAGTTTTTTTCAAAATTTTTGCTGTCACATCAGGGTTTATATCGGTGAGATATTTCAAACCTCTGGCCAATCCATTTGTTCAACGTTCATCCATCCGCCAAGACATCTTGCAATTTCCCTGATTTCAAAGTCTCCCCGATAATTTCTCCTTTTTCGTTGTTTGTATCACCACTACTTTTACTGAAATAATTATCGCGCAGGCTCAATGAATCGGGCCCACAATTCTCATCTCATTCCAACAATACCTGGTCTCACCAAGATGTTTGCTTTATTTTACTTATGTCACTGGGACTAAACAACTTGTTCTGCCGACCTAGTAACCTTCGCTATGATGTCTCTTAGATCTCCCTGCAATGATTTATCTCTTCGATACATTTTCTCTTCGGTGAGACCGATATTTCTTATTTTGGTAGGCTTCAGTCTTCGTCGGTGTGACCCGAGGGATCAGTAAGACATTCAGAACTCTCCCCGCATCTTTTGTCTCGCCGAGTGGTCCCTCTTTCGCTTTATTGGCAAGACCAATAGTGCTTCAGGCAGTATTTCGAAATTTCTCTCCGAAGACAAAAATCTCCCTGATATATTTCGCTTTTCGTCAATCGGCCCATGGTAACTTAGCTCGATATGATCTCCCACCATCATACCAATGTCCTTTGTTCTGCCGATAAAGACCCAAATTCTCCTTGTATACAATGTTATTGATATGACCTATTTGATGTCTCACCGATACATTGAAGATATGTACATTATCATTGATGAGACCTGTATCCATTTATGTCGATATTTCCACATGTCCCTATTTTAATGCCAAATGAATTTTACAGGGATTTATGTCAAGATTTAAGTCGGATTTTGTGGGGATTTTATTATTTGTATTCTTATGGGAGGGAAATAATCATGAAGGGTGAATGAAATGGCCAAATTTTCATAGTTCCAATAGTGGCTCCGTCTGGGGATGAATGATTGTGAGATCATTACAAGGATCTAGATTTCTGGGTGAGTAGACCAAACATTTATGAATAAGAGCTAGTGGGGAGGGAAGATGATCCTAAACTACTGCACATGGAAAAAACAAACAAGGATTTACAGGATTGTCCATGTACTAGCAATTTCCTGTATCCTTTACTTCCTATACTACTGTGCATGGAAAGTTTTTATGAGGAATTTTTTTTAAAAGTTGTCCATGCACTGGCAACCTCTGACCCTCTGTGATTTTCATGAGATTTTTTTTTTTAGAAATTGCCCATGTACAGGCAACTCTTGTTCCTCCCCATTCATATTTTGTAAATAGTATGAATCCTCTCCTTGCTTGCCAATAATGACAAAAAACCCTAGCCACAGTGCTTCAAATTTTTGATGTTTTCCCTTCTCTTGGCATTTGGAATTATACATCAACACTAGATCATCTTTCATAAATTTTATGTATTTTGCCTTTTTGTCGAACAAATATTTCATCTGTGCTTGTAGTTTCATGTTCTAATTTTGAGCTACCCTCCTTATTTCATCAAGTTCTGCAAGTTGTTCCATTCTCTCCTCCATTGGTTCAGGATTATCTATATCCTCTTGAAGGATAAATTTTTATACTGGTAGTAAATTCTGTAGAGGCATCCTAGCTTGTATTCCATAGACTAATTCATATGGGGATTTCCCAATTTCCTTTTTGATGGTAATTCTATCTGCCCATGCAACCAATCTTAACTTTGAATCCCAAGCATTTTTGTTGTTACCTAGCGTCCTTTATAATTTTTAGAAGACTTTTGTTGCTAGATTCTACCTGACCATTAGCTTGTGGATGATATGGGGAAGAGTAAGAAACAACGATACCATATGTTTTGAAAAACTCTTTGAACTCATCGAACCTGAAGCACATGCCATTATCTGTAATTATTCTCAATGGTGTACCGAACCTGGTAATAATGTTATCCATCAAAACATTTATCACAACTTTTCTCATTGCATGTTTGGTTGGGATTTCCTCTACCCATTTGGTGAAATAATCAGTGGCTACTAGTATCCACCTCTGTCCTCCACTTGACCTCTCTTGTATTTATCCAATGAAATCAATCCCCCATTGGTGAAAAGGGGCTTCAATTTGCATAGGTCTGAGCGGTAGATCTCCCTCATACTTCATTTTCCCCGAGAATTTTTGGCATGCCTCACACTTCCTGACATGTGAAAATGAATCATTGAAGACTTTTGGCCAGTAGTAACCTGCCCTAAGGATTTTATGCACAGTTGTCTTTGTTGAATAATGTCCTCCACAGACCCCTTCATTCATTTCTTTCAGGACATGATCAGCCTGTGATTCATCCAAGCACAACAGCAACATTCCATCTCTATTTTTCCAAAATAGATCTTCTATAAATACATATTTTGAAGCCTGAAGTTTTAAAGTTCTTTTCTGGTTATCATTGAGTCCTTCTGGGCATCTGGTGTTTCTAAGGTAATACATGATATATGTATACCAGGGTGTATGTTCAATACTTACAATTGCATTTTCTTCTCCTTGTATATTGCAGACTTGGTTTGCCTCAATGTTTGTTTCTACCATCAATTTGGCCAATCCTTGGCCTCTCACCAATTTAGTAATCTGTATTTCCATATCACATTCCTGAATTTTGTTGATCCACTTGCACCTTTTCCCTGTTACTTCTGATTGTGTCAAGATGTCTTTGACTACCGCATGAGGGACATATGCAATTACTTTGGCTCCAACAAGATACGGCCTGAAAGCTTTCATAGCTTTTACTAATGCAAAGGCTTGTTTTTCCATTATGTCATACTTAAATGTTGACCCCTATAGAGATTTTCTAAAGAAAGATACAGGTTTCTCATGACCATCCTTATTTTTCTGTAACATGACAGCAGCTATTGTATGCAGGGAAGCAAATGAAAATATCTGAAAAGGCTTTGTGAAATCAGGAGACTTGAGGACAGGGGCTTCCTTAATGGCTCTTTTAATGGATACAAAGGCTTCTAATGCTTTTGGGGTCCATTCAATCTTTTGTCCTTTCTTTAACATTTTTGATATGGGTTTGACAATCTCAACAAAGTTCAGACACAAACCTCCTAACAAAGTTAATTTTCCCAAAGAAGGACTAGATGGCCTTCACATTGTTTGGGATAGGAACTTTATATATAGCCTCAACTCTCTCATGATCTATCCTAACTCCCTCCTTTGATACAATGTGACTTAGGAGCTTCCCCTCTGTAACAGCAAAATGACACTTCTTGGGGTTCAAACTGATGCCATATTCTAAAGCTTTAGTGAATATTTTTTCAAGGTGTCCTATATGATCTTCAGTCCTTTTTGAGTAAGCCGTGAGGTCATCCTGATACACCACCATTATAGCATTGATCAAATCAGCAAATGCTAAGTCCATAGCCCTTTGGAATGTTGCTCCTGCATTGGTGAGACCAAAGGGCATTCTCACATATACATATGTTCCCCATGGGGTTGTAAAAGTTGTTTTATACTGCTCACATTCCTTGACCTTAATCTGGTTATAACCAAAAAAACCATCCATCATAGACAATAATTCACATCCAATTACCTTATGCAAAATGGCTTCCATGTTGGGTAGTGGGTAGTTGTCTTTAAGAGATGCTACATTTAAATTCTTGAAATCTACACATAGTCTTATATCTCCATTTTTCTTTCTAATGGGGACAAGGTTTGATACCCATGTTGAGTGCCTCACAGGTTTGATAATACCTCCATCTTTGAGCTTGGTCAATTCTTCCTGCATTTTTGGTTCCAGAGTGGGGTTTATGGGCCTTTGTTTCTGTCTAAAAGGTTTTGCATTTGCTTTCAATGGAATTTCATGCTGAAATAAATCCTCCCTATATGCCTTGAGATCTTCATAAGACCATGTGAACACATGTTTATATTTCCTTAACAATGAAATCAGCATTCTTCGGATAGTAGGGCTCATCTTTTTTCCAATGTATACCTTCCTTGGTGATAGTTCAGTCCCCAAGTTTATTTCTTCAATATCTTCCCCTCTGACTGGGGTTTGTTTCATAAGGGACCGATCACTTCCATCGTATACTCTTTCTAGAGCTACCAACCCTTTGGGAAGTTTATTAGTTTTGAGTTGCAGGATCTTCTTTCCAAACATTGTCTCTTCTCCATTTATTTCTTCTACAAAGGCGTTGAAATCAATTTCTTGAGCCTCGTACTGGTCTATACACTAAAGGAATTTCAAAAGGTCAGTGTCATCATTGAAGACTTGCCAACTATATATGTTGTCAGGTACTGCAGGTCTTGTTTTGAATTCTACTTGGGAAACTCCTGCTAATGTAATGTCATCTTGCTTTAATGCTACATTTTCCAAAAACTCTTCCATTATATTATTTGATCTGTCTACCCAATCAATGGGAAAGACATCAAATAGTTCAATTGTATCCCATACTGCATTTCTGTATTGTTTCAGTCTTTTATTTCTTGCCACATATTTTGATCTGATATGAGATGCAACTAGTTTTGAATCTCCTAAACCTGTTAAGATCTTGATCTTGTGTTTAACAGCTAAATTTAGACCAGTCAGCAAAGCTTCATATTCTGCTACATTGTTTGTACATTCAAATGCTAACAAAAATTAATATTTATAAGTTGAACCATCAGGAGATATAAAAACTATACCAACTCCATTACCCTCCTGGCTGCAAGCTCCATTGAAATACATTTTCCATATTCCTTGCTGATTTTCAAAGATATTTTCATCAATTGGATCTTTACTTTCCAACTCGGGTTGGAATAGTTCCACTCTAAAAATTCCCATATCAACATCACAAAAACAATCAAGTGGTTCTTGAGGAGAATATTCAACAATTTGGTTCACTCTAGGCTCTCTATATAATTTTACCTCTTCCCCATTTACTGGTATGGTAGCATATGACAAGTCAAACTGTACATTTCCTCCTACTGCAACAGTCCATTGTCTTGATAGAAGCATCCCAAACTGGGGTGGTGTGTCAATCACAGTTATGTCAATAATGTAGGAGGCTTGTGGGTAAGTTGCCAACCTGACTTTTTTTTTTCATGATTCCCACAACTAGGATAGGCCTGCTATCCATAGCGTAACATTTACCTCCTTCCACATCTATCCATAAACCAAGCTGCTTCATTACCCCCACTGGCATGATATTCATAGAAGCACCTGAGTCTATCATGTAATTTCTTACTAGTTTCCTGCTTATGAAGAGAGTGGTAAAAAATGGGTCAATTGATGGTGTGTTCATGAGGCAAGCCTCTGGGATTTTTACCTCCTTCCTTTTATTATTTATCTCTAAGACCTCCTTGTTCCCAGGGATTTGGTTTCCATTAGAAATTAGTTGTATGGTACTCTCCCTATATTCCTTGATTTTCATCATTTCAATTAAGGGCACAAACATTTTCAATTGAGATAGAGCTTGTATAAAATGAAAAGATGTACCTTCGACCTTGACAACCCTTTTAGGTTTAGTGCATTCTCCTTTGTTTTCTCCTTTCTCCAGTTTTAAGGTTTGATCTGGCTTTTATTTTTCAATGGGAGGTTTTTTGCTTTCCTCCTTAGGGGATCCCTTTTGTTCTCTACTGTCTAATTGTTTATTATCAGTCCCTTTTGATGCTTTTTTATTTTTTATGAATATCCCCCTTGGGACACCTTCATCTTTATTTACTGTTTTGTTTCTCAAACGATATTTATTTCTGGCATCCTCTACTGCCGCGATTGTCAATCTTTTAATCTCCTCTTCACTAGGTCTTCTTAGATCACATCTGTTAGTCTGGCTTGATGCAACAGGGGGGTCTTGATCACTTTCATTTTCCTCATGGTTAGAGAAAACATGCTCCTCTGCCACGTGGACATTGTATTTTTGGTGGTCCACATTGTATTCATATCCTTCCTCTTTTGAAGATGCATATTCCTGATCCAAAAGTTTAAGAGTGTGGGATTTTAAATATACATTTTGATCTCCACCACCATCATCTTCTTGTGTATCTTCCTCCAGTATTGACTGAGCTGTTACACAATGTTCAAGGGAATGTGGTGCATAACAGACTGAGCACCAGGGACTTTTATCTACCATGTATGCCCCTTTTCTTTTTAATGTATATGGTGTCTCTTTATTTCTAGGTCTCTCATTCACTGGTTTCCCATCTTTCCAGTTGGTACTATAAGGCATATCATGTAGCCTGGGTCTTTCATTTCTATATGTGTTCTCTTGTCTGTTTGGGGGAACATATGGGGGGAACTATAGGGTTCTCCCTTTTAGAAAACATCCCTGCAACTTTTCTATTATTCTCAATAGTTAAGGCTATCTTCTAGGCCTCAGCCATATTTCTAGGACCCCTATTTCTCAATTCGTATCCTGTCTTGGGGTCAAAGGCCTTCAAATAGATACTTAAGGCAGCAAGGTTAGCCAACTTGGATGCCTGAGGTATTTTATTGTGTAGTTTAACATACCTCTGGTTGAAATCAAAGGCTGACTAATTCTGATGTTTTTGAATTGTCACTAACTCATGTAATACAAAGTCTGATGCACACTAATCTCCATATTGTTGGAGAAATTGGTCATGAAATACTTGAATGGAATAAATAGATGTTGTTGGTAAACTATGAAACCAGTCTCAGGAATCCTCGATTAATGACATCATGAATAATCTCATTTGTACATCCTCATACTGCATGTCCAAGTTCTGAATGACTACTTTAAAATTTCTTAGATGTTCTTCTACAATAACTGCATTAATTCCTATAAATTTAGGGACCAAGTTCCTCCAATTATTGTCCAAGGGGTAAGGATAAATTTGAAACCCGACTAGATCAAATTGTCTAATCATAGTTGTGCATTGTGGTGGGGGATTTTGAAAATTTTGATGTTGGTAGAGTGGGTTGTTGTTTGCCATATATTGAAGGCATTATGGGCCTTGTGGGGGTACATACTATTGATGAGGGGGTGGTTGAATATTTATGTGTTGTGGTGGAGCATTAATGTTTCTATATTGGTTTCTAGGTTGATTTCAATGGGCCTGAGGGGAACTTCGTGGCTTCATATTATTGCTCTTATGGGGAGGTGTGTATTTGGGTGATTCAGTTACTAATGTTTTGTTTTGAGCCTTATATAACTTTATCTTTCTCAATTCCCCCATTGCTTGAAGTTGTTGTTCATACTATATCCTTAGTCTTTCTGCATTTTGTTTCATTTGTTCCCACTATGTATCTTCTTCATCTTGTGCCATAAATTCATGATTTTCTCTGAATGTCTCATACTCATGTCCTCCCTCATAGAGTATTTCCCTTTGTTCATCTTCATATTCTCTTCTTTTTCTAGCTTCGAATTCGGTCATGTGCTCATCAGCTTTCCCAATGTCCTCTAGATGGGAGGGATTTCTCCTTCCTTCAGGAGTATGGAGTTCTTTAGATGGGCTCTCTTGGTTTGCAAGTGTATCATATGAATTGTGTGTTTCCAGCAATAGTATTGATGCTTTGTTTTTTGCCGTTGTATCCAATTCATCAAACACTTTCTTGCTTTGATTATTTTTGTGATTTGACTTTCCTTTTTTATCAGGACCTTCCCCTTCCTTGTATAAAGATCTCCTTCCTTGCATGTTATGAGAGACTGTGATGGTCTGAACTCTATGTTGATTTCTTTCTAACTTGTATCTTATTGTATTAGTCTCAATGTTTTTATTCATTCAAAGTCGCCACCCACTTTTTTTAAAAGTGAGAAATTTTTTGTGGTTATCTTACCCAGTGGAGTAAACTTCTTTCAAATTCTAATTATGTTTTTCTCTAGTGAGTTTGTATGGAAAGGTTGTCTACTACCAAACAGCTCTCTAATTTCTCCCCAACAGAGTCACCAATTTGTTGGGTCTCAAAAATGCTGGTTTCAATGAACCATGAGAGGTTGCCAAAATCTCACTATGTTGTTGGTCAACTGACAAGGCCAACCTGTATGGATGGGCCCTCTACTCTTAAGGCTCTGCTAGACCTAGGCGGGTGCACCTATATGAGTAACACAAATCTTAAATTTATGTTTCCTACTTGATCCAACTATCCACAAATGGCAATCTAATAGTGGCAAGATATGATCCTAATTTGGTATAGCTTGTATATCCAATATCAAGGTGTGAATTAATATGTTTAATTAAAAAGATGTCAAATGAAATGAATAAAACTAATGTGATTTAAATGGGGGAGACCAGTGCCTTATTGGGTAAAACGGAGTCAAATGACAGTTTTCAATTCAATGGTTTCTATCTAGAAGGGATTCTAATTATTTGGCATATGATATTTAGTTTATAACTTGTATAAACATGCAGGGATGTAATTATCAAACTCTTCTTAATGATCCATATGATAATTTCCAGATTATTGTGAGTGACTTGAAGGAATTAATCTTTTCTTGAAAGAACCAACCAATCACAACACACAAATACAACAAATGTGTTATGATAAACTGAGAATATACTTGATATGTCAATTTAAATAACAAGAAAACATCAACCTTGGAGACAACTTGACAATATTTCAATTAACTTCAACAATAATTGATACCAGAATAGTGCCACAATATTAAATTCCATTCATTTGATCCTTCAAAATTTATACACACATCATAGTCTCCATGAATATCATTCTGAAAATACTTGCAGCAATTTTTCTATTTCTAAAATCTATCTTCTACCCTTTCTAACCATCCAATAACAAATATTTATACATCAGTTTGTGAAAGGTCGCTCCTTTTCAAAGTCTAAAGCATAAAAGTTCTAACAAATTCTCTATCTAACTAATTCTTATTAAGCCATAAATGGACTGCAGACATATGTTTTGTATATTCCTGGCACTCGTGAGTATCAGCATCCCCAATTGCATCATGGATCACAATCTCCATCATTATCATCTTCTCATTCTGCTCACATGCCTCATCCGATGTTACATCCTCCATAGTGGCTACTTTCAACATCTCTTGGAGCACTGCTTCACATTCATTCTTCCATTTAGTTGCTTCTTTCATTTTTCCTTCATCATCATATAACTTGGTTAGCCTATCCTCTGCAGCCTCTATCAATCCCTGCATATCTCCTTGCAATTCTTTATAGAAATCCCTGTATCTGTCTATAATGCAGTTGACATTCTCAATCTCTTCATTGCTAGGGGTATCCTTCTGCTCCAATTCCTCAATTTTATCCTGAATTTTGTTGTCCACCTTCCTGTGTTCCTTTATGGCATCCACAAATTGTGAATGTTTTCCCCAGAGCTTATTCAACCAAGTAATTAGGACAACTTGTCTTCTTTTGATTATTGCAGCAAGTGCATCTATTTTACCTTGAGAATATGCAGTTGATCCTTCCCAATGATCCCTTTTCTGTGAGCTCTCACCTTGGGTGAGCATCTTATTCTTTTTTGGCTCTATTACAGCACCTACCAGGTCTTTTAAGTGTTCATTTTCTCTCAACATTCTTTCATTTCCAATTTTATACATCTCTCTTTCCCTTATCAATGCTTGGATCTGAGCTTTGTTTAACTTGGCTATGTTTATCCTGATATCAGTAGTTGCCACAGGGTCAACTTCCCCAGCCTTCAGAGTCATGACATGTCCAAATTCCTTTTCAGTATATATAATAATTGACCTTTTGTGAGGAGGATATAAGGCCCAAGTCATCAATGTTTTATCATTAGTGTTGTATTTTGATGCTATATATACCTCCGTCACCTTTTCTACACTTAGCTTGTGGGTGGAATTGCTATCTTTCAAGAAACTATCAAAAACTAAAGCAGAATTCATATCCAAACCTGGAAAAATCATGACACCAGCCTTCTCTAGCAGCTCCCTTCCCTTTTCAGGGGTCATGCTTGTCATTTCCCTATCCACTTCATCTTTTAGGCTTTTCAAAAATTGATCCTCATTTCCAGGTGTAACATTATCAACCTGCCCTCTTATATCTCTCCCTTTATGCTTATATATAAATGTTTTAAACTCCTAGGTTTTTATAAATTCATCATCTGATATGAAAGACCTATAGTCTTCATGTCTCGTATCTTCATCCATGGTTTCATCAACATCATTATCCCTGACAACATATGAATAATCTTGAGTCTCATTCTTGCAACTTTCTCAGATGAACTTTGTGTCATGCCTGTTTCCGATATCCCTTTAATAGAGGATAATAATTCAACATCCATCAACTCTTGATTATGTTTTTCAATCACCATTTTTGTCTCCTCTGCCTCCAGGTTTTTGATTATATCATCAGATTTGTAGGGCACATGATGGTACCCTCCAAAATTATCTTTTATTTGGCAGAGTGAATATACCCCTCAGGATCAAAGTTCTTTCTAATTGGTGCTCTTCTCATGTTATAATGCAAAAATTTGTCGAAAATCAAATCATAACCTTCTTTGGCCAATATAGTGAAATCACTAAAACACAAAGTGTTGGGCATAAAAGCTTGTTTCCCATATGAACTCAAGTTCATCACACTAGAATAATCCATTTGCCTAACAATTTCTAGGTAAGCAATTCTATCCGGGACAATTCTAGGCAAAATGAGAGGTGCATCTTCAAAACTATAAACCCTAATCATTGTGGCATTCTCTAAATAGTACCAATCCCCCCAATTATGGTTGATTGGTCCATTGTATTCTCTAGGCCTAAGAAACCTTTTCACTTCTTCGGATAAGGAAAAATCACAAGGATGGTTGAAAAATCTATGCAAGGGTTTCACAAAAAACTCTTCAAAATCAAGAAGTTTGAATTGGAAAACCTGTTGTCCCAAACAGAAGTCCATAATTGAAGAGGTAATGGCCTACCTTCTTTGTCAATGTGCGATATTATGATCTCCTGGGGCCATAAACCCAACTCTTGTCCGAAGTACAATACTAGATACAACAACAATGAACAATTTCTGAGATGGAGAACCTAGGCGCTAGCTTTTATCGCCATCAAACCGGTATCCAAATCTTTAGAGATGTGTGCAGCATAGTCAGACGATCTCAAATTATGATACTGAATGTCTGCAGTAATCACCATGGGTACAATTGCCATATGCTCAGGAACCTCCATTCCCAACACCTATCCCACTGAGTAATAAGTGTATTTGAAGTAAGGCTCGAAAAGATCGACATGATAGGGTGGCCCTTCATTGTCCTCCATCGGGATAGGATTTCCGTGACACCTAATTTTATGCAAAGGCAACCTCCACCCTTTATAGATGGTGTCCATCCTTCTGAACTCACTGTTGAGCTCTTCACTCACTATTTTCTCATTGCACATTCCTTCCATCCTGAAAACCTCAATAATTGCGTTCTCTGATATATGAATTAATGGGTTCCCTGACAAGTCACATGTAGCTCTGCCTTGCAGGTCATAATGTCCAAAGAACATCTTTATCAGTTCCACATCAATAAAAATTTTAGGGCATACCAATTTCCCTAAATTAAGCCTCCATGGATTACATACCAGCTCAAAGCGAGTTCTCCTGTAATAGTGGAACATGAATAACTCATAGCCCCTAATTGGAGTCCAAACATCTCCTATGAATTTGCATATGTCATGTAACTTGTTAATGTCAGCTTTGAGCTGTGCAGAATGCCTAGCTCTAGGCCCAGAACTAGGTAATTGATCTATGAGATCTTGATTGAGCTTCCTTTTAGTGCCTTTCATTGGTGATTCAATCTTTTGTTTCTTTCTGTTTTGTTGGCTACCTTCCCCGGGTCATTTTCCTTTTGGTTTTCCTGAAGCAGTGCCTTCCATGATTCAAAATTTTACGAGTTTTGAAGAAAACTTACTCTAACTTTCTGCAAACTGAAGCTAGGTAGATGCCTTAATTGCTCTATTGGTTCCTTTGCTTTCCTTCGCTTTGAACACTATGATGCAATGATTTTAAATGATCATACTCTCATATCCAAAATCTCTTATGCTTCATAGTGCCATTAATTATCTTTATTGAGATATGAATGCTGTAGTTTTTTTCAAAATTTTCGCTATCACATCAGGGTTTATATCGGCGAGATATTTCAAACCTTTGGCCAATCTGTCTGTTCAATGTTCATCCATCCACCAAGATGTCCCGTAGTTTCCTCGATTTCAAGTCTCCTCGATAATTTCTCCTTTTTTTCTCTTTTTATGACCACTACTTTTACCGAAATAGTTATCGCTCAAGCTTAGTGAATCGAGCCCACAATTCTCATCTCATTCTGACAATACTTGGTCTCACCAAGATGTTTGCTTTATTTTACTTATGTCGCTGAGACTAAACAACTTGTCCTGCTGACCTAGTAACCTTCGCTGTGATGTCTCTTAGATCTCCCTGTGATGATTTGTCTCTATGATCCTAATAAAATGTTGCTTCCTAAATGTGAGATGTTAGATAAAACTAATAATGCAATAAAGAGAAACAACAAGATAATAGGGAACCTCAATGATTAGCCTAAGAAAATGAACAATATGAAAGCAAGATAAACAAATAAATTGCTGTTATACCTTCATGTTGTTGCTCCCTTGGTTGGCCCTTGATGTTGAAGTCTTGTGTGCTCCTTGGATGGCAATGAAATGAAGTGGATGTAAGATGAATTGGTGCAATATGGGTGCTAAAATGGATGAGAGCTTGAATGACAATTTTTCAAGAGTTTATTTGCAAAAGACTTGATTCTCTAAAATGAGAGAAATGAGGGGGTATTTATAGGCTAATTGGAATTCTCTAGAGAATTCAACGGTTGGGATTGATCCAACAAAGATCAAGATGAAGGGCTATGGTGAGTTGAGGACTCACAAGCCCTCACATCTTGACATGTGGAAGGTGAGATGTCTTAGGGTGGAGTGATGTGGAAATGAGGTGGATCTTGGGGGATGAGAAGATTCCTTGGAGGAATAAAAGTGAATTTAAAATTCACAATGATTGGAAGAATCTAGTGGATAAGAGAGTGTCTCCAAAAAGCTGGAGATTTGTCACATGTGGGTGATGTGACAAGTCCAAGGTTCTAGAAGCCCTTGGCACATGTGAAGTGACAAGTCAAGGCTTCTAGAATCTTGCATGGGGGATGGGGAAGACCTTGGAAAGATAAAAGTGAATTAAAAATTCACATGGGGAAGAGGGGAACCTTGGTTGAATAAATGTGAATTAAAAATTCACATGGGGAAGGGAGTCCATACCAAAAATGGTAAGTGGGAAGGTTGACTAGAAAAGGTAAGCCAAATGTGGCTAATGATTCTGATTAAGGTTGTGCAAACACATGATTAAGGTAATTAATGAGAGATTAGAGGCAAGTGGGAGATTATGGAGGATGTGACACTTAGTCTTGATTAAGTGGTGCACATCCTAATCACAGATTAATTAATTTAATCCGGATTAGGAGAGGGTTATGGAGAATGTGACAAGGAGAGAGAAAAAGGGGAATTAAAAATTGGTTTTAATTCAAATGGTTAAATGACTACATTAAATAATTTGTCATGTTTATTTAATTTAGAGAAGACAAGGGGGTAAGGTAAAGTATTTAATTTATTTAATTAGATACTTCAGGAACCTTAGGGAAAAAATAAAATAGTGATTAAATAAATTATTTAATCATTGTTAATGGAATAGATGAATATAATAGATGATTTTGACCATGTAGAAGTGGTCAAATTTAGATGTCTACAGTCTCTCCGATACGTTTTCTCTTCAGTGAGACCATGTGCATCGCCTTCCCGATATTTCTTATTTTGGTAGGCTTCAGTCTTTGTCGGTGTGACCCGAGGGATCGGTAAGACATTCAAAACTCTCCCTGCATCTTTTGTCTCGCCGAGTGGTTGCTCTTTCGCTTTATCGGCAAGACCAATAGCTCTTCGGGAAGTATTTTGAAATCTCTCTTCGAAGACAAAACTCTCCCCGATATATTTCGCTTTTCGTCAATCGGCCCAAGGTAACTTAGCTTGATATGATCTCCCACCGTCATACTAAAGTCCTTTTCTGCCGATAAATATAGTAAACCCAAATTATCCTTGTATAAAATGTTATCGATATGACCTATCTGATGTCTCATCGATACATGTAAGATATGTACATTATCATCGATGAGACCTGTATCTATTTATGCTGATATTTCCACATGTCCCTATTTTAATGCCAAATGAATTTTACAGGGATTTATGTCAAGATTTAAGTCAGATTTTGTGGGGATTTTATTGTTTGTATTCTTGTGGGAGGGAAATAATCATGAAGGGTGAATGAAATGGCCAAAGTTTCACTGTCCCAATAGATCTTGCCCTTTCTTCCATGATTTGATGGTCTTTGTTTAATATACTTAAAATTTAAAACGTGAATGTTTGATTAATTTCCTTTGAATACATGTCGTAGATCTATATCACATACCATATGCTTTGCGTGGTTTTCCTTCATGCTTGAAGAATGATATATGCGATGTATAAGAGCTATGTGATGCAATGATTGATTGCCACATGTCTTGTTGACATCATGTTGTACCCGTGGAGTCCCTTCTTGTTGTCACACTTTTAACCATGTTAGAGTTAGTCATAAATGCGGTGAAGATCAAGTGTGATGTAATAGATGACCACCATATTTCATCACACTGATCATTAGCGCATTTCAAATTTTCTCTTAGTGCTCAAAAACTTGGAAATGTGATGCATAGAGTCCTTGCAATGCAATCACCTTTGGACACTTATTGTCATTTTGAATCATCGTAGTTTCATCCATGTCAGAGTGGATCAGAACAACAATTCCTTGATAACTATTGATCTCTACCATCTCTTGCATTGACCATCAGTCTTAACGAACATTGTATAGCCTTTTCTTTACATACATCATTAGAGACATGTGTCAAAATGTATCACGTTCTGACACAGCCAAAATGGGGACCCACCATCCTTTCTAAAAAATAGCAGAAACCATCTTATCTTCACCTTCAACGCATATCGTTGATCTTTATCACACACTATTTTCCTAGTGCATTTAAGATTTTCACTTGTAGAGTGAAATATGTGATACATATGAACAGTTTGATGCAATCATCTTCATACACTTTCCATTATTTCAGACTATTGTAAATAATATTGTGTTAGAATGAATTGGAAATTTTATGTTGGAAATATATCTCTAACATCTTTCACACAGTTCGTCGATCTTAGAAAAGTAGATAGCTTTGTTCTTGATCCCATCAGACATGTGGATTGATTCCATGATATCTCATTCAAGAGATGACATTAGCCATGTAGCTTTGTGGGCATGTGAGAGTCGCTTGATCTTTAATATCTTATCCTCATTGTTGATCAAGATTTGAAAAATAGTTATTCTATAGACTTAGGAAATATTAAAAGTCCTTGAGATGATTTCCATTCAACATAGAAATAGAAACATTGTGAATGCCATGAATGAAACCCTTAGGGTTTTTCTACAAAAACCTAGCTAGACCAGAGAGAAAAAATAAATCATTTTTGAGCTTAAGATTTATCACCTGAACTTGCAAACCACACACCTTAGATGTACTCAGAAAACCCATATTAGATCTGCTATATGATTCCTCTACAAATCTTTGAAACTGCCTGCATCACGACTATGCAACTTTTCTAATATTGCTTGACAACATTTGCAACGTTTTAGGACCTGTACTAAGCAACTATAAACATTTTTCTTGAGCTAGTCCACTAACATCAATGACCACATGACAACCCGTTAACATCAATGAAAAAAAATATAATAATATCCCCCTTTGTCATTGATGGGAACACCTGAAAAACTTTTTAAAAATGGAAACATCATTCATAATCCCTCTTTTTGTACCATTGCATCATTCACCCTACATTCTCACTACATACCGATTTTCCTTATTTTCCCCTTGAATAGCATTATCATTACAATTTAACTATACTCTTTAGAAACACTTTGCATACTATACTCTCCCCCTAACACTAATTACAAAAAAATAGCTTTACATACTTTTGTGCCATTTTCTATATTCTCACCCTTTGACATCAATTGCAAAGGGATAGACCAGGGATAAATAATTAGTCTATTATGCTCCCCTGTATGAATAATTTATTTATTCAAGGAGAGATAGGAGAAGGAAATACTCCTATTTTCTCCCTGAGGTGTTCAAATGACTCCTTTGGAAGGGGTTTGGTAAATATATCTACCGGTTGATCTTTTGTAGCCACATATTCTAATTTGACTTCCTATGCAACAATTTTTTCCCTGAGAAAATGATATTTAATAGATATGTGCTTGGTTTTGGAATACATAATAGGATTATTTGAGATGTTTATTGTACTAGTATTATCACAAAAATACTCACTAGCACATCAAAATTCACATGAATATCTTGTAATGTATGTTTCATCCACAACACTTAAGTACAACAAGAGACAAAGACAACATATTCAACTTCAATAGTGGATAAATAAACTAAATATTGTTTCTTACTTAACCATGCTACCAATCTATCTCCTAGAAAGAATGCACTACCACTAGTGTTATTTTTATCATCCACACAACCAACCCAATCTACATTAGTGTATGTAGTTAAAGTGAGGTCATTACCAATAGGATACCATAGATCATATTCTAAAGTACACTTTAAGTATATGAAAAATCCTCTTCATAGCCTTAACATGTTTCTCCTTAGGAGCATCTTGAAATCTAGCAACCATGTAAACAACTTGAATGATATCAGGCCTTGTTGTGAGATATAAGAGACTTCCAATCATAGATGTGTAAAATGATTGATCTACTAAATTAGACGCATCATCCACTAGTACAAAAGCAACAATAAACTAATGAAAAAACTACTTAAAACTACTTATAAATGACTAAACTTGGTCACGTGACCATTATTAGTTTATTGTCAATCACATATAACACGACCAAATTGATGAAAACCATTTTTTAATCATTTATTGGTTGTTTTGATTGATCGATTTGGTAGTAAATTTAGTTGTTGATTTAGTCATTCATTGTTGTAATTTGGTCACTTATTTAGTCATTTTTTTCCACTATTATATTTAGTCACTGATTTAGTCATTGATGGCTATAATTTGGTCACTTATTTCATCATTTTTTTAATCGGTGATATATTTAACTGGCCTTTTATTTAGTTGTTTATTTAGTCATTGATTGTTGTAATCTAGTCACTTATTTAGTCATTTTTTTTCACTAATATATTCAGTCATTGATTGCTTTTAACTAGTCACTTATTTAGTCATTTTTATTCACTAATTTCTATGCATTAGTAGTGTATTTAGTCATTAATTTTAATCATCATTATGATAAGTTTGGTAGTATATTTAGTCATTTTTATTCATTGATTTCCCTAGTCATATATCTAGTCATGTTTATTCACTATTCACTTATTTCTATCAATTGGTAGAATATTTAGTCAATTTAATTATTATTTGATGTCAATTAATAGTATATTTAGTCATTTTAATTAATTGATATTTGAGGATTTAAGCATTAAAAACAAAAATACACACCAATCATCAATTGCAAACAATAAGAAAGCCATCGAGAAGGAAAAATCGGTGAAATTTATTAATAAAAGAAATTTGTTCTAGTTATAACTTAGAAATAAAGTATTACAATTGTTATTTTCAGTCACAACACATCTAAGTTACAATATTGCAGAGAAATGACTGCAAGAAAGAAACTTCTCCAAAAGAATTTTGCAATGTTGGGAACACATGCTTGAAGCCCTTCAATGCAAGCACACACCCCTTTCATCTCTTAATATTTTTACACCATGGGAAATCTTCCTGGAGCAAGTTATAACATGTAGAATCCAAGGAGAGTGTTGATCATGTCCCATATATGAAGCTCTCTCCTTCAATGCAGACAATAATAACCCAACTAGAATATTTCTTGCTTTATATGCAGTGTGCCATCTGATATGAGCAACAAAGTGATGCCTTTTCTACCATGAATGAATATATGCCTCAATACAACCAACAAAATTAATATTAGTCTCAATTTAGAAAGAATAAAAGTGCATTGTATATTGCAAGTTTACAAAAGAAATTCCAAACACAACAAAATGATGAATCAATTAAAAAATTGTAGCCTTGTCAAAAAATTAATTAAATAGAGTGTTCAACATAGGCCTAAAATATGCATATTGAACCCTTGATTTGAAAACCTTGTTCAAAATTTTAAAAATGTGATACGCTCAAATTATAGAATGAAGTTGACATATTATAAAATGAAGGCTATCAACACTAACCAGTCTAGAAAAAAATTATCAACAAAAATTTCTTTGAAACCAAGCCTAAGAATGCAATTAGACTTGGACAACAAAAATGTCAACCTTGGTTCATGTGTTGTCTCAGTAAAGACCTGCACCATTAAAAAATCCATTTATACATAAATTCCAAATTAAGTTGATGAGAAAAGATCTGTGATATCCAACTGGAATTCTTAACATCCAAAAATTACTAACTTGAAATTTCACAACAAGTTTTCCAACTATTAAATCGTCTTCCCCATTCACTTTACAAGCACCACCCAATTCAAATTTTGAAGGCAAAAATACATAAGTTACTTTCTGCAATAGTAATTTTCAAAGTAATGATTAATAACAAAACTTAAGGCATCCATTAAACTTGCAAGAAAACAACTACTTGAACAAATACATAGAAGCATCACCAAATGGTTCAAAACTCATCGTCAGTATAAGTCCAGAAATTTGATGTTACTATGCAAGTTATTTAGGATTATTCTCTTACAATTCATCAAACTTAGAAAAAAGGGTAGCAAGTTAGGGGATTTGATTGTGGGAAAACTTCACAATTAAAAGGGTTTTGTACTATGTCAAACATTAGTTCATTAGTTTGAATCACACCATTTTACCCATGTGATTACTTCCCTATACAATAAGAATCAAACTGTGTTCATTTTATTGGTTTTGATCCCTTCAATCCACCTTTGTAACATCTACATGATGTAAAGATTTCCAATGAACGATTGAAACATATCAGAGATGATTGTAGGAAAGCCTCTCACAAATTAAGGAATGATTCAAGTATTACATGGCACATGGATTTAACCTAAAAATTTTGCAATGCCCATGTGACATCTTAAAAGGTTACAATAATGTTGAAATTCAAAATGGTACAAGGAGAGAAAAAATCAATACCTTATCTTTCGGAAATGAAATCAAAGGATCAAGAATGGCAGGAGGATCTGTACCAACCTCCATAACTATAAACTTTGATGTTCTAAAGTATAACATCTTGGTTTTTGTAGCACCCTATACTCATTCAATATTAGCAAAAAAGAAATCGGATATTGATCCACTGTCATATTGGATCTCACTGGATTCTCCTTCACAAACAATAAATGATATATTTTAATTGTTTAAAAACTTCCTTAATATCTCCATGTAAGTAAAGTAAACTAACTGAGGTTAAGGGTTTGAGTTAGAGTACCATCTTCTTGGTATGTGCTTGAGTTTGATCATGACTTGTATCTTGAATGAAAATAGCTAGCTAGTTGCACTGTTAAATCATTGTTAAAAAAATAACCACAAAATCCTCTTTAATTAAAATAATCCTTCTAGATATTTCAAGAAAAGATATTTCAGTTAATTTCTAAGAGAGCTAATTTCACTATCCAAACAACCATCAATATATTTATTGTATATAATTTCCCAAAATTCAGAATTTGAATGTAATGAAATTAACCATAATTAGCAAAGATTTGACACCAAAATGTAGTACAAAATGAATTGTTTGACAAAAAATGTGTTTTGATGAACCAGATATACCCTTGATATATTGATTTAAATAATGAGGAAAGATCAAACTGGAGACAAAAAGATAACATTCCGATGCAAGCGCATCCAGGGTGTAAGAGCAATCTTTCATCACCCGAAAAAAATGTTGTTTCTTTTCAATAAGGGCTAAATTTGGCAGGGTTACTATTTTAGTAAGTTTGCATTTATGCACGGTTGGACACGAAATCTTACACAAACCTTTAGAATGGTAAATTGAAGCCAATGGAAAAGAAATCACTTCAATACCATTTGTCGTTTGAGAGATATTAAAATTTCAATTTTCAAAAATCCTAGTAAAATCTTTAAAGTCAATTTTGAGGCACTTAGAGGCTCTGGATGGGCCTAAACACTGGCGGAAAATGAAAGTGGTCGGACTTTTGGCACCACTTACTAGCACAAGATTACTTGAGAGATTTCCAAAAAGGTATTATAATAGAAAATTTGATGGTCAGATCAGATTTTATGACCCCGTGAAGTTGTACTACCAAAATTAATAAAATTTCAAAATATCTTCTTGAGGAAGTTACACTTTCCAGAAGATTCTAAGATGGTTACACCTTCCAAATAAAGGATGTGAAATGGGGGTACATGAGGGGGGTAGAGCAACGTAGATGGTGGCCCCAATTTGCAGATTTTTAGATTTATGTAATCAGAAAACCCATGTGATGGGAAATATAATGTTGTAATTTCATTTACATTTCAATGATAATAGAGAGTATTTGCTTTCCTTCTTGCATTTTGTTTGTGTGATCTCCTAAAATGTTATGTCCCTAATGTAAGATGCTAAACAAACTATTAATTCAATAAGAGGAAATAACACAAAGAGGACATCTCAATGATTAGCCTAAGGAAAGCAAGATGAAATAGGTTGAGATTGATTATACCTTCATGTTACTTCTTCCTTGGTTGGCCCTTGATCTTTGGATGTCTTGTGTACTCCTTGGATGGCTATGGAGTTAAATGGATGCAAGATGCAAGATAGATTGATGAAAAATGCTATGGAGAGGCTAAAATGCTGCAAATGGCAATTTGGCAAGAGTTTGGTAGAAAAAGACTTGATCCCTTTTTTGAGAGAAATGAGGGGGTATTTATAGGATAATTTGAATTCTCTAGATAATTCAATGGTTGAGATTAATCCAACAAATCCAAGATGAAGGGCTATGGTGAGTTGAGGAATCACAAGCCCTCACATCTTGACATGTGGAATGTGAGATGGCCTAGGGTGGGATGATGTGAAAATGAGGTGGAAGAGAGGTACATGATGTGGATGAAGGACAAGTACCTTGTAGGTACTTTGGGGGATGGGAATATTTCCTCAAAAATGAACTTCTTGTCCCCAAATGAGCATGAAAGAGACATTTGAGGAATTTTAGAATTCCTAAAAAATATCCATGGGAAAAAGGGAAGTCGTTGGAGAAATAAATGTGAATTAAAAATTCACATTCTTAGGAGAGTCTATTGGATAAGAGAGGATTTCCAAAAAACTGGGGATTTGTCACATGTGGGTGATGTGACAATTTAAAGGTTCTAGAAGTCCTTGGCACATGTAAAGTGACAAGTCAATTCTTCTAGAACTTGCATGGGGATAGGGTAGACCTTGGAAAGATAAAAGTGAATTAAAAATTCACATGGGGAAGAGGGGAGCCTTGGGTGAATAAATGTGAACTAAAAATTCACAAGGGAAAGAGAGTTAAGGCCAAGAAAAATAAATGAACAGGTTGACCACAAAATGTATGTCAAATGTGGTTAATGACTTTGATTAAGGTTGTGCAAACATAGGATTATGATAATTAATGAGAGATTAGAGGCAAGTGGGAGATTATGGAGAATGTGACACTAATATTGATTAAGTGATGCACATCCTAATCACAGATTAATTAATTTAATCCAGATTAAAAGAGGATAATGGAGAATGAGACAAGGAGAGAGAAAAAAATGATTATAAATTGGTTTTAATCCAAATAGGCCAAATGACTAAATTAGCTAAATTGTCCTATTTATTTAATTTAGAGAAGAAAAGGTGTAAGGTAAAGTATTTAATTTATTCAATTATATACTTTAGGAACCTTAGGCAAGAAATGAAATAATGATTAAATAAATTATTTAATCATTATTAATGACATAAATGGATAGAGTAGATGATTTTTATCATATGGAAGTTATCAAATTTTGATGTCTACATTTTTCCCCTCTTCGAAGTACCATTAGAATAACCGTGCTTCGAAGAAAAGAAAATGTAGATGACTCTATAGAGGAAGTAACCAAAAATGATGCCCCAACATGGGGAGGAGGACCTGAGCTATCCAATTAGTGGGGGAATGGATGAAGATGCCCCAATCCTGCAAGGGAATGACTATAACAGGGAAAATTGATAAATGTGAAGGGTATGCCCCCTCGAGAGGATGACGGGGAGAAATAGGCGTCTTGGGTGACTTCTCCATAAGAAGAAATGGATGGTATGGTTGGAAAGAGCGTAAAAAATTAGGCAAGTTTGTTTTTTGAACGAAGTCAATTGGACAAATGGGGTGCAAATGGTGGCCCCGGGAAGGGAAGAGATTAATCAGAGGAAAAAAAAGGTAAAGAAGGGGTAAAAAATATGCCTTAAAAAGGGTGGTAAAAAATAATATAAGGTAATTTTTAAAAATTACCTCACCTCATTTTCACTATAGCAGTTGAGGGAAGAGGAGAGAAGAGAAAGCAGATGAGGAGCGAAGATGCCATAGGATAACGACACCGAGATCATCCACCAGGTGGATGAGGTTCGACGATCGTACAGTCAGCAGGGTGGGCCCCACTAGGTTAGTGTCAAATAACTATGCATTTTTTTTTTGTTATTTTAACACATTTTAAATGTTTTATTAAAAATGTAAAAAATGGGTTTTATGGGCGGGTTAGGGAAGAAAAATGGGTAGTCGAGAAAATAGGAAAATGTGGGTTGGAAAAATGAGAGAGGGGAAAAAGGAAATTCACCCACAGAGGGGCGAATATGCCCTTCGGTGAGCGGGTCCACCCCCGGGGTCGGGCAAGTCCGCCCCGGGGGTCGGGTGGGTCCACCTCGGGGAGGGGCCGGTCCGCCCCCGGCTCGGGGCAAGTTTGCCTCGAGGAGGGGCGGGTTCACCCCGGCTCGAGGCGGATCCACCCCAGGTTCAGCCCTGTCGCGACCAGCGGCGGGGACACTGTGCCGGTTCGGGGCAGGTCCGCCCCGGCTGGGGGCGAGTTCACCCCAGCTCAGGGTAGGTCCGCCTCACGGCGCAAGGCAGGTCTGCCCCGACATAGGGCGGGTCCACCACACGGTGAAGGACGGGTCTAGCTCGGTGCAGGGTAGGTCCACACTGTGGCCAGGCACAAATCGGCCCTGGCCCAGAAGGGTAGGGAGGGAGAAGGCAGGGCGAAGAAAGAGTAGAGAAGAGGAAGAGAGAGAAAGTCTCATGGCCAAAAAAGAGATTGACAAGGTGGATGTGATGATTGTAGGATTTTGGTCGATTACAGACATATTAGCAGAGGCCAGAGGCACTAGCGGCGATGATAGAGGCCATGAGTGGGGTGGACCAGGCAACACTAGAGCAGGCGGGGTTACTACACTTAGTGAAGTTTCCGGAGGTGAGAGCGCATCGAACGATGCTGACAACCCTGATAGAGAGATGGAGCTTGACAACATCGACTTTCCATATTCTGACAAGGGAGATGACGGTGACATTAGAGGATGTGTGACGGATTTTGAGGATGTCGATAGCAGGTCAGTTAGTGAGTGAGGTGGTGTCGAGAGGAGCGCAGTTAGATGAGACTGTCCCGATGCTATTCGGGCGAGATGATTTGCTGATATAAAGGGGGCAAATAAACGTAGACAGATGCTTGGCTTGGGGGTTGCCAGCATTACCATTGTTTTTGTGTTGTTTGATTAGTGGGATACTACTGTCCAATCAAAGCAGGCGATTCTACAACTTACAGTATATGGAGGTGATTTGACATATTGTTGAGTGGCGGGAGGGATAGTTTTCCTAGGGGTCATGTGTATTGGCCTAGTTATATCAAGATATGCATGTGATTTTCTATCGGGGTATGCAGAGTGTGGCACACAAGATGTTATTACAGGTGTGGGGGTGGGAGCATATCGCAATGAGAAGACCCATAGTGGTAAGTAGAGGAGAGTTGGTGGCTTGGGAGTTTGGGGCAGGCTGGAGGAAAAACAAGGAGATTGATGAAGGTGGGGAGGAGAGGACAATCACGAAGGATCTGAGTGATGAGGTAGGTGGAGCCTGTTTAGGAGGAGGTAGAGGTGAAGGCGATGGACATGGACATGGATGTGTAGGTGGTGGAGCCATTAGTAGTAGTACTAGTGGCTACAGTGGACGATCCTGTGGTGTTACTGAGAGGGGCCTAGGCGAGGATATGGGTGTTAGAGGAGGAGTTGAGGAGGGCTGAGGCAAAGGTGCAAAGGGTGGAGCATTTAGAGTTGATAGAGTTGAGTGTGTTGTGGGTCGTCTGACGACATATATACAGGTGACTGAGAGAGAGAGAGAGGAGATACGAGCAAAGATGGAGAGAGTACAGGGTGAGTTGGCTCAGGTGACTTGGGATTAAAACAAATTACAGACAACGATGACAGTAGCTCAGCTATAGGGTCAGCTGAAGCTAGTAGGGGGAGGGGATCATGTCTCAGTGGAGTGTTTCTAGTGAGCCGAGAGGGAGATGGAGACACTGAGAGGACAAGTGGTAGGACTGCAGGGAGAGCAGGCAGACCTTTTGGAGAGGATATCTACTACAGAGACATCCTTAAGGAGATGGGAGTGAGGGCTGAGGCTGTAGAGGTTGGATTAGAGACAGTACAGAGAGAGAGAGAGAGTGTAGAGATAGGTGTAGGTGCTACAGGGGGAGAGGGATGATGCGTTGAGACAAGTCCAAATTTTTTAGTTTTAGAGAGATGCAACAGTAGGCCGAGCAGAGAATGCAGAGAGGGATATAGCACAAAGGCAGGCACAAAGAGTGTAGGGTGATGGGACAGAGTTAGTCATACATGGTTTGTAGGAAGAGCTACACGTTGTATGCGCAGAGAGGAAGAGGACCATAGAGTAGGTATGACTACTGACAACGACACATGAGGCATGGGAGCAACAGTGACAAGCCATCAACAGAGAGCGGGATAGATACATGTATGAGAAGAATGTTGCTAGGTTCTAGGTTGGAGAGAGGGATGAGTATATGCAGGAGGTGGACTATTGGAGATGTGCATATGAGTAGGCAGTGCCAGATCCAGCGTAGAAAACAACGCAGTATGTTAGGCAGGTACCATAGATGTCAATAATGTCTCAGTCATTAGGGACACGAACCAGAGGGTACAGTAATTTTCAGCCGACTCCTTCACGATTTGGGACTCCAGCTCGTGAGTCTCAGAGGACACCGACATATAGGGGACCAGTGCCTGAGTTTCCTCAGAGGTCAGGTGTGGGCAGCGTAGGGCAGATAGAGGACAAGTGACAAGATACAGGTGCATTGAATGGTACCAGATGGAGGTGTAGCATATATTATGAGATTATGCTTCTTATTTGAGGATGGGATGTATATGATTATGATGTGACTGTATTTTGTATATGAGATGATCATTGTATTATTTTGATGATGATATGTGATGGTTCCCATTGATATTATGCCAAAAAAAATTGTGACAGATGATTTATGTTATGCAAATGGTTATATTTTTATGTTGTTATGATAGATGATGTATGTTATGCACATGTATATGATGAGTTGTGTTGATATGGATGTTGTTACAATGTATGATGTTAATGATTTATTTATGTATGTGTGGATGATGTGATTATGAATGATGTTAATAATTTATGAATGGTAATACAATTGTATGTATGATGTAATTAATATGGGCCTAATAATGATGCATAGATGGGTATGAAAATATATGGAAATGTATGGATGAATGAATCTAATGAATTGATGCAAATGGATAAATGATGAACTTAATGAATTGATGCAAATGGATAAATGAACCTAATGAATGGATGCAAATGGATAAATGAACCTAATGAATAGATGCAAATGGATAAATGATGAACTGACACACTAAATGTAATGTAGACATAAGTATCAATGGGTAGGTGATAGGCGTAGAGTGTGTGGGGTACGATACCTATCAAGAACCGTAGGGTTCCTAAGAAATAACGTTAGTAAGAATGAATGAGTGTCTGTACAACTAAAATTAGGAGTAATAGATGTAGGAGTAAGATTGGATGAAAGGGGAATATGCAATGAGATGAAATGCAACATGAATGCAATTTTCCATTCTTTAGAGCACTGATTTTTTCTATAACAGAAGACATCGGTTGTCAGGGTATGTAAACCAAGATGGATTAATGTCTAATGCATAAAACAAACACAAAAAACAAGAAGGATATCCCAATACCCCAAAGTCGCGATGACTTTGGTTGAGTTAGGTATTGGAATAACCACAAGCACAAAGGGATGCCCCCACATAACGTAGGATCCGAGAGGAATCTTGGTGGGTACTACATGGAGCATCCCAGTAGACAACAACAGTAAAATAGTCAAGTGATGCCCCCATGTTGACTAGGAAAAACACACCATAATATGACGGATCATGGCGATCTTGAGTAGTTAAGAGAGTGAGCTCAAATAATAATAAAAAATCCAAAAGCACCAAAAGATCATGATCAATTACAAGCATCCTTTTCCATAAGATCCCAAGGATGGATGGAGTTTATGTGGTCTGTTAGGAAGGATGCATCCTATTGAGACCGATGATGGATACTAAGCTAAAGTGACCTAGATGATGCAGGATGATTGCTATTGGGTAGATTTCTTGATACGGGAATATCTTTTTTGTGAAGAATCAACGAGGATAGGGACATACTTGAAAACAAGATCACAAGAGGACAAGACACAACCTAAAGACCTAGGGGCTTAGGGGTTGATCAAAGATCAACCTTGCCTATGTGAAAGCGTAGAGCCCTCATAGTTCAGGAGAAGACCATGGTAAAAGAGAAGAAAGTTGACTGATGGAAACTGATGGATAACCAAGACAAACATAAGCCCCAGGGGCAGATCAAAATATCAACCTTGCCTACGTTAAAGTGCAGGGGCAATGTAGTTTGGATAGGATAAAAGACCGAGGATGGACAAGATCAAAAAGTGGACCATGAGGACAAATGGTGAAGGACAAAATGCCTCTGGGGCCGATCAAAGATTAGCCTTGCCTATGTGCAAGCGTAGAGGTGTCGTAGTTCAAGAGAAGACCTAATGAGACCTAGATGGAGATAAATACGAGGAGTGAACCTAGATGGAGAGAACCATAATAATGAGATGACACAAGCTCAGATTAGGATAACAAGCTCAGGATGTCAGATAGCAGAATATGGTCATCCAATGCTCAACTAGAATATACCAAGCGATGAGGTGATGCAAGCGGATGGGAGGATGTGGGGATTGAGGAATCGACGGATAAGCCATAAACTAACCAGGACGTGAGGTAGATAATGATTAAGCTCTATAGGAGAGGCGCCTATTGCAATTTTTTGACCAATCGTACGTATCCAAGGCACCACACAGGGGTGGTTTTCACCATAGGATGAATTATTTCTTTTTTGCTATTTTTTTGGATTTTTCTATTTTTTTAATTTTTTTAATTTTTTTAATTTTTTAATTTTTTTGTATTTTTTGACTTTTACTAGGAAGGATACCCTAGCTGACCTAAGTATATAATTTCTTCAGGTGCATGATATTGATGGGTTCTTCCAAGGTCTCCCCTCTAGGGGTGGATAGCCTGTAGGTGCTAGAACCATACTTTGTGGTGATGATATAAGGGCCCAACCAATTTGCTTGAAAATTACCCTTTTTCTCTCGATCTTGCCGATTCCGCTGATTCTCTTTAAGGACCAAATCACCAACATTGAATTGGTGAGGGAAAAATTTCTTATTGTAGCTCGTTTTGATTCAGTGTTGATAGGCTTGCAAATGGTTATAAGCCTTGACCGTTTTTTCATCCAGCAACTCCAATTGTGCCAGGCGTGCCACTTGGGTGTCTTCGTGAGTAATGAGATTCTTGAGTAATATTCAGAGTGAAGGGATTTCAACTTCGATTGGCAAGATGGCTTCAACGCCATAGACAAGAGAGTATGGAGTAGTGTTGGTGGGGGTACAAATGGACGTACGATAGGCCCAAAGAGCAGGATGGATATGGAGGTGCCAATCTTAGCTAGTGCTATTGACCATCTTCTTAATGATTTTGATCATTGTTTTGTTTGTTGCTTCTGCTTGTCCATTACCCTAGGGGTAATAGGGGGCTGACCAATGATGTTGGATATGATACGTGTCACAAAGAAGCTTCATACACTTATTCTTGAATGGCTTTCCATTGTCGGTGATGATGGCGAAGGGGATACCATACTTGCAGAGGATATGGTAGAGGATGAACTTAGAGATCTGAACACCAGTGATTTGAGTGAGTGGTATGGCTTCCACCCACTTGGTGAAGTATTCAATAGCTGTGATGATAAAAGTGTGACCATCAGAGGATGGAGGGTAGATCTTACCAATCAAGTTGAAACCCCATTGTGAAAACGACCAAGGTGTCGTGATAGGTTGTAGCTCTTGTGCCGGAGTGTGAATCAAATCTGCATGTTGTTGACACAAAAGACACTTTTTGACATATTCACAAGCATCATGTTCCATTGTAGGCCAGTAATATCTTGCTCTGAGAATTCGTTTGGCTAGGGTCATACCATTAGAATGGACCCCACAAATACCACTATGCACTTCTATTAATGTCGTGCAGGCTTCGGTTTCGTCTAAACAACGAAGGAGAGTTCCATCATACCCACGTCGATAAAGTGTATCACCAATGATGGTGTAGTAGGCAGTGCATTGGATGAATGATTTACGTTGGTTTCTTGTGAGATCAGGTGGGAGGGTGTTGTCATGAATATAGGTATAAATTTCGTGGTACCAAGGGGATTCAGGACCTACAATATCACACACCATGTCACTCTCAGGGATATTGTACACTGGGATTAGGAGTTGCTCGACTAGGAACTGATAATCTGTGTGGTCTTTTGGCATGTCAAGGAGAGAACCAATGGTAGCCATAGCGTCTGTTGCCTTATTTTGGAGTTTCAGGATTTTCTCAAATTGGATGGAGGTGAAATATTTTTTGAAGTCATCTACCATATATTTGTAAGACAACAAATTTTCATCTATTGTTAGAAACTCATCATTGACCTATTTTATAACCAACTGGGAGTCACCAAAAACTTGCAGATGAATGATGTGTCATTAGACTGCGATTCTAAGGCCTGTGAGAAGGGATTCATATTCAACGATGTTATTGGTGCAGGGAAAAGCCAATCTGAATGATTTTGGTATGTAATCACCTTGGGGGGTGATAAGAAAGACTCCTGCTCCTCATCCATTATTAGTGTGTGATCCATCAAAGTATAGTGTCCATGTGGTAGCTTCTAATACTACAAATACTCCTTCATCTAGAAATTCGGTTTCTATGGGGTAGGAATCTACTAACGGGGCATCTGCAAACTGATGTACTATTACCTGTCCTTTGATTTCTTTTATGTCCACCTATTCTATATCAAATTCACTAAGAAGCATGATCCATTTAGCCATTCGACTAGTTAGGGTTGTCTTAGATAATAGGTACTTGAGGGGGTCCAATTTTTATATTAACTTTATCAGATGGCTAAGCATGTAATGATGTAATTTTTGTGTACTAAAGACCACAACGAGACATGATTTCTCCATTGGTGAATAATTAAGTTCATAACTGACCAGTGTTATGCTAATGTAGTAGATTTATCACTCTTTTGAGGATTCATCATGTTGTGCCAACAATGCCCCCAATGCAACTGGAGTGGTAGAGATGTAGAGGAAGAGGGGTTTTCTAGGGATAGGTGGCATCAAGATTGGTGGGTGGGCCAAGTATTCTTTGATCATATCAAAACCCAACTGACACTATTGATTCTATTTGAAGGTGGTGTCTTTCTTCAGAAGTTGAGTGAATGAATGACATTTATCCGCAAGCTGGGCTATAAACCAACAAATGGATTGTAGCTTGCCTTGAAGGCTCCTTAACTATTTCAGGTTTCTAGGTGGAGGCATATCGATGATAGCTTTTACTTTAGTAGGGTCAACCTCGATGCCTCTTCAGGAAACTATGAAGCCCAACAATTTCCCTGACATGACACCAAATACACTTTTTGGGATTCAGCCTTGGCTTGTACTGCTCCAAGCGCTCAAAGATCTTTTTCAGAATGGTAGGGTGCTCTTCTCTGGTTTTAGATTTTCCCAACAAGTCATCGACATAATCTTCCAGGATAATGTGGATGAGGTCATGGAATATAACAGTCATTGCTCGTCGATATGTTGCCCCCACATTTTTGAGGCCAAGGGGCATGACATTATAACAAAAGGTACCCAAGTTGTTGTAAAAGCGGTTTTGTGTTGATCTTCAGGGGAAATTCAGATCTGATTATAGCTAGAGAAGCCATCCATGAGGGATAACATCTCGTGTCCTACAGTAATGTCGACCAACATGTCGATGTTAGGTAAGGGGAAGTCATCTTTTGGATAGGCTTTGTTAAGATCCCATAAATCTATGCAAATTATGATGTCTTCATTAGGTTTAGCAACAGGTACTATATTGGAAATCTAATCAGAATAACCAATGGGTTTGATAAAACCAAAATCTAGTAATTTTTCTAATTCTTTTTTAACTAATAGTGCTATCTGCGGGTGCATCTTTCAGAGCTTCTGCTTGATAGTTTTGGCATCTGGACGAACATCCAAATGGTGTACAACAAGATTAGGATCCAGGCGAGGCATATCAAAATAAGCCCATGCAAAATTGATAACCCCTTCTTGGAGAATTTGGACAATGGTGAGATATTCGTCTTTTGATAAAGATTTAGCTACATAGGTGATCCTTGGAGTTTCTGTTGTCCCCGAATTCACCTCTTGCATCTCTTCAATGAGAATAGAAGACTGCTCAGATATTTGTGTTCCCACAAGGAGAATATGAATGTCCCCATATTCCAGTGCCATACTGAGGTTTTCACTGTCAGATACACCCTTTTTTAAAACTTTTTCCCAATCAAAAAGCACCGTAGTGAGGTTTTCACTTAATGACCTATTTTTCTTTTGTTTCTTTTTGCTTTTGTGGTTAGGGCATTCATCTTCCCCCAATCCCATGAGATGTACGTAGCTATCCTCTGAGGGAAATGTGTCAATAGGTGTGGTACCTTGTAGGTCATGATCTATAAGTTTAGGATGTTTGAGGGATAAGGTTATGGTGCAAACAGACAAGCAGTTGAACATGGCAAGGAGGTCAACGTGATTGAAATCATCGTACACATGTATGATGGACTCTTCCTCTGGTATGTCTTTGAGGGAACTGTCATCAACACTAAAATTGTTAGAAGTGCTAAAGAATGTTGCAGGGCCCTCTTGTTTAGTATCATAACCCAAGCCCTAATTTCTTGGTCGGATGGTAGTTGCCTCAATGGGCTGTCATTTTCCTTGTTCTTCTATGCCAAGGCCTTTGCCTTGGTAATGACACTTTTCAACAAACTTGAAGGCACATGGATAAACTTCTTGAAATTATTCTATAAGGGCACGTGGTGGCTTAGGTTCCTATCGATAAACCCATTGACTAATATCTTCTTCCATTTGATCCTAAAGGGATCCTAGACAATTGAATGTTGTCGAACCCATTTTCTTGGAGGTGAGTGTAAGTGTCTTTTCTTCCACTTTTGGTAATGGCAGAGTTGGTTGTCCATATGTGTGGGGTGAGGGTGGCATGGTTGCCACATTTTGTGTGGTATGTATTTCATATTCACCGCATCCCTTGTCTATGATCTGGACCTTGGTGACGGTGGAAGCAGGTGTGGATGATGGTGGAGATGACGTGTTTAGTTTATTGGTGGATGGGTCAGAATTAGATGTTGGGGATGCACCCATTTTGACTCCTGGGCAATTATGTGAAAGCAGGAAGGAAGCTTCCAAGGCATGAAAATATTCAAAAGGTTGGGGATAGCTTGTATGGTAACCTTCATTCCTTGAAATGAGAACTTTAAACATTGATGATAGGTGGACGGGATGACTTGCATAGAATGAATCCATGGATGGCCAAGAAGGATGTTATACGGAAGTTCAAGGTCGAGAACATGGCAAATATTGTACTATACAATAGGGCCTACTTGAATAGGAAGGCAAATAATTCCTTCAGAATCCCGCTCTACATTATCATATGCCTTGGTGGTGATAACTTGACTTCTTAAATCAAACTGGATGTATCCAACCTATTGTATGAATTTTAATGTGCAAAGAATTAGGGCCGAACCATTATCTATCAGTACCCTTTTTAATTTTTGACAATTTACACCAACCTCAAGATGGAGGGGGCAGTTGTGGCTTGAGTCAAGATGCGACATGTCTTTTTGGCTAAAGGCTAACTGATAGGTTGATGAGAGATTGTCTAGCAATGCTTGAAATTGGGTAGGGTCAATATCATCAGGCACTTGTGTGCTTTGCAAAGCCTTAGTCAATATGTCTTGATGCACATGAGATGACTTAAGAAGATCTAAGATGGATATTTGGGCTGCAGTCTTGCCTAGGTGGTCTAGGATGTTATATTGTGAATGGACAGATGACCGTTGGGTAGATGGAGGAGCTGCGGGGACTGTGATGCGAGTTCATCAAGTGGTAACAACACATTGTGGATCTTTTCCTTTGACATGTATCATGGATACATGTGGCTCTACTTGATCTACATATGAGACCACACCTTGGTAATTGTATGGCACATTTTTATAGCTGATATTATTGGTTTTGTTACCTTGCTTGTTATTGTTGCTAGATCCAGGATTAGAGTTGGAAGTACTAGGACCTGATTGTGGTTAGGAAAAGCGTTCTGATATATCTGGATTTGAGAATTGGATGAAGATGATGTGTTATCATCTACATGGATTTCACCTCGATCGATGAGGCCTTGAATGTAGGTTTTTAGGCCTTGACATTTATCTAAGGTATGTCCCTTAATCTTGTGAAATTCACAATATTTGTTGTCTTTAAACCAAGCTGGTTTGGGTTTAGAATTATCAAGAGGTTTGGTGAAAGGATATGTGATGGGATAATTGTCTTGAAGAAGCTTGTTAAACACCATGCTAAGGGGTTCTCCCAATTGAGTGAACTGTCATTTGTTTCCCCCTTGGTTATTTTGGTTGGATTGTTGTCGTGGTGCCCCTTGGGGGACAAATATGGCATTCTGGATTGACGGTTGTTGCTGAGGAGGCTATCTTTGTATGGTGGTGGCTACTTGAACATGTTTAGTGTCAGTGATGCCATCATTGACAACATTTTTATTTTTATTCCGATAAGGAGGTTTATCCCCAAAGGACTTCTCTCTATCATAATTGAAATGTTTGAGTTGCCCTTTTGCAACAAGGGCTCATTCCAAGATGGGGCCTTTCTCCACAAGCGCTGCAAAGGTGGTGATACAATGAATTTGAAAATTATGATCCATATATGGGTGGGAATTTTCGATAAATAGTGTGACCGTATCTTTTTCTGATGGTGGGGATTTCATCCTGCTAGCTAAGGCATGCCATATTTGCAAGTAGTTTGCAGAGGTCTCTCCCTCATGTTGTTTTTCTTTCAGAAGATCAAGTGTGTCAATATCCTTCTCTAGATTAAAAGAGAAGTGGGAGACAAACTGTTCGAATAATTGTGCAATTTTTTTGATAGATCCTTTTTCAAGGCCCATAAACCAATTAAGGGCAACTCCTTTAGAATTTGAGGGAAAATTCAGATAAGATAATTGTCATTATGCATGACCTCTTGGAAATGGGCGTAAAATTCTTGAAGGTGGGTTCTAAGGTCCCTGGTTCCTTTGTATTTATCAAATTTTGGTATCTCAAAATGTTTGGGAAAAGGAATCAAGGAGATGGAGGGATCAAAAGGATAAGGACATATGTCCTCAAACTTGAATGTTTGTTTACCCACTCTAGCTTGTAGGTATTTTAATGTTGCTTTTATTTCTTCCAAGTCCTTATTGATGAGAGTCGTGGGAGTCAAATTTTATTTATTTTATGGATAGTATTGTGGATATGATGAGGATGGCTCTACCATTGTTGGATCATAGACAGTTTGAGTCAAATAGGAGTGTGTTTTTTTATTATAATTGGATTGATAGTTGGATGATTGATTGTGATGAGTGGGAGCCACTTGTTGTTGATAGTAGGAAGTGAGGGATGGGTCCTTTTATTGTGTAGAATTTTTGTAATATGTGGAGGTAGGGTCTCTTTGTTGATGTGATGATGGTTGTTGGTAATAGGAAGTGTAAGGTGCCCCCTGCTGATAAGTTGGTTGTTGTTGGAAGTGAGGCAGATAGGATTGGTCTTATTGTGCAATGGTGGGTTGTTGTGTGGCATATGGTGATGGATTTGGTGTTTTTTGGTGGGGATGATGTTGAGGTTGCAAAGGATTGGTGTAGGGTGGTGGTTGGGTATGTGTTTGGTTTTGAGTATTCTGATGAGGATTCATATTGAGATGGGATGGAGTAGTGTATGTGCTAGAGGGATGATAAAGGTACTTAGTAAGTGGGTTATGGTGTGTTTGTGTAGGGATATGCACATGTTTTTGTGGAGGTCGTTGTTGTGGGTTTTGCTGATGATATGGGTGAGATGAGATATGTTGTTGTTGGGTGGCGACCATGAAAGGGTTATGCAGTGGTTGTTGTTGTGAGGTAGGCTACACTACCTGATGTGATGGTTGTGCAAGAACGGTAGTGTGTTGTGGATGTTGTGGATTTAAGGGTTGAGATGAAGCTAAAGCGGTAGCAGTATGTTGTGGTGGTGCTGGTAGTGTGGTGGGTTGGTGTGGATTATTTGGAGGTTGTCGAAATGTAGGAGGTAGCGCATTGGTAAGTGTAGGTGTGCCCCCAATAGTAGAATATGGGGGAGGAAGCGATGGAGCAGATGGGATGTATGATGGCATGTCATAGGTATGGGGATCATTAGGATCGAGTGGTGGAATAGTAGATGTTGTGGTCGGAAGATGAGGATATTCTTGGACTTGATGGATGCCAACATTTCCAAATTCAGGGTGGTACCAGTTTTCAGTGGGTGCACCTTCAGGAACATAGGAACCCTCTGGAATATTTTGTGAGGTTTGTGGATACACAAATGTGGGAAGGGCATATTGTGGTGTATCAAAACCAAACTATGGTTTGACTCCCTTCATGAGTAAGGTGGCAAGGATCTTATCTCCACGTACATTTAGGATACGATCTATCATTTGGACATTGGTGGGATTACTGAGATATTAGTCAATGGTGACTTTGGGTTGATTGACCATGTTTTCGTCACTGGGTGGTGTGACATTCTGGATGTCAGTTTTTGATTGAGATGAGACACCATTATGGGGATCGTGTGGAATGTTATTAGGATCTTGAGGGACATTTGGTTGGGAACCTTGGGTTTGTTGGTCTGCCATTTTTTTTTTTGTATGTGAACGGGTCTGAATAGGCATGAACGCATAAAACAACTAAGTGATTTTAAGATGCAACTTCCAAGGATGATCTAGGTGATGAGTTGGATTGATTGATTTAGATTGGATGATGGAACAATTGATGATGTATCAATTAATCTGATGATTGGATAAGGATTGGATTTGATTAGATGATGGGATCTTGATTGGATTTGGATAGATTGGATTGGATTGTTTGGATCAATTAGATTGATGATGTATCAATTTGATGATTCAGATAAGGATTGGTTGATGGGTCAATTGATGATGTATCAATTTGATGATTGGATAGGGATTTGATTTGGTTGGATGATGGATTAATTGAGGATGTATCAATTAATTTGATGATTGGATAAGGATTGGATTGATGGATCAATTGATGATGTATCAATTAATTTGATTTGGATAAGGATTGGATTGTTTGGATCAATTGGATTGATGATGATTTGGATAAGGATTGGATTATTTGGATCAATTGGATAAGATTTCTTTGGATTGGATGATGGATTAATTGATGATGTATTAAATAATTTTATGATTGGATAAGGATTGGATTGGTTGATGGAGGGGATCCTAAAACCCAATTCAGAAATTACCCTAAGTGACTTAAAATGTTGGTTGATCGGATTGAACTAGCTAGATCAATGATCACGGTGCCAAATCCGCCTTGAGATAAATGAGGATTGATTTGGGCCAATGATGTTGACTTACAACACAAATCCACCCCAATATAGAAGCGGATTGATTAGGTTGAAGACAATGATTGATATGCAGGATAACGATCAAACTTAACGCCTTGGTCAATTCGAAAGATAACTCCTAAAACAAGGTTTAAGGGATTTTGTGATGAGAGATGATGATGAATGTAAATGAGATATGTCTTGATGAAAATTTTTAGGTCACATGGTAAGATGGTAGAATGAGTTTCCGAAATTGTGAAATGATCAATGTGAACATGATAAATGGACGTTTAGAAAGGTTAAATGGATGCTTGGAATGGTCAAATGGATGTTTGGATTGGTCAAATGGTCAAATAGAAACTTGGAGTAATTAATCAGAGGTTTGGAATGGTCAAATGGATGAAACTATTCATTTAGAAGGGCGTATCCGCCCTTCTGCAATCAAACAGTGGATCAGGAGGGCGTATCCGCACTTCTGCAGTGAAAAATGTTGAAACAGGGGGGCAAATCCACCCCTCTGTAGTGAAAAATTTTGGAACAGGGGGGCAAGTTCGTCGCTTTGCAATGGAAAATGTTAGAACAAGGGGACAAGTTCACCCCTCTATAGTGGAAAATGTCAGAATAGTGGGACAAGTTCGCCCCTCTATAGTGGAAAATGTCGGAACATGGGCACAAGTTTCGCCTCTGCAGGAAAATAGTGACTTGGTTTGGATGATGAGATTATGAAAAGGACTTTGAAAGGACTCAATGAGGCTGAATTAATCAATATTTACTGGTTTTTCACAGAAAGACACTTTGAACAAGAACAATCCTATGCTTAGTGTTAAGGGGTATGGCCAACAAAGGTCTTACTCTATGATGCACAAGGTTTCTAGGGAGTCATCGATATACAATTGGTATGTGAGGCACACCTATGAAAACCAGTCCGTAACAAGCATGATTCAGAAACTGCAACAAGATACTGAAAGGCTCATACCAACTCTTCACATCTATCTAGGTATCACCCTAGCTTCGACACTTTGCCAATTACGATGCAACTGGATTGAGGTACAACTTTGGCTCTCCCCCCTTTGTATACCCTGTCGGTATGTGTGGTTGGGATCATCCCTTGGGGTGATGAAATTCCCAAACATGTCCCTCTAAAAAGAAGATACTAATCATTTCCAACTACCCCCTTAGTCCGCAAAAAGTGCAAGGGGAAGGTGAAAACAAACTAATGCCCCCTTAGGGTAACACAAAGAAAAATAGAAACAAAAAACAAGTATTACTTCCCCCTAATTATACTAAGTGCATAGATAAAAAAAAAAGGAAAAACTTTAAAATTTGAGTAAAATAAAGGCCCTGCAAGTAAATATTAGTTGCTTTATCTTTTGTCCTTTGTGAATTTCAGAAAAAAATACTGCAAATTATTAGAAAAAAATTTGACTTCACCCACCAACAAACAAGGTTAAAGGGTTAGAACTCCAAACAACAAAAAATAAAGGCAAAAATGAAGCTAAAATGCAACTATTTACCTTCCCGAACATGTTGTTTAGGGAAAATCTGTCCCTCTGCTGAAAAAGTCAGAAAAAATGTTGAACCAAGTGGGAAAATCTACCCCTCTACAGAAAAAGTTAGAAAACACTAAACCGGGTGGGAAAATTCGTCCCTTTATAGAAAAAGTCAGAAAAACATTGAACTGGGTAAGCAAATCCGCCCCTCTGCAGAAAAAGTCAAAAAAAGGTTGAACCGGGTGGGCAGATCCACCCCTCTATAGCGCCCGGGAGGGAAAGTCCACCCCTCGACGGGGCAAATCTGCCCCTCTGCGACTTGAACCCGCAAACATCTTAAACAACAACAAACATAAAGCAAATAGACCCGTTTGTGGTTTCCACCGGGCGTGCCAGAAATGTGATTTCCTAAAATGTTATGTCCCTAATGTCAGATGCTAAACAAACTATTAATACAATAAGAGGAAATAACACAAAGAGGACATCTCAATGATTAGCCTAAGGAAATGATAAATATGAAATCAAGATGAAATAGGTTGAGATTGATTATACCTTCATGTTACTTCTTCCTTGGTTGGCCCTTGATCTTTGGATGTCTTGTGTGCTCCTTGGATGGTTATGGAGTTAAATGGATGCAAGATGCAAGATGGATTGATGGAAAATGCTATGGAGAGGCTAAAATGCTGCAAATGGCAGTTTGGCAAGAGTTTGGTAGCAAAAGAATTAATCTCTTTTTTGAGAGAAATGAGGGGGTATTTATAGGATAATTTGAATTCTCTAGATAATTCAATGGTTGAGATTAATCCAACAAAGATAAGATGAAGGGCTATGGTGAGTTGAGGAATGACAAGCCCTTACATCTTGACATGTGGAATGTGAGATGACCTAGGGTTGGATGATGTGGAAACGAGGTGGAAGAGAGGTACATGATGTGGATGAAGGACAAGTAGCTTGTAGGTACCTTGGGGGATGAGAATATTTCCTCAAAACTGAACTTCTTGTCCCCAAATGAGCATGAAAGAGACATTTGAGGAATTTTAAAATTCCTCACAAATCTCCACGGGAAAAGGGGAAGTGGTTGGAGAAATAAATGTGAATTAAAAATTCACATTCTTAGGAGAGTCTATTGGATAAAAGAGGGTTTCCAAAAAGTTGGGGATTTGTCACATGTGGGTGATGTGACAAGTCAAAGGTTCTAGAAGTCTTTGGCAAATGTAAAGTGACAAGTCAATTCTTCTAGAACTTGCATGGGGATAAGATTGACCTTGGAAAGATAAAAGTGTATCAAAAATTCACATGGGGAAGAGGGGAGCCTTGGGTGAATAAATGTGAATAAAAAATTCACATGGGAAAGAGAGTCAAGGCCAAGAAAGACAAATGGAAAGGTTGACCAAAAAATGTATGCCAAATGTGGCTAATGACTTTGATTAAAGTTGTGCAAACACAAAATTATAATAATTAATGAGAGATTAGAGGCAAGTGGGAGATTATGGTGGATGTGACACTAATATTGATTAAGTGGTGCACATCTTAATCATAGATTAATTAATTTAATCTAGATTAAAAGAGTATTGCGGAGAATGAGACAAGGAGAGAGAAAAAAAGGGATTAAAAATTGGTTTTAATTCAAATAGGCCAAATGACTAAATTAACTAAATTGTCCTATTTATTTAATTCAGAGAAGAAAATGTGTAAGGTAAAGTATTTAATTTATTCAATTACATACTTTAGGAACCTTAGGCAAAAAATGAAATAATGATTAAATAAATTATTTAATCACTATTAATGACATAGATGGATAGAGTAGACGATTTTGATCATATGGAAGTGATCAAATTTAGATGTCTACAGTTTTAGCATTATTTGTTTATTTTGTGAGTTTATATGGTAAGGGGAGTACCCTTCATCAAATTCATTAATTCACTTCAACAAACAATTGAAACCAAAATTTGGCCACCAATTATAACTTCATTCTATTGATCTTCAGAAAGATTTTACAATACATTTCAAAATTTTGTCCTACCTGACATGTCAAAAAGTGTCTTTTTAGTTACCCACTTTTAACATAAATCAAAAAGTGTTAATTATTGTTATTTGCATAGGATTACATAAAAGAAATGAAAGATGGGAAGTGAAGAGAATTTATCAAAGTTTGAAGTACACAACACTCGCAAGATATATAAGTTCATTACTCATCGTAAGATACCCGCGATCATTCAGATTTGGCAAGGTTCTCTCTCCATGATAGTATCTGCAAGGCCTGGTACTTCACTACAAGGCCTATTCTTCTAGGGGAGCTGGATATGTCTCCTCCCATTAGTACACTATGTAATCATGAGGCCATTCGTACTCTTGGATTTTTTTTTTGTTGGCCAAGTGACTCTTCCAACTATTGTCTAATAACTCTTTGCTATCCATGATGAATTTTGAGTACCCAACATCCAGTGTAATTATTCCATCTAAGGATAAATTGAGGCAGTGAATATTTATGTCACCATCCTTCTTTAAATTAGTGAGGTAGTTGGGAATTTTTTTGCTAAACTCAACTATCCAATCCTTGGAGCCTTTTAGTTGATCATCATCCCTTAGTATCTTAGACACAAACCACTAATTTAGTGTGTGAAATGAATCCATTCTTGCCTTGATCTTTTGGTCTTCTGCAGACATGTATTAAAATTCATTTGTGACCATTCTAACCATTTTATTAGTAGGATTTAAAGTTGCGGGGGCTTCAACACTCCTTTGTAAAATTTTGCACAAATTCATTAAGGTGTGATGTACAGGTTGCCATTTCTTGAATAAGGGGTCTAATATAGGTACATGGGCCTTTATCTGATCAACTGCTTGTGACAAGGAGACACAACATTCATACACATTTTCCAATTTCTCCACAATTAGTTTAAACCTATGCTCCAAGATCTGTTCCAATACCTTGAGGGTTTCTCTCTTTGCTCTTTCCTTTTTTTCTTCATTAGTTTTTTTCAACTTCTCAATTTCTTGTTTTAGCATATTAACTTGTTCAATAGTGATTGCAACTGTATCACTCTAGATGGAAGTGGGTTGGTATACTATTAATTTTGTGGTTTGGGAAGGACCTACTCCCTTCAACTGCTCTTTCAATTTCACATTTTCTATGAATAACCTACTCACTTCATCATTCAAATCAGTTTGTGCTTTCTTATATTTTGCCAATCTAAGCTCCGTAGCTTTAACCACATCCCTAGTAAACATTGTTGAGTGCATTTTCATAATAGTTGCCTCCAATGTTGATGTGTTTTGAAGTGTCTTTACCATGGTAGTCCCTCTCATTTATTTTACAACATCAGGAAATCTTGGTTTTTCTTTTTCTTTTTTCCTTTGTCCAAAATGCTAGGGTTTCAAGTATTGGATTGTAACCTATGCCACTTATTCCCTCATCTAAATTGAATTCAAAAACCAACATGGGATCTTCTTGGCTTCTTACTTGATCCAATAAGAATATCTTTTCTAACTCCATCCCATGAATAATTAGGATATTGCTTTCTAAGACCAATTTTATTGCTTCTTGGAGGCTAACAGTAATTTCATTAATCTTGAGTTCTTCAAGAGTCTAGGCAATAATCTGGTCATGATGTGAATCCTCAGTGCCCATATTATTAATTTGGAGTCTTTCCTCAAATTCTTTGATTTTCATCTTAAACCAAAAATCCTTAAACTCGGGAGTTTGAATAAATTCATCATCTTCAATAAATCTAAGGGTAGCAATCACCCTTTCATCATCATGCACTTCTTGATCATTATTCCTATGTACATCCACTCTTTCTTCTAGTTTGTGAGCATCAGTTGTAAGCTTAGATGGTGGTTGATCAACTTCATCATCTTTAAAATTCTAAAGTACATCAACTACCTCTTCAGTATCCCCTACTCCTTCACTTATTTCATATGCCACTAAGGGAGCCACTCCATGTTTATTTTTCCTTTTAGGACTTGGTTGCTTAGGGGATGCTTCTGATTATATTGTGGTAGTGTCTGGTAGGGGCTCTGTGATTAAAATACCACTTGGTTTGATGGTTAGCTTGGAGGGTTTTGAAGATAGGCCCTCATGTTTCTTTTTTGGTTCAACATATAATATTTTAAAGTTGTCAATTATTACGTTCATCCTTTTGATAGGATCCTTTTATTCAACATAGAATCCTTGGAATCTAGTGTCACTTTTATTCTTCTCCTCCTCAAACCTCTTTATGATTTCCCACTTCCTCTTCCTATGAAAAACTTCATCATGTGTAAAGCAATTTCTTATTACATATTCTTTGTAATCCATTACATGGGTAATCCTAGCTTTAATGAGAAGTTCTTTCTTTATAAAATTAATATTCCCTTTAGGATTAAAGACCCTTTCTCCTAGTGACTTCAATTATTACCGCATCTTCAAATATTTCTACAATTATTCAAGAGTTTCAGACACTACAGATAGCTCCTCACATTCAATTAGGACAGGGAGGAATGTCCCCTTTTTCTATATTTCCATAACATCCTATTCCATCCATAACTTTTACCACATAAATTCTAAAAAATCAATTCAAATAGAAACAAATTTATGTAAAACATGTGGGTCTTGAGGATACCCATAGACCCTTATTACTGTTTGGTCTGCTAAGAAGAACCAATCATCAAAATTGTGAGTGTGTCCCTGCTCTAGATTCAATGCTAAAGGTCTTAATACTTGAATGATTTTATTAAGAAATCTTGGTGAAATATGACCAAGAGAAGCCATGACCTTTACTATGAAATCATCATGAAATATTATATTATCACTATTTTAACATCTACTCTCCCAGATGTAACACCAATTTTGTACAGGCAACCTATTCCCTTGATCATAAGTCATTCCCAAACACATTATTTTAGTCTATTTGTTTTTGTTCTGGTACAATATTAAATGACACAATAGAGAGTATTTCCTAAAAGTGATGGGAGTTAATTTCTCTCTTGCAAAAATCCCTCATGTAGCCCTTTCTCAAATTCAGCAGCAAAGTCATACTTAATGTTGACTTCAAGATTTTGTATCTTCATTTCCATCATCATGAGAAAGGTTGGTACCCTCTCTTCAACATCTATTCCAAGCACTTGGCACAAAGAAAAATAAGTTCTTTTGAAATATACTTGGAAGTCCTCTATGGAAAATGGCTCGATTTGGGAGGGGGAGATAGTTATCCTCCTATTATTTACACCCCTTTTCATGTATAAAGGAATTTCATCACTCCTGTAGTTTTTTCTCAATCTGCTATAATCCTCCTCATTTTTTTTCTCAATCTCCTATAATCCTCCTCATTTCTGTCCAAGTCAATCTTAGTGATAGCTTGCTTGTTTAACATAAAACACTCTATAATTGATAATTCTGGTAGTCAGGTGATAATATTGTGCCAATACTTTAATAAACTCAAGATCTATGAAGACATTGGGGACTATCAATTTGGCCAAATCTAAGGTCCAAGGATTCAAAACTAGAATCTTCTCATCCCTTTTTTCATAGAAGTACCAAAATAGATCCCACACTGAGATAGGGATAATTGGGTCTGTACATACATGGGTTGTATCTTTAAATACCTTTTTGAATCCTTTGTCTACAGAATTAGGTAACACATCTAAAATGGATTGTTGCAAGGACCTCTTCTTTGATTTAGAAATTGTCGACTCTTCCTTTTTACTCGCAAGTTGAATTCTATTGGGTGGCATGATGAAGAATTTACTCCTACTTGATTTCTTTAAGTGTCTACTTTTAGAAGAAAATTCAGTTCTTATACACTTGCTACAGAGGGTTTCTATGAACTTACCCAAAAAAATAATAGTTGCAGAGTTTGCCCGCTTGAAATCCCTTGCCTCCGGTACACTGAGCTTTGTGAATGACTACGAAAATTTCATCAAGTCCCAAGTAATATTTTCTACTGAGCTCGATCACCTCACTATTAATGTCAATTCATGCAAAATGTTTTAGAATTTGCCCATATTTTGAGTTTGAATACATGTCATTGATCTTGGGAAATTGAACGGTGTAATCATTTAACGCTTTGACAACTTCTACCACAATACTTCTCTATCATTTCAAGACCATTGTGGGGTAGGGTTAGTAGTACTACCACCAGACACACACCCCTTGGGACTCTCTTGGGATGATGGGTTAATTCTAGCGGTTGAGTGAATGTTCACCGCCATACCGCTCTATCATATCAAGACCGTTACGAGGTAACGGTAGCAATACTACCACCCTGCGCACACCCCTTTAGAAACTCGCGAGACAATCGCTTAATTCTAGCGATTGAGTGATTTTTCACCACCATACCGTAGTGTCACTGTTTACCCCTTATGGGGTTGCGGTTTACTTTATTTGTTAAGATGTTCTCACCACCACCTTGTGGTATTCATATTTGGTTGTTGTGGTATTGTGGTAAGCATTTGTACATTGACCTATATGTCCTTTCATCTCGCACATACCTCTATTGATTACTGTGGTAGTGCGGTATTTGATTTTATTATGAATGCATTATTTTAGATATCATTTTATTGAAAAGATTGAATTTTTTTCTAATTTTACAGTCTCTTAGTTTTATTTTTTAGTGTCAGTCAGACCTAAGAGATCATTTATTTGTTTGTAATGAGGAGGCTTAGTACACCTAATGTTAAGATATCTATATAAATTATTAAATCACATATGTTTGCATCTAGAAAATATATAGGACATAAAATAAATAATATTCTAATTGAACAAAACTAATTTCAAATTTTCAACCAAACTTAGAAAACTAAGAAGAATGATTGAACCTAACTTTAAATGCACTTCAAATCAACAGTGAATATCTCAAGTTTTGTATACAATGTACCAACAAAATAATGATGATTACATTCAGAAATGTATCAGTAAAACAATAGTGAATAAGCATACCTATACTCAGATATTTATTACATTCAATAATAAATTACACCATACATATAGCCAAAGTTTAGGTGACAAGCTAACCTCTCAAGGTGATAAAACATTATCATAATCATCTGCATTGCCAACAAGATCAAAATCCTAATCATTCATGTCTACATCTTCTTGATTTTCTTCCTCATTCTCATTTGTGACATGCAATCCATTCTCTCTCTCAATCTCTTCATTGGTAATCAAAATGTCTTCTTCAAACACCCCATCATCGTCTTCTTCCACTTCTTCAAAATTTTCTTATAAATTAACATATTTTCGATCAGGCATTATATCAACAACTTCCATTATTTTTTTGTTTTGAATAAGACTCTTTTTGAATGACATACAACCATCTTAGGCTTCTTACATCATCAACTAGAAATGATTGATTAATATGAAGAGGGGAATCATACGGCTCATCCGTCTCTGATAAAAAATGTCTTGTATTTGCGCATACAAATCTGTACTAATCAAATTGTACTACAGATGATTGGATCTACTTACATTTTAATAATATGGGACTATTTTCACAATAGTCCACTAGAATAATTTGTTGGATGAATCCAACATAAAATTTCTTTTCAGTTTCGTGAAGAAATTCAGCACTAACAACATAATCATAATCTATCTTTCCTTTGTCTTTTTCATCCACTCTTAAATGACTACCATAGGCCCACATTCCACTGAAACACATAGCCCATAATTGTGGAGATTGTGACAGTTCACTTTCCTTCGTTGTTATATCTTGACCGTATTATTTTGCATCACTGACTGCATTAGCAATCCATTCTTCAAATTTTGGAAAAGAATCACCTCCAATCAAATTAGCATGACATCTGGGCCTTTGAGGTCGATGTTGCATCCAAGCTTGATTGTCTTCTTCATATTTTCTACATAGAATATTAACGCACAAATAGTAAGATTGATAATATAAATGTGTAAATGCAATTGAGTAAATAAATACCTATGCCACTTACTGAAAAAAGATTTGTTTTGAAGAATATATGCATGTATCACACTTCTTTCTTGATGTGATAGCTTGAAGTGACATCCATTGCCTTCTAATACTTCACTTGCAATTGTGTCTTCTTTGTCATCATCCCATACACGTCGATTGACATTTTAAAAATAATTCATATATTTTGTGCAAAATTCTGTGGCCTCTTGCATTGAATATCTCTCAGACATGTTGCCTTCTGATTTTTCCCTAGTACTAAATTTTTTTTTCAAAACCTTCATACATCTTTCTATAGGATACTTCCATCTTGTTCTTATCAGGCCACAATGCTTTATTTCATATTTTAGATGTATCAAAAGATGCATAGAAATGTTAAAGATTGCTGGTGGAAATTCCTGTTCCAATAGACAAAGGATTCAACAACCTCCTCCCTCAAACTATCAAAGTTCAAGGGATCTAATACATGTAAAATCATTCTCTTTAATATTAGGCCCAACCTTATAACTACCAATCTTGGCCCCTTTTTCCAAACTTAATATATTTACAACAATAGGTAAAATATTCTCCATTATGACATGATAGTCATGGGTCGTGAGGCATCTTAAGCCATTAATGTTAGTTTGGCTTCTAATACTACTGCTTACATATCTAGTGGGAAAGCGAGTATGAGACATCAACTGTAGGAATTGTGCACGTTGTTCCTTTGTCCAAACATAAGGATCACTAGGTTTTCTATATTTTTCATCATATTTTTCAACCCAAAGATTTCAATGAATCTTTAGTTGTCGAAAGTCTTCACGTGATGAAATAATATCAAAAGCACCAAAAAGAGTTTTGATAATAGCATAGGCTATATTTTTCTCAGTATGCATAAAGCCAACAGTATGCCTAATGGCTATATCCTTAAAGTATGACAACTTATAGAATATGCACAATATTTTTACACTGCTTTCATTACATGGATGATATCTACTACCAACAATCCCATCATTTTTAATAAATAACATTATTTTTTTATGCATTCTCAACAGTGTAATCACCTATTATTAGCAATGGTGCTTCAAGATTCTCTTCTTGACCATTGAACCATGTTTTTTGTTGATGATATGGATGATCCATTTTAAGGTAAGAACGATGTCCACAATAAATACACTTATGCAAACTTCTTGAGTGCCTCACAAAATCCTTAAAGTTGCAAGTAGGACATCCATGGTATCCATGAACACTAAGACCATACAATGTGCCATATGCAGGAAGATCATGAATCATAAACAATAAGGAAGCTCTTAAAGTGAATTTGATTGAATGGCCATCCCTTAAAGAGTGGTTTCATGAGATTTGTTTGCTCAACATAAACAAATTTTATAAATTGTCATAAAATAGACTCATTTATCTTTCTCTCAACCCTTATCTTTTGTATTTTTTTGTAAATCTATTAGAATTTGGAGAAAATTTAAGGTTATATTAGAACTTAAAACAAGATTAAACTTACGATCTATTCTAAAAATTGAATTATTTTAGATAACAATTACATTTCGTAGTTGATTTTTGATATAAAAAATGACTTATGAACACAATCAAATTAATGTTAAATTAGTTGAATTTTTTAACTAAATCTTAATTTAGTTATTTATGTTTGGCTGAAATAAGACTTTGTACTATTTTTGTCTTAGCTTCCACCATAGTATCTTGATTAAAATATTAAACATAGTGATATAAAACAAATTTGTCTCGAGAGCGTATGGGCGATTACGATATTTATTAAGTATATAGAACAATTAAGTATGCGAAGACCATAACCATGGGTTTATAAGCTGTCTATATTTTGTGAAAGTGACTACCCATGGATAGCGGAATATTTTTGGATAGAGAAATCCTATCATGACGTCATGTAGATATGCTTTGGACTTTGAGATTTCTTTTTGGACATACATGTGCTTTTCCAAGGTCTTCGAAGATCTGCTCTCAAAAGAATGGGTATAATATCTTTAACCTAACTTCATTTTACCTAACTTTTCTTCAAAATAAATTAAGCTAGCTTGCTATGCATGGTGAAATGATTGATTTTTTTTTTTAACATTGGGATGTGGGTGATCATTTTCAACGGTGCTTAGTGTTGGGTGGGGGTGCATGATCTTGGATTCTTGGAGATTCTCCTTTACTTGCTAAGGGACCATCTTTTATAAGTATTCACACTTTATAAGTAGAGAATTATAAACCATCCTATACCATGTAAAGTTATGTAATATTATTACCTAGTCATTCTCTTGAAAATTGAAAATTGACCTAAACGTTAGGAGCTATACTATGTGTATAGCTTTATATAAGTTTATAAACCAATCATTTATGGGTACTTTGAGGTTTGAAATCTAATAAGTTATATTGTTGTCCAAAGAACATATTCAATGGGTTGAGATATTATTTAAATATGGTAGTGATCGCAATTTTTGATATGTCTATATTAGAAAGTTGATGTATTGGGATGAAATCTTCAATAATATGTTTGAAGTTTTATATAATAAATTATTATTTTTAAATTGTAATATTTATTGAGGACTCAATCTATATTGTTCTATAAGACAATCAAACTTTAATAGTTATATAATTTGGAATGCTTAGTAGGGATAGACAAAGTTGAGAGGGGATGAATATTACTAAGAATGAATGATGAGGATCTCCTAATTTAGAATTAATGGACATGATGCTAAACATTCTCTTACATTGATTTACACTAAATTGGATACATTGAAAAGCAACTTCAATACTAACTTGAGCTTATAATAGATATTGAGCAAACTTGAAATAGAGCTAGGAATTGGAAATAAGGAATGTATACAATAATTTTTTTTCAAAGTCAAAACATTTTCTTGAGAAAAGGAAAAATATTAAAATAAGGGTACTCATTGATTGAGGAACTTAGACATAAGTATAGTAGAGTATGCTCCTAGAAAAAATTGTTATTACCTTTTAATAATTTATCCTAAATTATAAGAGTTTAATTAATATTTAAAATATACTTGAAGGATTCTAATAAATGTTTGCTTGAACATGATGGTAATGAAAAAATCATATAACCTAAATTCAATTCAATAGCATTATAGGATTCAAAATAAAATAATGCACTAGGGTCATTTTCATGATACCTAAACTAGTAATATAATTATGTTTGAACTTATAAACAATACCTGGCAATACCATGTAGCCTTATCTAAGATAATAAATTGGTATTTGAGTGTAGTTTGATCTTAGAAATTAATTTCCCAACAAATTTTAATAAACTAGACACAATAATTCAAATAATAACCAAAACCAAAATACAAATTAGAGATAAAGGGATGCGGAAGAGAAATAAATGATCTTTCCAAGGGATAATTTTTTAAATTTGAACATACCTAGAAGGTAGCAAATAAGGGTAGAATTGTCGTCCTTAAGAATATTGTTGAGGCTTTGATGGTTAATTTGAAAAAATGATTTAGGCTACAAGACTTATCCTCTAACAATAAGTAATGAATTTGATTATTTTAATTAAATAAAGAATCTACCTTGTGTTGGGAACACATTGGTGCTCTAAAAGTATACAAAATAGAACTTATACCACACAGTTGTTTAAATAGTAGCTCTTGAAAAAGTAATTTTCGAACACTCATATAGAGAAAAAAGGGATAAATATTAGTTATTACCAGAAGTGAGTGGTACTATATGTTGAAAGAACACCAATACATTGAGAGGGGGGTGAATCAGTGTATGCAATTTTTTACCAAACTAAAACAACAAACAAGATTTAAGATCACACAAAAACATCACACACAAAGAAGACACCAAAAATACATGGAAAACCCAATGTGGGAAAAACCACGGTGAGAATAGCTGCTAGGATCTACTATCCTAATCCAACCTCACAATAAAAGCTATTACATATGTTTTGTAAGTACCAACTTATAGGTACATTGACACCCAAGACAATGTTTTGAGGCACCAACCTCCAGGTACACTGCACACCTAAGACAATATTTTGAGGCGCCAACCTCAAGGTACACTGCACACCTAATTAAGTACCAACTCAAACTTTCTGAGGCACCAACCTCTACAACATTACTAGTTCAAATATGTTGATACTGGTTCTTCTTCAACTTGAAATACACCTTTTCAATTAATTAATTTGGACTCTCTTCCTCTACTATTTACCTTTATCTTTTCACTCTTACAAAGATCATCACTTTGATATGTTTTCAACTCAAACCATATATTTTGCCACTAGCCTGAAAAACCATGCAATTTGGTGACCTCTGTGAATTTGAATGATCTACATTTATGTCTCCACTATTCACATGAAATGACAAAGTTTTATGTTTAGCAACCACTCATGCCATTATTCTAACCACGACAATAACTATTTCCATATTTACACAAATCCTAATTGCTTCACAATCCCTTGAAACCATCACTTTTATGATTTTTTTGAAATACATTTAAATCAACTTCAACTTTGTAACTACCCATAAAATTTTGTCTTTAGGAAGTATCTATTTGTACTCTTTGAATATCGACGATTGATCTTTCATTTTCTTCCATGATTTGATGGTCTTTCTTTAATATATTTCAACTTTAAAACGTGAATGCTTGATTAATTTCCTTTGAATACATGTCGTATATCTATATCACATACCATATGCTTAGCGTGGTTTTACTTCATGCTTGAAGAATGATATATACGATGTATAGGAGCTATGTGATGCAATGATTGATTTCCACATGTCTTATTGATGTCATGTTGTACACGTGGATTCATTTCATGTTGTCACACTTTTAACCATGTCAGATTTAGTCATAAATGTGTTGTGAAGATCGAGTGTGATGTAATAGATGACTTCCACATTTCATCACACTGATCATTAGCGCATTTCACATTTTATCTTAGTGCTCGAAAACTTGGAAATGTGATGCATAGAGTCCTTGCAATGCAATCACCTTTGACATAAAGTACTTGTGATGTAATCAATTTTGGACACTTATTGTCATTTCACATCATCATAGTTTCATCCATGTCAGAGTGGATCAAAACAATGATTCGTTGAAAACTGTTGATCTCTACCATCTCTTGTGTTGACCGTCAGTCTTAATGAACATTGTATAGCCTTTTCTTCACAAACATCATCAAAAAAAAAAATCGATATGTATCACGTTCTCACACAACCAAAATGGGGACCCACCATCCTTTCTAAAAAATAGCAGAAACCATCTGATCTTCACCTTCAATGCATATCGTTGATCTTTATCACACACTATTTTCCTAGTGCGTTTAAGCTTTGCACTTGTAGAATGAAATATGCGACATATGAATAGTGTGATGCAATCATCTTCAAATACTTTCCTTTATTTCACACTATCATAAATAATATTGTGTTAGAATGAATTGGAAATGTGATATTGTGCCAGCCATCAATCTCTAACATCTTTCACACAATTCGTCGATCTTAGCAAAGTAGATAAATTTGTTCTTGATCCCATCAGACACGTGGAGTGATTCCACGATATCTCATTCAAGAGATAACATTAGCCATGTAGCTTTGTGGGCATGTGAGAGTCACTCGATCTTCAATCTCTGATCACCATCATTGATCAAGCTTTGACAAATATTTAGCCTATTGACTTAAGAAATATTAAATTCCTAGAGCTGATTTACATTCAACATAGAAATAGAAACATTGTGAACGCCATGACTGAAACCCTTAGGGTTTTTTTGCAAAACCCTAGCTAGACTAGAGAGAAAAAATAAATCATTTATGAGATTAAGATTTATCACCTGAACTTGTAGACCATCCACCTGAGATGTACTCAGAAAACCCATATCAGATCTACTATATGATTTCTCCACAAATCCTTGAAACTGCCTGCATCAAGACTATGCAACTTTTGTAATATTGCTTGACAACATTTGTAATTTTTTAGGACCTGTACTAAGCAACTATAAACAATCTTCCTGAGCTAGTCCACTAACATCAATGACCATCATGAAAAACCTATAACATCAATGAAAACAATTCCAATAATATCCCCCTTTGTCATTGATGGCAACACTTGAAAAACTCTAAGAAAATGGCAAGATCATTCATACTCCCCCTTTTTGTACCATTGCATCATTCACCGTACATTCTCACTGCATACCAATTTTCCTTATTTTCCCCTCGAATAAAATTATCATTACAATTCAACTATACTCTTTAGAAACACTTTGCATACTAAACTCTCTCCCTAACACTAATTACAAAAAAACATACCTCTACATAATTTTCTACCATTTTCTATATTCTCCCCCTTTGACATCAATTCCAAAGGGATAGACCAAGGATAAATAATTACTCTGTTATGCTCCCCCTGTATGAATAATTTCTTTATTCAAGGAGAGATAGGAGAAGGAACAACTCCTAAATTCTCCCCGAGTTGTTCAAATGACTGCTTTGGAAGGTGTTTGGTAAATATATCTACAAGTTGATCTTTTGTAGCCACATATTCTAATTTGACTTCTTATGCAACAACTTTTTCCTCGAGAAAATGATATTTAATAGATATGTTCTTGGTTTTGGAATGCATAATAGGATTATTTGAGATGTTTATTGCACTAGTATTATCACAAAAAATACTCACTAGCCCATCAAAATTCACTTGAATATCTTGTAATGTATGTTTCATCCACAACACCTGAGCACAACAAGAGACAACAACAATATATTCAACTTCAGTAGTGGATAAAGAAACCGACTCTTGTTTCTTACTTAACCATGCTACCAATCTATCTCCTAGAAAGAATGCATTGCCACTAGTGTTATTTTTATCATCCACACAACCAACCCAATCTACACCAGTGTATGCAGTTAAAGTGAAGTCATTACCAACAGGATACCTTAGGCCATATTCTAAAGTACTCTTTAAGTATCTAAAAAATCATCTTCATAGCCTTAACATGTGTCTCCTTAGGAGCATCTTGAAATCTAGCAACCATGCAAACTTGCATGATGTCAGACCTTGTTGTTGTGAGATATAAGAGACTTCCAATCATAAATCTATAAAATGATTGATCTACTAAATCAGACACATCATCCACTAGTACAAAAACAACAATAAACTACTAAAAAAACTGCTAAAAATTGCTTATAAATGACTAAACTTGGTTGCGTGACCATTAGTAGTTTATTGCCAGTCATATATAATGCGACCAGATTGACGACTAAACCATTTTTAGTCATTTATTGGTTGTTTTGATTGATCAATTTGGTAGTATATTTAGTCGTTGATTTAGTCATTCATTGCTATAATCTGGTCACTTATTTGGTCATTTTTTTTCCATTGATATATTTAGTCGTTGATTTAGTCATTGATTGCTATAATTTGGTCACTTATTTCATCATTTTTTAATCAGTGATATATTTAATTGGTCACTTATTTAGTTGTTGATTTAGTCATTGATTGTTGTAATCTAGTCACTTATATAGTCATTTTTTTATTCACCGATATATTTAGTCATTGATTGTTGTTCAGTGGTCACTTATTTAGTCATTTTTATTCATTGATTTCATTGGTCATATATCTAGTCATATTTATTCACTGTTCATTGATTTTTGTCGATTGGTAGTATATTTAGTCAATTTAATTATTAATTTATGTCAATTAATAGTATATTTAGTCATTTTAATTGACTCATATTTGAGGATTTAAGCATAAAACACAAAAATACACATCAATCATGAATTGCACACAATAAGACAACCATTAAGAAGGAAAAGTTGGTGAAATTTATTAATAAAATAAAGGTGTTCTAGTTATAGCTTATAAATAGAGTATTACAATTGCTATTTTTCAGTCACAAGACTGAAAATATGAGTTACAATATTGCAGAGAAATGACCGCAAGAAACAAACTTCTCCAAAAGAATTTTTCAATGATGGAAATGCATGCTTGAAGCCCTTCAATGTGAGCACATGCCCCTTTCATCTCTTAAAACCTCTACAATGCGGGAAATCTTCTTGGAGAAAGTTGTAACGTGTAGAATCCAAGGAGAGTGTTGATCATGTCCCATATATGAAGCTCTCTCCTTCAATGCAGTCAACATAACACAACTAGAATATTTCCTCCTTTATATGCAACATGCCTTCTGATACGAGCAATAGGGTGCTTCCTTTTCTGCCATGAATGAAGCTATGCCTCAATACAACCAAAAAAATTAATATTAGTCTCAATTCAGAAAGAATAAAAGTGCATTGTATGTTGCAAGTTTACAAAAGAAAGTCCAAACACAACAGAAAGATAAATCAATTAAAAAATTGTAGCCTTGTCAACAAATGCCTTAAACAAATTGTTCAACATAGGCCTGAAATATGCATATTGAACCCTTGAATTCAAAACCTTGTTCAAAATTAAAGAAAGGTGATACACTCAAATTATAGAATGAAGTTGACATATTATAGAATGAAGGCTATCAACACTAACTAGACTGGAACAACATCATCAAAAAAAATTCTTGGAAACCAAGCCCAATAATGCAATTAGACTTGGACAACAAAAATGTCAACCCTGGTTCATGTGCTGTCTCAGTAAAGACCTACACCATTAAAGAATCCATTTATACATAAATTCCAAATTAAGTGGATGAGAAAATATCTTTGATATCCAACTGGGAAGTCTTAATATCCAAAAATTACTAACTTGATGTTTCACAACAAGTTTCCCAACTGTGAAATCATCTTCCGCATTCACTTTACTGTTGGCAACACAAGGGTAGACAACTGAGAGTGGGGGTGAATCAGTTGTCACAAAATTTAAAACTTATTAACCTTTAATGTCAGATTTGATTAATAACAGTGAAAGCAAAAATCAACAACACATCAAAAACACACATAACACCAAGATTTTTTTGCATGGAAACCCTATTAGGGGAAAAACCACGGTGGAGGTTAATCCACAAGTTATACCCTATTAAAATAATAAGAAAAATATAAGAGGAATGCACATGCATTTAGGCACACTACCTAAAGCTCACTGGTCAAAGGAAGACTCAATGTCTTACATAAAATATTCAGATTAAATCCATTTGAAGAATTTGAACTAAGAAAGTAGCATCTACTAATGCTTGAGTATAGTTCCAATTAAGCAAATGAACACTTCTTCACTATCTTTCACTCTTCTTCACACTCTTCTATGCCTTCGAATGATCTAAAACCTTTTCACACATAAGACTCGCACACTTCACATCATACATGTCTCAAATGAGATAAACAATCACTTATATATATCCACAACAAGAAATTACATTGCTTTATGTCGTCTTCAACACAATAATAGAATGAATGCAAACTGTTGGACCAAAACAATAAATATTATCAATGCTCATCAACCAAGGTCAACCACAACATAGTAGAGACCTAAAACAATTTCCTTGAACACAAAACACCTTCAAAGATTCTTTCTCGAAGATCCACAACATGCTTCAAACACCTTGTCAGCCATGAACATGAAAAACATAAACACGCAAGAGAAAATATTGGATTGCGAGCATAATGATCAATGCAGACATGCAACATAGATAGAACATGATCTAGAAACATCCATGAACACATCAGGAACATACACAACAACTCAGATGACTAGAATCACATTATCTTCTTCCATGAACACCATTTGCAATAACATAATAGCTGCCAAAACACAAAAACTTATAACTTGCTCAAATATTCATGCACACCTCTAAAAATTTTAGAGTAGAAATTAGATAGGCTAGAAAAAAAACCCTTTAATCCGCAACATCTCATTATGAACATACTAAACTTTCTACCATATTGATCTTCACTGTTTCACAGACAACTTGTAACATATTTTATTATAATTTTCTCAATATCCTCGACATATATAATCTTAAAGACATTAATGCTAATAGTGTTGAAATCAATGATAACCACATATCAAAAAAACAACCACAACATCCAACAATCTCCTCCTTTGGCATTGATGGCAACACATGATGTGAAAAAACACCATCAATGCAACTAACTCTTCTTCCAACAATCTCCCTTTTACACATTGCTCTTCTCTCCCTTAGTTCACACTGTTCTTCTCCCCTTTCTTTTGGCTCTTCCAAAGTTTTTCACATTATTATTCTCCCATTTTGACTCAATGGAAAAGGTACACAAGCTTTGAACCACATATTTGAATCATTTGACTACTCCCCCATAGTAGTAGCCACCACAACATCAATCCAGATCAAGATATGACTATGAATGCACAGACTGATGCAAAGACTATGCATCTTAGTTCTGATTAGGAGGGGTAATCACCCCTAACTTCCCTCTGAGATACTCAAAAGTATCTTTAGGAAAAGGCTTAGTAAATATTTCTACAATCTACTCATTAGTAGGCACATACTCTAGTCTGAATTCCTTATCACTCACCTTATCTCTGAAAAAGTGGTACTCGATAGATATATGCTTGGTATTTGAATGCAACACCAAATTCTTAGAAATGTTTATAGCACTTGAGTTATCAAAAAATGTGGAAATAGGTTCATCATACACAACTATGATATCTTTCAACACCTGTTTCATCCACAATACTTGAGTACAATTGTTAGTAGCAACAATATATTTTGCCTCTGCAGTAGACAAAGAAACAACATTTTTCTTTTTTCTTAACCATGAAATCAGTTTCTTTCCCAAGAAAAATGCGTTACCACTAGTACTTTTCATGTCATTCACATCTCCTTCCCAATCAACATTAGTACAAGAACTTAAGGTAAGATCATCATCTTTAGGATACCATAGACCAAAATCAACTATTCCCTTCAAGTATCTGAAAATTCTCTTTACAATAGTCACATGAAATTCCTTAGGATCGGCTTGAAATCTAGCATCAATGCATACAAAATTCATGATATCAGGTCTAGCTTGAGTCGCATACAACAATTCACCAATCATTGATCTGTATCTAGTCTGATTTTCCTTCGGAGAGTCATCATCTTGTGTCAACTTACATTCGGTCACCATGGGTGTACTGACTGGTTTTGAATCTTCCATACCAAACTTCTTTAGAAGTTCTCTCACATACTTGGACTGAGATATAAAGATCCCTTTATCTACTTGAGTAATTTTCGATCCCAAAAATATTTTCAACTCTCCAATCATTGACATCTCAAACTCATACTGCATCTCATTAGAAAACTTCATGCACAAGCCATCACCTCCTCCAAAAATGATATCATCAACAAAGACTTCCACAAACAAATCTTTATCATCATCAATCTTGAAATATAGATTACTATCAGTAGTACCTTTGTTAAATCCAAGATTCAACAACCATTTATCCTATCTAACATACCAAGCTCTAGGGGCTTGCTTGAGTCCATACAATTCTTTCTTCAACCGACAAATCATATCTCCCTGATCAGTCAATTGAAATCCATCATGTTGCTCAATATACACCTCTTCCTCTAATTCACCATTTAGAAATGATGACTTGACATCCATCTGATAAAATTTATATTTTTTTTAAGAAACATAAGAAAGAAACAATCTTACAACTTCAATTCTAGCAACATGAGAAAAGGTTTCTTCAATGTCAATACCTTCAATCTGAGAGTATCCTTTGCATACCAGTCTTGATTTGTTCTGATAACTTCACCTTATTCATTTAGTTTGTTTCTAAAGACCCATTTAGTTCCAATTACATTTTTGTCTTTAGGTCTAGGAACAAGAATCAGTGTATTATTATTCTCAAATTTATGTAGTTCTTCTTTCATAGCTTCAATCCAATGTTCACATTTGCATGCTTCATTGACATTACTTGGCTCAGACTTTGAAATCAAATAGTATTCTTCTGCAATTCTTCTCCTAGTCTGGACACCTTTGTTCTTATCTCCTATAATCTTATTTTCTGAATGATTTAATCTCACATACCTTGATGTCTTAGAATGTTCTTGAATTTCAAGCTCTTATGGTCTCTCTTCTATACTTTCACTAGTGTCTGCTTCTTCTTGATTCACCGAAATGATCTAAACTTGATTTGAAGTTTGACTCTTGTTTGTACTATCATTCTGATCATCAGAATCATATCCAAAGGTTCTGGAGGGTCTGGTAATGTCTTCATCAACCTTAAAATTTGCACTTTCAACCATTTTCTTCAATCTCTTGTTGTAGCACCTGTAGGCCTTGCTCTGAGTAGAACAACCAAGAAATATTCCTTCATCACTTCTAGCATCAAACTTTCCTAGATCTTCATATCTCTTGATATAGCATTTACTCTCAAAGGTTTTGAAATATCTAACAATAGGCTTATGACGAAACCATAGCTCAAAAGGAGTCTTACAAGTATTACCTTTGATTTGTACTCAATTAAGGATATAAACAAAAGTACTCACAACTTCTCTTCAATGGATATGAGGGACATTTCCTTCTAACATCATAGTTCTAGCAACATCTTGAACTATCCTATTCTTCCTTTCCACAACTCCATTCTGTTGAGGGGTCTGCGGTGCAGATAATTGTCTCTTTATTCTATGCTCTTCACAAAAAGAAATAAACTCACCAAAAGTAAATTCACCACCTCTATGTGATCTCATAAACTTAATCTTCAAACCTGTCTCTGTCTCAACCATAGCCTTAAAGATCTTGAAATTTTCTAGAGCTTCAGATTTATCCCTTAAGAAAGTAACCCACATCATCCTAGAGTAATCATCAATAAGCAACATGAAGTAACTATAACCTTGTAGACTTCTGATTCTAGCAGGACCACACAAGTCAGTATGCACAAGCTCTAACAACTCATTTGAACAATGTTGTTTGTTGTGAAAGGAAATTTTAGTTTGTCTTCCCAGCTGAAATTCCTTGCATATGGTATTAGTAGGCTTCACCAACTTAGGAATATCTCTCACAGCCTGTGATGAACTTATCTTGATAATATTGTCAAATTTTACATGACACATTCTTCTATGCCACAACCAACTTTCATCAACTTGAGTAATCAGACAAATTTTACTAGCAACATTCAAATGAAAGATGTTACCTTTTGTTTTAGTACCTAAAGAAATCACATTTCTAGAACTTCCCAGTATGCTACACTTTCCATCTTTGAATTGAAGATTGTATCTCTTATCAACCATCTATCCAACACTCAGAAGATTATTCTTCAAACCTTCAACATAAATAACATCATCAGTATTATGCTTACCATCAAAAGAAATACATCCTCTACCATAGATTATACCACCATTGTTATCACCAAATATTATAAAACCACCATCATACTTCTCCAGGCTTACACATTTTCTTTTATCACCTATCATGTGATGTGAACATCCACTGTAAATTACCCATTCATCTTTTTCTTCAACTCGAGCAACTAGAGTTTTCTCCACATTTGTACTACTAGAAGATTTAGTAGACACAAGGTTATTTTCCTTGATAGAAATAAACAAAAACTCATATTCACTTACATTCCCTTTTTCAGATTCATCATTTGTCACACCTTCATCAGCAACATAGTAACACTTCTTTTGAAATTTAGGCTTGTAAGGTCTTGGCTTCAGAACTCTTTCTGGACACCTTGATGAAAAATGACCTATCTTGTTGCAAGAAAAACATTTAATAGGAAACTTTCCTTTATAATTACCTTCTCCTCTGGCTTCCCTTTTGAAAATAAGTGCTTCAAGCTCATTCAATTCTCTTTCTTCTTCTTCAATCTGTCTCATTTCTTCCTCATATCCGAATACCTTTCTAGAAGAACTTTCACTCGGATCATATCTTTGCTTGTCTCTCTCGAAAGTAGTAGCTTTAAATGCAGATTTTGTCTTAGGAAGGGCATCATCGAATTCACTCAACTCAAAAGGAGTAAGTTTACCAAGCAACTCTAGTTATATTTGTCACAGTTCAGATCTCTTCAATGGCAACAACTTTGATTTTGTATACATCAAACAAGGATCTACATACTTTAGCAACAATCTCTGATTCATCCACTTGTCCACCAACACATCTGATACCACACACAAGTTCACTCACTCTTTGCATGAAAGTAACAATATTCTCATCATTACCCATCTTCAACAGTTCATATTTTCCTTTCAGACGTTGTAGCTTAGCCATCTTCACATTAGCATCACCTTCATAGAAAGTTTCCAACTTATTCCAGATCTCATAAGTAGTTCTTAGATCCATAATATTCCTCATCTTAGAATCAGTCAAAGCACTCAACAATGCTTCTTTAGCCCTGATTTTATATTCAACATCCCTAATCTCAACATTAGTAGTAGGACCATTCAGAGGAATAACATACCTATTGCATGTAATGTTCTAGTAGGATTCAACAATACATCTCAGATGACACTCCATTTGAGTCTTCCATAGGGAATAATTTGTTCCATCAAATCTCAGACTATCATTCTTGTATGTTGCCATCCTAAATCAACTCAAGGTGTTAAAATTATTCCAAGGAACTTGCTCTGATACCAATTGTTGGAAACACAAGGGAAAAAAACTGAGAGGGGGGTGAATCAGTTGTCACATAATTTCAAACTTATTAAAATTATTAACCTTTAATCTTTGATCTGATTAATAACAATGAAAGAAAGAATCAACAACACATCAGAAACACACATAACACCAAGATTTTTTGAGTGGAAACCCTGTCAGGGGAAAAACCATGGTGGAGGTTAATCCACAAGTTATACTCTGTTAAAGGTATAAGAAGAATATAAGAGGAATGCACATGCATTCAGACACATTGCCTAGAGCTCACTGCTCAAAGGAAGGCTCACCATCTTACAATATTTATATTAAATCCATCTGAAGAATTTGAACTGATAAAGTAGCATCTACTAATGCCTGAGTACAATTCTGGTTAAGCACATGAACACTTCTTCACTGTCTTTCACTCTTCTTCACACTCTACTTTTCCTTCAAATGATTTGAACCCTTTTCGCACATAGCACTCACACATTTCACATCATGCATGTCTCAAATGAGATAAAAAATCACTTATATATATCCGCAACAAGAAAATACATTGCTTTATATCGACTTTAACACAATAATAGAATGAATGCAAACTATCGGCCAAAAAAAATACAAATTATCAATGCACATCAACCAAGGTCAACCACAACATAGTAGAGACCTAAAACAATGTCCTCAAACACAATACACCTTCAAAGATTCTTCCTCGAAGATCCACAACATGCTTCAAACACCTTGTCAGCCATGAACATGAAAAACATGAACACGCAAGAGAAAATCTCGGATCACAAGCATAATGATCAATGCGGATGTGCAACACAGATAGAACATGATCTAGAAATGTCCATGAACACCTCAGGACCATATGCGATAACTCAGATTACTAGAATCACATTATCTTCTTCTATGAACACCATTTCCAGTAACAAAACAGATGTTAGAACACATAAACTTATAACTTGCTCAAATCTTCATTCGCACCTCTAAAAATTTCGGAGTAGAAACTAGATAGGCTAGAAAATAGACCCTTTAATCCGCAACATCTCATTATCAACATACTGCAATTTCTACCATATTGATCTTCATTGCTTCACAGACAACTTGTAACATATTTTATTACAATTTTCTCAATATCCTCGACATATACAGTCTTAAAGACATTAATGCTAATAGTGTTGAAATCAATGACAACCACATATTAGAAACACAACCACAACATCCAACATTTACAAGCACCGCTCAATTGAACTTTTGAAGGCACAAACACATAAGGTACTTTCTGCAATGGTAATTTTCAAACTAATGATTAATAACAAAACTTAAGGCATCCATTAAACTTGAAAGAAAATAACTACTTGAAAAAGTACACAGAAGCATCACCAAATGGTTCAAAACTCATCGTTAGTATAAGTCTAGAAATTTGATGTTCCTATGCAAGTTATTTAGATTTATTCTCTTACAATGCATCAAAATTAGAAAAAGGGGTAGCAAGTCAGGGGATTTGATCATGGAAAAAAATTGTAGTTCAAAGGGTTTTGTACTATGTCAAACATCATCTCATTAGTTTCAATCCAACCATTTTTCCTATGTGATTATTGCCCTATACAATAAGAATCAAACTGTGTTCATTTTATTGGTTTCGATCCCTTCAATCCACCTTTGCAACATCTACATGGTGTAAAGATTGCCAGTGAACGATTGAAACATATTAGAGGTGATTGAAGGAAAGATTGCCACAAATTAAGGAATGAATCAAGTATTACATGGCACATGGAGTTAACCTAAAAAAATTTCAATTCCCATCTTGTTGGCCCATAGTTGCCATTGCACCAAAAGATCGACTTGTTAATGCCTGATACAACTACTAGAGTTAACGGATCCACATGAGGCGGTTAGTCCATGTCACAATTCCCGAGGGGAGCATTGACCATTTTCCAACAATATCCCCCTCAGCATTACCCGAGGGGATTCGAACTTGACACCTTTGGCGCTGATACCACTTATTGGCCTACAGTTTTTGTTGCACCAAAAGATTGACCTGTTAATGACCGATACAACTACTAGAGTTAATGGATCCACAAGAGGTGGTTAGTCCATGTCATGAATCCTAAGGGGAGTGCTAACCATCTACCAACACATCTGACATCTTAAAAGGTTGCAATAATGTCAAAATTCAAAATGGTAGAAGGAGAGAGAAAAAATTAACACCTTATCTTTGGCTAATGAAATCACAGGATCAAGAATGGTAGGAGGATCTGTACCAGCCACCATAACTATAAAATGTGATGTTCTAAAGTATAACATCTTGGTTTCTATAGCACCCTAAAATCGTTTAGTATTAGCAAAAAAGAAACCGGATATTGATCCACTATCATTTTGGATCTCATAGGATTCTCCTTCACAAACAACAAATGATATATATTAATTGTTTAGTAACTTCCTTAATATCCCCATGTAAGTAGACTAAACTAAGTGAGGTTGAGGGTTTGAATTAGAGTACCATCTTCTTGGTATGTGCTTGAATTTGATCATGACTTGTATTTTGAATGAAAATAGCAAGCTAATTGCACTGTCAAAAAATTAAATCATTGTTAAAAAAATAACCACAAAATCCTCTTTAATTAAAATAATCCTTCTAGATATTTCAAGACAAAAAATTCAGTTAATTTCACCATCCAAATATCCATAAATCTATTTACTATATATAATTTCCCAAAATTCAGAATTTGAATGTAATGAAATTAACCATAATTACCAAAGATTTCACACCAAAATGTAGTACAAAATGGATTGTTTGACAAGAAATTTGTTTTGATAAACCAGATATACCCTTGATATATTGATTTAAATAATGAGGAAAGATCAAACTAGAGACAAAAAGATAACATTCATTAATTCACTTCAACAAAAATTTGAAACTATAATTCGGCCACCAATTATAACTTCATTCTATTGATCTTCAAAAATATCTTACAATACGTTTCAAAAATTTTGTCCAAACTGACATGTCAAAATATGTCTTTTTAGTTACCCACTTTTAACATAAATCAAAAAGTATTAATTATTTTTGTTGACATAGGATTACATAAAAGAAATGAAAGATGAGAAGTGAAGAGAGTTTATCAGATGTTGAAGTCCACAACACTCGCAAGATATAGAAGTCTGTTACTCATTGTAAGGTACCCATGATCATTCAGTTCTGACAAGGTCCTCTCTCCATGATAGCACATGCAAGGCTTGGTACTTCACTGCAAGGCCTATTCTTTTGGGGGAGCTAGATATGTCTGCTCCCATTGGTACACCATGTAATCATGAGGCCCTATGTACTCCTGGATTTTTTGTGTGTTATCAAAGTGGCTCTTCCATTTGTTGTCCAATAACCCTTTGCTATCCATGATGAATTTTGAGTACCCAACATCTAGTGTATTTATTCCATCCAAGGTTAAATTGAGGTGGTGAGTATTTATGTCACCATCCTTTTATAAATTAGTGAGGCAGTTGGAAACAATTTTGCTAAACTCATCTATCCAATCCTTGGAGCCTTTCAGTTGATCATCATCCCTTAGTATCTTAGGCACATACCACTGCTTTAGTGTGTGAAATGAATCCATTCTTTCCTTGATATTTTGGTCTTCTGCATACATGTATTGAAATTCATCTGTGACCATTCAAACCATTTTATTAGTAGGCTTTAAAGTTGTGGGGGCCTCAACACTCCTTTGTAAAATTTTGCACAAAGTCGTTAAGGTGTGATGTACAGGCTGCCATTTCTTGAATAAGGGGTCCACAATTAGTTTAACCCTATGCTCCAAGATCTATTCCAATACCTTGATGGTTTCTCTCTTTTCTCTTTCCTTTGTTTCTTCATTAGTCTTTTCAACTTCTCAATTTATTGTTTTAGCACATTAACTTGTTCAATAGTGATTGCACTTGTTTTAGTCTTGATGGTAGGGGGCTGGTATACTGTTACTTCTATGCTTTGGGAAGGACCTTCTCCCTTCAACCGCTCTTTCAATTTCATATTTTCTATGAATAACCTATTCAGTTCATCATTCAGATCAATTTGTGCTTTCTCATATTCTCCCAATCTAAGCTCCATAGCTTTAACCACATCCCTAGTAGAAATTGTTGAGTGCATTGTCATAGTAACTGCCTCCAATGCTGATGTGTCTTGAAGTGTCTTTACCATGGCAATCCCTCTCATTTCTTTTACAACATGAAGAAATCTTGGTTTTTTTGTTCTTTTTTGCTTTGTCCAAAAGGCTAGGGTTTCAAGTATTGGATTGTAACCTATGCCACTCATTCCCTCATATGAATTAAATTTAGAAACCAACATGGGATCTTCTTGGATTCTTACTTGATCCAATAAAAATATCTTTTTTAACGCCATCCCATGAATAATTAGTATATTTCTTTCTAAGACCAATTTTATTGCTTCTTGGAGGCTAATAGTAATTTCATTAATCCTAAGTTCTTTAGGAGTCTGGGAAACAATTTGGTCATGATGTGAATCCTTAGTTCCCATTTTATTAATTTGGATTCTCTCCTAAAATTATTTCATTTTCATCTTAAAAAAAAAAAATCCTTAAACTCGGGAGTTTGAATAAATTGATCATCTTCAATAAATATAAGGGTAGCAATCACCCTTTCATCATCATGCACTTCTTGATCATTATGCCCATGTACATACAATCTTTCTTCTAGTTTGTGAGCATCAGTTGTAAGCTTAGATGGTGGCTGATCAACTTCATCATCTTTAATATTGAAAAGTACATCGGCTACCTCTTCAGTATCCCCTACTCCTTCACTTATTTCATATGCCACTAAGGGGGCCACTCCATGTGTCTTCTACCTTACAGGAATTTGTTGCTTAGGGGATGATTTTGATTATATTGTGGTAGTGTCTGGTAGGGGCTCTGTGATTAAAATACCACTTGGTTTGATGGGTAGCTTGGAGGGTTTTGAAGATTGACCCTTAGGTTTCTTTTTTGCTTTAACATATAATATTTTAAAGTTGTCAATTATTGCTTTCATCCTTTTGATAAGATACTTTTCTTCAACATAGAATCCTTGGAATCTAGTGTCCCTTTTCTTCTTCTCCTTCTCAAGCCTCTTTATGATTTCCCACTTCCTCTTCCTCTAAAAAAATTCATTAGGTGTAAAGAAATTTCTTATTACATCTTCTTCGTAATCCATTACATGGGTTATCCCAAATTTAATGAGAAGTATCTGCTTTATAAAATTAATATTCCCTTTAGGATCAAAGATTGTTTCTCCTCGTGACTTCAATGAATACCACATCTTCAAATAGTTTTGCATTTCTTCAAGAGTGTCAAGCCCTATAGATAGCTCCTCACATTCAGTTAGGTCAGGGAGGAATTTCCCCCTTTTCTATCTTTTCATAACATCCTACTCCATCCATAACATTTTCCACATAAATTCTAAAAATGCAATTCAAATAGAAACGAATTTAGGTAAAACATGTGGGGCTTAAGGACACCCATAGACCCTTATTACTGTTTGGTCTGCTAAGAAGAACCAATTGCCAAAATTGTGAGTGTGTCTCTACTCTGGCTTCAATCTAAAGGTATTAATACTTGCATGATTTTATTAGGCAACCTTGGTGAAATATGACCAAGAGAAGCCATGACCTTTACTATGAAATCATCATGAAATATTACATAATCATTATTTTAACATCTACTATCATATATGTAACACTCGTTTTGTAGAGGAAACCTATTCCCTTCATCATTAGTCATTCCCAAACACATTATTTTAGTCCATCTATTTTTGTTTTGGTACAATATTAAATGGCACAACAAAGAGTATTTCCTGAAAGTGATGGGAGCTAGGTTCTCTCTTACTTGAAAAAATCCCTCATGTAGCCCTTTCTCAACTCCAACAAAAAATTCATACTCAATGTTGAATTAAATATTTTTTTATCTTCGTTGCCATCATCATGAGATAGGTTGGCACCCTCTCTTCAACATCTATTCCAAGCACTTGGCACAAAGCAAAATAAGTTCTTTTAAAATATACTTGGAAGTCTTCTATGGAAAATGGCTCAATTTGGGAGGGGGAGATAGCTATCCTCCTATTGTTTACACCTCTTTTCATGTGTAAATAAATTTCATCACTCATGTAGGTTTTTCTCAATTTCCTATAATCCTTCTCACTTCTGTCCAAGTCGATCTAAGTTATAGCTTGCTTGTTTAACATAAAACACTCTATAATTGCTTCTTTAGTCAACACCACTAATGGTGAACCATCTGACATTCTTATAGTCCTGGATGTAGTCGAGTGTTAATATTGTGCCAATTCTTTAATAAACTCAACATCTACGAAGACATTTGGGACTATCAATTTGGCCAAATCTAAGGTCTAAGGATTCAAAACTGGAATCTTCTCATCCCTTTTTTCATAGAAGTACCAAAATAGATCCCACCCTGAGATAGGGATAATTGGGTCTCTACATCTATGGGTTGCATTTTTAAACACCTTTTTGAATCCTATGTCTATAGAATTAGGTAACACATATAAAATAGATTGTTGCAAGGACCTCTTCTTTGATTTAGAAACCGTGGACTCTTCCTTTTTACTCACAAGTTGACTTCTTTTGGGTGGTGGTGACACTCTCAAATTTTGCAAATTTGAAGTGCCCATATTGAATTTTTTTCCCCTGCACTCTCAGAGGTACCCCTTAAAAGTCTGCCTAAGTGACCCACTTTGGAAGGTCATAACTTGGAGCTTGATGATTTTCGTGCAAGACCCCTTGGTGGTCTCTTTCATGTGACATATTTGAATGTGCATGTCAGATTTCAGCTTCCCATGATAAGTTTTGGCAATGTCTTGAAAAACAAAGCTGGAGGGTTCTGACACTGTTTTGTTGTTTTAGAACTTTCAATTATGCAAAGTGGCCTTCTATTCGAGCTGATATTTCATAGCTGGATGATTTTCATGGCAAAAGGATTGTTGCTCTCCATTCTCCCCACATTCATATGCTCCCCTATCAGTTTTCAAATCCCTAGGACTTTATTTGCTATTTTTTCGAGATCAAAAGCCAATACAGTTTGTTCAGTTTTACATTTGCATTTCTGACAATGTTTCAAGGTGGTCAAGTTTGACCCTTAATATCTAATGAAGAATAATGTTTCAAGAAAAACCCTCTTGCACACATACTCAATGTACCCAAATGAGATAATTATTCCAGTGGCAGCTCCCCAGAAGTTGATTTGGTATTTTTTCAAGAAGGTAACTAGGTGAGCTTTAATTGGTTTTGAATAGGTGCAGATGGAGAAAAGTTTGAGTAAGCAACTTTGTCAATTAATATTTTACACCTCAAGATCTATTTTTCTAAAATGTCTATTGAAATCAATTCTTGGATCAAATTTGTGCATGCCTGCTCAGTTTCAGGGTCTCATGATAAGTTCTGATGGGTTATTTAGTGGTTTCCTGATCGTGACAAGGTAAAAAATGGTGTTCCATAAAGTGTCAAATTTTGTAAATCTAAGGACAACCCATTTCGTTTTTTGGTCTAAAACCTACAAATATATATTTTCATAAAAAATGGAGCTCATTTGATGCATCATTTAAATGCATTTTGGGTGTGGTAAACATGTCCCAGGGCCAGTTTACAAAGGGGGTACCTAAATTTTAAGGGCTGAGAAAAATTTGAGGAAATGGGTTTTCTCTAAATAATTGATTATGATCTTACACAAATTTTCACAGCTTCAGATGTCTCGGTTCGCTCACAATAAATTTCTTCAAATGGCCCATAGGCATAATTAAAAGTCACATTTTTCCTAAAGTTACAAATGTTAATATTTAAAATATTGTGCAAATCAAAAGGCAAAAATATAAATACATTTAAGATGTTTTTGGAACAAACATGTTTAATTTTGAGCTCTAATTGGTCGAGAGGCAACTTTCATGGATTTCATGGTTGCATAAAAAAATCACGCCTATGGCTGAAAATCTCCATCCTTCCCATTTATTTTGAGCAATGCAATGCTTTCCAGCGATGATGCCTTGATATGACAAGTTTATTTAATGTTTTCCTTGGTTTTGGAAAACGTTTTTGGCTGCACGACAAAGCTCTCAGGCTCTCATTGCCTGGAAGATTCTCCATTTCCTGAATGAACTAGTGATGAGCGATGGTTGTTCATTTCCATCGCTGCCCCTTTAACCATTGTCGGTTCCTTCCTTCATTTCCCTCACCAACGTGCGATCGGCAATGGTGTTGCTATTGGGTGTTGGCTTCTCCATTTCCCACAGTGATGTGCAATGGGTGATGCACGGGTAAAACCTTGCTGGGGAAGGCATTTGGTGGGTCCCGGGAAGGAATGAAGAGCACGGGAAAGATTTGATTTGCTTGATAAAATAAATTTTAATCTTTCACGGTAAAAGAGAAAAACATGGAGTTGCATAACATCGCTCGCCTTCCCACTATCATTGGTTGGGTTTTCTATTTTCCAATGCAACCGACGATGCCCGATGGTTGTCCAAATCCATGTGTGGATGTGTTCTTGAGGCATTAAATATCAAATGAACACAATAGGGAATACCCTCCTTGGTCCCAAAGAGCCTAAAGTGTAGGGGTAAAAGCCTAAAAGCCTTTACTCGTTAGTTGACCACTAATTATGATGATTCTTGAACATAGAGGTTGGCTACTTCTTAGAGGAAAAAACACCAATATAATGGTGACTCTACTAGGGAGAAATGAATTATTTACTTAATTTGGTCCTAGAATCTCTGGTGCAAATTTGTTGAAATCCATTTGGAAAGAGTCAAAAGAATGAATGACTGTTTAGATGTTGAAGAAGTTCTAGATCTGCAAGTTGATGTGTAGTAGCCCAAATTCAAAAGACTAAAGTGACTCTGCTGGAAGAACTCGGAGAATCTATTTTTATTGATGAAGATATTTTTGTTTCAAATATTTTCCTCTTGTTGAAGAGGTGGTGACTCTGTTTTACAATTTATGCTCACGAAGGGCTATTATTTTTTATTCTGACATGAAAATTCTCTACTCAAAGTTGTAGCAACTGGAGATGTGAAGGTACATGGTTCTTTGCATACTCTCATTTGCTGAATCTATCATATTGAATGCAATTGTTGTTTCATTTAAAGTATTTGTCGAAGTATCCATATATTTTCTAATATGAATGGTTAGAATGAATTTGTGTATCCTAGGGGTTTCCATCCATTTGCATTGTCATATGTTTCAAGCCCAGGTTACGATCATATTAGCAATTACCCTTATGATCCTTGATTTGGTCATGGTTATGATCATGCACAATTAGTTAAACCCAAATTTACAAATATCTATGGATCACCAAGCTAAAATAACCATACAAGTAGACACCTTAATACAACTTGCCAAGAGACTTCAAAAGTTTGATAATCCTCAAACATTTGATACTGCAAAGTGCATAAACCCAAGAATACACAAGTCTAGGATAAGGCCAAAATGGAAAGTTGTGTTCGAAAGGGGAATTAAAGAGATGGGAAAAAGGCACCAGATTTTTTCACTAGCCCAGTTAAATGATAATCACACTATATCTACTTGCCAAGTTAATGCACATTTTTTCAATTCCTTTGATCCATTGTATGACCAATTAGACTTGTCATGGGTTGATTACAAGGTTGAAAGTATGCCAAATCAAGTCTATAAACAAATGCCTAGATTTAATGGATACAATGTATGTGAAGGAGATGCACATGCCCAAAGTTTTTCTAGCTTCATGGAGAAACATTCATTCGGAGATTAGGATATGTGGATGATATTTTTTGTCAGATCTCTTGAAGCAAGAGCTAGGGACTGGTACTTAAGTTTTCCCAAGAAGAATTTTCCTTATTGGGATAAACAAGTGGATGCTTATAGAGAAGAATTTGCAAGAGAACTTTCTGACCTTGTCACAAGGTTGAAGGATATTAAAAGAAAAGATGAAGAGTCAAGCATTGATTTTAGTCACAGATTTGTTGTTGCTCTTTCATTAGTCCCTAAAAATTTCAGACCTAGTACTCTCGATTGTATTCATATGTATTTTGAGGCTTTTGAGGAAGGATCTAGTGCACTGTTAAAAGATTTTAGAATATCAAGTATGCAAATGACTTACACATTTTTAGATAATTTGGATAAAAAAATGAATGAATATGTGCAAATTTTGTTGTCTTCAATTATGGCTAAACATGTTGATGAAATCAGCAACTGTGTGAATACAAATGTTCAGATATATTTAGTTTTAAACACAGACAAATGCATGCTTGAGAAGGTAGAAGTTAAGAGTGATGCAATTTTTACCATTGATGTTCATAATGGTGAAAATATTTTTGTCTATCCTCAAGAGGATATAAGTGACAAACTCAATGATGACACCCAGTCTAATGATGAGATATAGAGAAATGTATATTGCTTCCATGACAGCCCAGAAATAAGTAAGAATGAGCAAGTGGACAACTCTTTCTCTTTGATGAATTGGGACCATACTATTGACAAGGTTGTTGCCGATTGAATTTCTTATGATTGGGGAAATCCAGTTTATGATTAGTCCATTGAGTTTTCAGATTTTGATGATGATGACACCATGTTATATCTTGATTTGTAATTTGACAATGCATGCATTTCTAGTGAAGGTCAAGGAGAGGAAGTGGTTGGAAAAATGGATCAGAACAATCATCTATTAAGCAGTGAACAAATTTCAAATCTATTGACCTCTAAACATGAGAATAATCCTCAGTTGTTGTGTGCTACCCATATTAATTTTGATAGTGATGATTGTCTTCATGATGCAAGGTATGATGCATGTGTTTTTGATTTGCCTCCTAGTTATGAACCAGTTGGTCCACATGATGATAATATGGATGAAGACAAACAACAATTTGATTGTAATGATGCATTGTATGATGAGTATGAAAGTATGGATACTTATGCAAACTCATAAATTTGTTTTGATGAGTTTGAAACAACAAATGACCATGAGGTTTATGTATCCAATGAGCCTAGTCATGATTCTTTTCATGTGGATGTGGATGCTGATTTCAAGGTAAAATCAGGTTATTTTTTTGAACCAAAATTGCTTATTTTTGAGCAAGCTTGGGATGATGAAGATCTTGATATGTTATGTTCAGAGGATAAAAAGGTGAGTGAAGATGAAGATAATTCATAAATCCTTGATGATTCTTTATATCAGCATGATGGAGGACAGTCAGAGAGTATGCCAATGTATGAGTGTATCTCTTTAAATACACTAAGAGATAGTTTGCATGATGTGCAAGATATTTTGGTAAATTCTTGTGATAGTTTTACTTTTGATATGAAAAATAGTAATTAGATTGAGCTTAATAATACCAACCATATGACAGAATGTGAGTGCTATTTTTGTCAGCTGGAATAAGTTTTCACAAAGTGTGGCAATGTGCAAAAAACTAAAGAATGTTGTTTTCAATTTGAGAGTGATTTACATAATGAACATGATGAGTTGTTGCCACATGATAATTGGTATTTTAAGAGTATGCCTAATTTGCAGATGCATGATAATTGTGAATATATTGATAATGTTGCATTTAATAGACTATTGGGAGATACCATCATGTTTAATCAGGCATATTGCAGTGATATTTTAAGATTGGCCTCAATGAAATGTGATAAGACCTTGTCTCTATGTGGTCTTGATCACTATCTTCAAATGCTACCACTTGATACAAAATCAAAAAATAGAGAGTAGAAATGATTTGCCCTATGTGATTTGGTTGTCATGTGACAATGAAGCCAAAAAGAGATCAAGTTTCCACTTGTTCAATGACAGCTTGGTACTTGTGTTTGTAGAGGTGCAGTCACTCATGTTGTTATGGTATAACATATGCAAGAATGGATTGAGGGAGATCAACTCATTCAATAGATTGGTGTTTGACAGAGGTAAATATTGACTCCCTTTTTTCATTTGGTGGCCTAGGGTCATCAAATGAGGTTGAAAAAGAGAATGAATAAAGAAGCAGTTTCAAAACACCTAATGGACTCATCATTTGGTCTACTCCCCAGAGATCTGGATTCTTGTTATGCCCACAAGGGCATACATCCCCAATCGGAGCCACTGGTGGCACTCTCAAATTTTACAAATTTGAAGTTCCCATATTGAAAATTTTTCCCCTGCACTCTTAGAGGTACCCCTTAAAAGTATGCCTAAGTGATCCATTTTGGAAGGACATAACTTGGAGTCTATTGATTTTCGTGTAAAACCCCTTGGTGGAATTACTCATGTGACATATGTGAATGTGCATGTCATATTTCAGCTTCCCATGATGAGTTTTGATAGTGACTTGAAAAACAAAGCTGGAGGGTTCTGCAACTGTTTTGTTGTTTCAAAACTTTCAATTATGCAAAGTGGCCTTCTATTCGAGTTGATATTTCACAACTGGATGCTTTTCATGGAAAGGGGATTGTTTCTCTCCATTCTCCCCACATTCATATGCTCCCCTATCCATTTTCAAAGCCCTAGGACCAGATTTGCTATTTTTTCAAGATCAAAAGCAAATGCAGTTTGTTCAGTTTTACATCTGCATTTCTGACAATGTTTCAAGGTGGTCAAGTTTGAATCTTAATATCTAGTGAAGAATAATGATTCAAGAAAAACCCTATTGGAGACATACTTAGTGTACCCAAATGAGCTAATTTTTCCAGTGGTACGTCCCCAGAAGTTGATTTGGTATTTTTTCAAGAAGGTAACTGGGTGAGCTTTAATTGGTTCTGAACAGGTGCAAATGCAAAAAAGTCTGAGTAAGCAAACTTTGTCGATTAATATTTTGCACCTCAAAATCTAATTTTCTGAACCATCTATTGAAATCCATTATTGGATCAAATTTGTGCATTCTTGCTTAGTTTCAAGGTCTTAGGATAAGTTCTGATGGGTTATTTAATGGCTTCCTGATCGCAACAAGGTCAAAAATAGTGTTATGGAAAGTATCAAATTTTGCAAATATAAGGACAACCCATTTCTTTTTTTGGTCTAAAACCTATACAACTCCATTCTCATCAAAAACTAAGGTCATTTGATGCATCATTTTAATGCATTTCGGGTGTGGTAAACACGTCCTGGGGGCCAGTTTACAAAGGAGGTACCTAAATTTTAAGGGTCAGGTAAAATTTGAGGAAATGAGGTTTTTCTAAATAATTGATTATAATCTTGCGCAAATTTTCACAGCTCCAGGTGTCCCGGTTTTTCGGCAATAAATTTCTTCAAATGAAGGAGTAATTAGAAGTCAGATTTTTCCTAAAGTTACAAATGTTAATATTTAAAATATTGTGCAAATCAAAAGAGAAAATATAAATACATTTCAAATGTTTTTGGAACAAACAAGTTTAATTCTTAGCTCTCATTAGTGAGAGGCGAATTTCACCTTTCATGGTTACACGGAAAAAATCATGCCTGTGGTTGAAAATCTCTATCTTTCCCATTTATTTTCAGCAATGCAATGCTTTCCAGTGATGATGCCTTGATATGACAGGTTTATTTAATGTTTTCCTTGGTTTTGACAAAATTTTGTGGCTGCACGACAAAGCTCTCGGGCTCTCATTGCCTATCGCGGGAAGGATTCTCCATTTCCTTAATGAACCGGCGACGAATGATGGCTGTTCATTTCCATCACTGCGCTTTAACCATCACCGGTTCCTTCCTTCATTTCCCTCACCAACGTGCGATCGACGATCGGGTGTTGGCTTCTCCATTTCCCACAGTGACGTGCAATGGGCGATGCACAGATAACACCTTGCTAGGGAAGGCATTTGGTGGGTTTGGGGAAGGAATGAAGAGCACGGGAAAGATTTGCTTTGGTCGATAAAATAAATTTTATCCTTCACGGTAAAAGAGAAAAACATGGAGCTGCATAACATTGCTCGCCTTCCCACTGTGCTAGTTGGGTTTTCTATTTTCCAATGCAAATGGCGATGCCCGATTGTTTGAGTGAATAAAGGGTGGGCCCAAAAAAACATGTTGAAGGCAATACATGCCGAATAAAAGGAGGTGGAGGTTTTATTATTTAAAAAACAATTTTTTTTAAATATAAAAAGTGAAGGTCCGATGGCTTTTTAAAAATATTTTTTTTTTTCAGAAAACAATAGGATAAAATATAAATGGGAGAATATAAAGGCGAGGGTAAAATATTTACCCAAATAAATTTTGAATGTCTTCATGGTTGGAGAAGTAAGGGATTAAAATTTAAGATACAAAATGAAAATAAAGAGACATGGGTAAAAAAAAAATCTTTTTATACAGCAAGGCAAAGGGCAAAATGAAGTTTTCACGAGAGGAGCTATTTTCACATTGCAGCGTAAAACGGTGAAGGGTTTTTCACAACAGGTAAATTTTCTTTGCTGAGAGTGCAAAATGTGTAGCATGGTAAACAAAGGTAAAGGTGAAAGTAAAAAAAAATTAATGTTGCATAAAGAAATGAAGTTCTCTCATGGGGGATGAGTAAATTTAAGAAAAAGAAAAAGCATTTTCACAAGAAGAAATTATTTTCATCTATAGAGGTAAAAATGAGCAATGAAGATGCATATTTTCACGGGCAAATGAATTTAGTGATGAAAAATCAAGGTAAAATGAGCAAAAATACAAAGGCAGTTGTTTATTAGGAAGAGAGAAGAGGGATGCTTTTCAATTTCTATTGCCGATGGATGGAAAAGGAAGTTGCCAGGTATCTTCTATAGAATTATTTTAGGACTGCTTCTTCTCCTTTATTTTCTCTTGTTTTTTTCATTGTAAGGGGTTCCATTTTCTGAAAGCTCTGCAAAGCAGACAAAAGCTCTATAAAAAAATGTAAAGCTAGGGTGAAGTATGACTGCTAGTCACTAATCTAAAGTGTTTTTGTGTTTTGAATTGGGTTTCATGAATATATTTTATTCTGTGACTGTCGCCATGGTTGAGATGTAATACTCTTTTGAATTCAATAATCCAAGATTAGCTGGGGTTTTTCATGCACATTTGTTGCATTTGAGTTGCAATTGTTATTGCTTTCTATTCAGAGAATGATGTAATTGCTTTAATAAATGTTAGTTGCATTTGCTATTGCCTATTGTTCAAAGAATGGAGTAATTGCTTTAGTGAATGTAACAAGAGTGTTATGTTTCTAGGTGGATTTGTAAGAATGGTTATCTGATAAAGTTTAAGTTGTCTTGTTGTCATAATGTGATAACATTTTCAAAGACCTTCAAAACATGTTTAACATTGTAGGATGAAGTGATGTTTGTATGACTCCGTAGCCCTCTTCTTGGCATTGGTCAATCTATATGCATCTTTTGTTTTCAGTTTGGTCCCAAATTTTAAAATCAATTCAAACCTTTCAATTTTGTTTTATGAGTTGTACTTACCATGTTCTCCATGTTGTTTAATGAAAATTTCCCAATATCTTAGCCAATGTTGAGTGATTTTTCATGTTCCTCAGCATATTCTTGTGAGAGCATCATCTGCTAAGCAATACCCTATTGAGTTCGTGTCTGAATCTTTTGGTGTTGCTAAAGGGTCACCCCCCTAGGTATTACAGAGCCTGAAGTGCAAGGGAAATGTGTCTCAATCTCATTTCTTGTTAGTTGGCCAAATCCTACACTAGGTCTGAACATGAAGTGTGACTTACTTCTAGGATTTAGTGGTTCTATCAATTTGGAGAGCTAACAGGTGGCATGATGAAGAATTTACTCCTACTTGATTTCTTTAAGTGTCTACTTGTAGAAGCAAATTCAATTTTTATGCACTTGCTACGGAGGGTTTTTGTGAACTTACCCGATGAAATAGTAGTTGTGGAGTTTTCCCACTTGAACTCACTTGCCTCTAATACACTGAGATTTGTGAGTGATTTCCAAAATATTGTCGAGTCCTAAGTAATATTTGCTGCTGAGCTTAGTCACCTCACTATTAATGTCAATTCATGCAAAATATTTTAGAATTTTCCCATATTTCAAGTTTGAATACATGTTGGTGATCTTGGGAAATCGAATGGTGTAATAATTTAATACTTTGACATCTTGTACCGCAATACCTCTCTATCATTTCAAGACTGTTATAGGGTAGCGTTAGCAGTACCGCCACCCCATACACACCCCTTGGGACTCTCGCAAGATGACATGTTAATTCTAGTGGTTGAGTGACTGTTCATCACCATACTACTCTATCATATCAAGACTATTACAAGGTAGCGGTAGCAGTATCACCACCATGTGCACACCCCTTTGCACTCCTGTAGGACAACGGGTTAATTATAGCGGTTGAGTGATTGTTCACCGCCATATCATAGTGTCACTTTTTACCCCTTGTGGGGCTGCGGTTTACTTTAGTTGTTAAAATGTTCTCACCACCACCCTGTGGTATTCATATTTGGTTGATTTGGTATTGCGGTAAGCATTTTTACATTGACCTATATGTCCTGCCATCCCACACATACCTTTATTGAATACTGCGGTAGTGCAGTATTAGATTTTATTATGAATGTAGTATTTTAGATATCATTTTATTGAAAAGATTGAACAATTTTATAATTTTGCAGTCTCTTAGTTTTAGTTTTCAGTGTCAATCAGACCTAAGAGATCATTTATTTGTTTGTAATGGGGAGGCTTAGTTCACCTAATGTTAAGATATCTATATGTATTATTAAATCACACATGCTCATTATATGTTTGCATCTAGAAAACATATAGGACATGCAAGAAATAATATTCTATCTAAACAAAATTAATTTCAAATTTTCAACCAAAGTAAGAAAAATAAGAAGAATGATTGAACCTAACTTTAAATGCACTTCAAATCATCAGTGAAAATCTCAGGTTTTGTATACAATATACAAACATAATAATGATGATTACATTAAAAAATGTATCAATAAAACAACAGTGAATAAGAATACCTATACTCAGATCTTTATTACATTCAATAATAAATTACACCATACATATAACCAAAGTTTAGGTGACAAGCTAACCTCTTAAGGTGACAAAACATCATCATAATCATCTGCATTGCCAACAAGATCAAAATCTTGATCATTCGTGTCTACATTTGCTTGATTTTCTTCCTCATCCTCATCTGTGACATGAAATGAATTCTCTCTCCCAATCTCTTCATTGGTAATTAAAATCTCTTCTTCAAACACTCCATCATCGTCTTCATCCACTTCTTTGAATGTTTCTTGTAAATTAAGATATTACCCATCAGGCATTATATCAACAACTTCCATGAATTTTCGTTTTAAACAAGACTCTGTTTAAATGGCATACAACCATATTGGGCTTGTTACATCATCAATTAGAAATGATTGATTAATTTAAAGAGGGGAAACATATGGCTCATCCGTCTCTGATACAAATTCTCTTGTATTTGCGCGTAGAAATCCATACTCATCAAATTGTACTACAGATGGTTAGATCCACTTACATTTTAATAATATAGGACTATTTTCACCATAGTCCACTATAATAATTTGTTGGATGAATCCAACATAAAAACTTCTTCTCAGTTTTGTGAAGAAATTCAACACTAACAACACAATCGCAGTTTATCTTTTCTTTGTCTTTTTTGTTCACTCTTAAATGACTACCATGGGCCCACATTCCACTGAAACACATAGCCCATAAATGTGGAGATTTTGAAAGCTCACTTTCCTTTGTTGTTATATCTTGACTTTCTTCTTTTCCATCATTGACTACATTAGCAATCCATTCTTGAAATTTTGGAAAATAATCACCTCCAATCAAATCAGCATGACGTCTGCGCCTTCGAGGTCAATGTTGCATCCAAGCTTGATTATATTCTTTATATTTTATACATAGAATATGTGAACCCCAATACTATACCTGCGCAAACATGGCAAACAAGCACAATATTAGATCAATATGCAAGATAAGATAAGGATTCCCCATGAAATCCATCTACAATGCTTAATAATAGGAAAAATGAAGAACAAACATGAAAGATAAATGAAATCCTAATTAAGCAATGCAAACTCTTGATCCCATGGGGGAGTTGGTGCCAATTGGTGTGTCGAAATTGGCCCTTTCCCAACTCCTTTGTAAGATTTGTGATAATTTGTAGATGATTGAAGCTCCTTGATGAAATTTTGGCATAACCTTACTATGAAATCATGAAAATGATGAACAATTGATATAAAATGGATAAAGCTAGCTCTCAATGTGGAGAGAGTAACTTTTCTCTAGATTTTGGATGAATAATGAGAGGAAGAATCTCTCATTTATAGATTTCCAAGTTGGAAGAATGAGTGAAATTGAGCAATGTGGGATCATTCAACACTCAATGGCCAAGTGCCACTTGTCAAGATGTGAATGGTTGATGGTTGTGCAAGTTTTGATCAAAGTGCCAATAAATGATATTAGGTTGAATTTCAAATTTGTGAAATGACTTGTTGGAGGGAGAAAAGAATGCTTAAATGCCACTTGGCTCAATGCACAAGGACATGTAAGAGGAGTGAATGTTTTGTTGGAAGGACAAATCCACTTGGATTTGAATTCAAATTTGAGGGAATATTCCTCCTTTATTCCATGTTGAGAGAAAATAGGCAATTTAATAAATCAAAGTAATTGATTTATTGTGAAAGTTGTATTCTCTAGAGAATGTGACATGATTAAGATTAAATTGATCAAATTTTAATTAATTTAATGAATAATTTAGGAGATGTGACAATTTTGACTCAAATTTATGACTTGATTTAAATTAGAATCAAGAGGAAAGATTTAATTAGATAAATGTTTTGATTTATTTAACTAGAGGGGATAATATTAGATTAAATCAAATAAGGTTTAATTTATTTAATTTAATAAGAAGACTTTAGAGACTTGATTTAAATAATGATTTATTTAATTAAGGGATGAAAAGTGATGACAAGCTGAGAAGGTGATTCAGGATGAAACGATGTTAGTAATCATGATCAAATGTGTCAGTCAATTTTGTATGTCTACATTTTGCCCCTCTTTGAAGCAATGCACTTGTTGTATTGGTTCAAAGAATAAACTACTATGATCAAAGTTGAAAAAATTTCTTATTTTTTTGAATGCCCCACTATTGCCCCAATGGAAGGATTATGTTGGTATATTGCCCCCTCGAGAGATCAGACAAAAATTTTGATTTTTGGATGATCTCATGAAAGAAGAGGACAAGGTGCCTAACGAGTCCCAAAATGCCTCGGGATGCCAAAAAAATGCATTAAAATGCCAAAAAGGATGCAAAATGCCCCTTGGTTAGGCAAAAACGGGATAGGGGGACCAAAACCCTAGCTAGATGGCTAAATTCGGTAAAAAAAAAACCCTAATTTGTAGGCTTAAATAGGCTTTAAGGGGTCACTTTTAGTTCATTTGTGCACTTAGCCTTTACAAATTTTTGCACTTTGAGCTTTGAGTTTCGATAAAGATGGTGCAATGATAGCTTCCTAGGCACATGTTAGAGAGGGTATGAGTGCACTAGCAGCCAGCTGACATGGGACTCGTGGTACGTACCCCTATCTCGACTTTTAATTTCTTCATTTTACGTGCATTAAATAGGGTCCAAGTCAATTTTAGGTTAGGCATCGCAATATAGTGCCACTTAAAATGCTCAGTCAGCGTTGCACGGTTCTAAACTATGCCACATATGAGTAGCGTTATTGTGGGTCAGTTAGGAAATTATGGTTTCTCGGTCAAACTCAGCCGCATATGAAAATTGGACCGTGTGACGCAGTTTGAAACTAGGGTTTTGGCACAAAGTCAACCGCATATGCAAATTGGCCCACATGACACACTTTGGAGTTTAGAATTCGGCAAACTCCACCGCAGCGGCGTAGTTTGAAACTTTTCAAATAGTGTCGTATTTGCAAACAACACCGCATTTGCTATTTCAAATGCGAAAAGTTGACTCGGGAGGTAGATTTTTTACAAGACTTGACGCGATGGTTTCCCTTGTGTAGGAGGACCTCGATATACTTCACTCGAGGTAGCACATATAGCCGGTGCTTAGGAAATTATAGAGTATGCACATATTCCTTCAGGAGCAACCTAGTATCCTCAGCCTTTGGTTCGTTGCGTACGTTCCTCCTGTTCAGAGTCACTTGGGTATGATGACAGCTTTGGCCGAGCAGTGGCACAATGGGACCTCCTCTTTCCATCTTCCTACCGGCGAGGCCACCATCACACTCGAGGACGTCTAGCACATCCTTCGACTACCTATCCATGGAGCCAAAGTGATTTATGAACCAAATGTCGGTAGGCATGCTTGCTATGATGTGATGGGTCTTGACAAGATCCATTTTTATGATGGATAGATTGACTTGGAGAGATACCGGGTTACACTACCCACCTACAGGTTGATTGTTGCAACTATCATTTCAGGTCTTGTGGCACCAGATCGCCCAGGCTGATACTTCAGTCCAGGCTGGGGACTAGCATGGGAGCGGATGGTTGTCCACAGGGAGTGCTTTGCTTGGGGGCCAATGATGTTGGCTTCCTTATACAGAGATTTGCATGAGCTTGCATACCTTGAGAACAAGGTGCTCGGGGTAGAAGTTACTTTGCTACACATTTGGGCATGGGAGCGGATTCCAGTGCTCCATCCAGATGTGACATCGATTGTCCTAGATATTGATGACCCTATTGTCTGGTGGTATGGCGGGGCATAGATCCGCTTTACCCACACTCGCATAGGTGGCATTGCACATTGGCGATGAGACCAGGCACCGCCATGGGTAGGGATACAAAATGATCAGCCCAGAGATGGGGACATAGTGGTCCCTCAGTAGCAGCCACTAGGGCAGCCAGATCACAGAGATGCACTGATCCAACAGTTGTAGGGTCAGATTCAGATATTGACAATGGAGAGAGATTAGGCTCGACAATAGATTTTGACAGTTACTGTTGAGAGGGACCAGGCTTGATCCGAGAGGGATTAGGAGATTGGTCGGAGGCGACAGCTAGAGAGTACAACCTCATCTGCTAAGGGCCAAATAATATCTTTGAGAGCATACCGGGAGGTGGTGAGAGAGGCTGAGTACTATCGACAACACTACAGGCAGGTGGTTCCAGCAGCATGCCAGGTGTCATACTTCTCTCAGTAGAGACGGATGAGACCGCTAGAGGATCACGGTGATAGGCCAGAGGGTGAAGGGCACAACCAGTAGAGCTAGCCCTTTGATCACAGGCAATTTTCCATTGTTTGATTCATGGGCTCTGATTATTGCCCCTATTGTATCATGTATTTTGCTATATACTTGATTTGATTTTGTACCATGACAGTCGTACATTTTGATGATATATATGAGATGATTTGATTTATGATATGTCCTGCAATGTATGATGTGCAGATGCCTTTTAATTTCCTATGTGCTATGAGGTGTTATGAAATGCTTCTACTTTATGCTCATGCAATATGATATATGCTTCTATATGATGCGATGATGCTTATGGATGTATTTCTTTTTTTGTCTTTTTTTTTTTATGTATTTGATGTTAATGATATGCAAATGATTATGATAATGATAATGAATGTAAATGATATGCTCATGATTTCTATTATGTCCTTAATGATTTGTGCAATGTATTTGCTTCTTTTTCCTTATGAAAAATCATGATGATGTATGATATGTAATGCAATGATTTCTTAAGATGGTTAGAATAAAAAATCTATGTTATTCTTCATAAATTAAGATGGTTCTGTGAGATGATGTGATACAATATGATCTATATGATATACATTTATGGGTGATCCCACAATAGTGGTTTACAATTTTTGGGCAAAATGAACACTGTAATTATTATTTTTAACTAAATCTTCACTTTTGGGTTCTTGTAGCGGCTAAATAGTAAGGAATTTGGAAATGATGCAAACTAGAGTCTCATCACATTTTGTCTGTAGATTCTAAAAATATTTTTTTCAAATTTTTTGGAATCAGATTGCACTTTTTTTCCATCTCTTACGAAAATTGGTTTTTTTTAGAAAACAACATTTTTAAAAAGTGACGTTCACCATATACAACATAAATTTTTTGTATGAAGGATAGAATTCTAATTTTTTTGAATTTAGATTTGTAACTATGATATCTAGAACTTTCATTTGGTCTCATAGTTTTTTATTGAATATTTTTTCCTTAATCAAGTTTCAAAGACAAACCAATTGCAATTCAGACATAGGCAGACTGTATACAACATAACTTTTTCTATATAAATCAAAATTCAATTTTATTTTTTTTAATGGATCAAGGACATCAATACCCAGCCTCAACATATTTTTAAAAAAATTATTTTGATAATCTGCTTTTTTTCCACATGTGCAGACCAAATATTTTTATTTTTAGTGAAAAACCTATGTTTAATAAAACTAAAAAATAAAATACATAATAAAAGAAAATCATATTAAAATTATATTCGACGGATAGCTCATTCCGAGGACTATCATTATCTAGTGGGGTTTTTGAATTTTTCTGCATTTTGATTTTCAAATTGAGCTTCTAACGATAATTTTTTACAAAAAAAATCAAATTTTTGAGGAGATAGGGGAAAAAGGGTGTTCGGCCGAACCTCTTAAAGTGGTTCGATCGAACCTATGTTCAGCCGAACCTCTTAAAGGGGTTCGGCCGAATGAACCTAGGTTTGCTCGAACCATTTTAAAATAATGAGTGAAATTTAGGGGGTCTGGGAAAATGACAGGGTTTTTTTTTTAAAATCCCTATTAAGGGGGTTCGATCGAACCCTAGTTCTCTCGAACCCCTTTATTTTAATATTTACGATCACATGTCAATGGGGTTTGAGCAAACATAGGGTTCGGTCAAACCCTGTGGTTCGACCGAACCATGTTAAAGGTTCGGTCGAACAATTTGGTTCGGCCGAACCCCTTCACTTTGTGTAGAGGGAAAAAATGACTTTTTCCTTCCTCCACAAAAGTGTTCACCACTTATGTGGGTTCACCCTTATGTTGATGATTTGTGGATGCAGGGCAGATGCATTAGCGATGTTCCGATTAACTTTCATGGTACCATGTTAGTGTGGAAAGAAAGCAGAAAAGAGATCCAACAAATTGTGATTATGCTAATGATGATGATTTGCATAGCAGGAGTCACGATTTTCAAAGAGCCAATTACTTTATGTTTGATAACAAAGGTAGGTATGATGCATCAAGGTATAGAGGACTAGGATGGCGTTGTACCTAGTGTGATGGATTTTGACTCGACAATCAGATAGGAGTCTTTCTGTTCACACTTGGCATACAAAAATTTATTGAGGATGTAGTTCGGATATTCCAAACATCTTGGTCCAAAACATAGAAAGGCAAGCCTTCCTATGTGGTCAACAAGACGTCTAAAATACCTTCCCTACAAACTAAACAAAGCATGCATGTCCAAGTTATTTTACAAAAATATCCAACAACTACAATAGATGAAAAAGATATTGATCGTTTCCCCATTCGTTTCTCTCTAAACCTGTTTTTTATTTAGGCATCCTCGAGAGGTCCTTGGAATGGGCGCAAAATAAGATAATTCATAAAAGGACCAAGATAAAGTGAACAAACAAGCTAATGCTCTTCATACCACTAGCCAAGACTAAACTACGGGGTTACCTAATGCTGATGTCCATCACAAGAAGGTCATATTCCTAGGACATGTTATGATCATGGTTTTGGTGAGACTAATTGGATGATAAGCTATTGATACTCCGAGTTGATCAACTTGCTTGCTTACTGACCTAGACTTTGAGACTTCTGACGATTTAGGGTGTTCACTTTGGAACTTGCTAGACTTTCTTCTGATTGCTTCACTAAAGGATGAAGGTGATGATTGATTTATTATGGAATGATGATTATTGCGGATGAAAGCGACATGAGACGGGCGCACCATTATGGGTTTTTTAGATTTTTGGATGTTTTTGGAATTTTGAAACATTTTGAGGTTGTTTTGATTTTTGATCTTTTGATTTTATTGGATTTTCAAGATTTATGACCAAGATACTAACTTAAAGACCTATCTAGGGGTCTCGAGAGCTGATCCATAGATTAGCCTTTCCTACATTATACACACAGAGACCACATAGTTCGACTAACGATAAACTTGACTTGATGATGAGATAGATAGCCAAACGGATTGCCAGATTGTTGCGATGAACGCCTAAAGGACTGACCTAGGGTGTCTCATGGGATGATCAAAGATCAACCTTGCCTACATTCAAGCTCATAGATGACATAGTTTGACAAGATAACAGGTTGATAAAACTTTGATTTTTTAGCTTTTTTGATCAATTTTATGATGTTTTTGGATTTTTGAAGGATTTTTTGAATGTTTTGGATTTTGAGATTTTAGGAAGATTAAGAGAATATACACAAATCCAACGTGATGTAGGTACAAGAAAATGCCCCTAGCATGATGTGATAAAATACTTTGATAAAGGCAGGACAAACTAACCTTAGGAATGTGCCAAGTAGTACTATGGTGGAGCATGATACGAACATGAGATCAAGCTATGGTATGGATGCGAACAGATGGGTGGATGAAAGATTAAAGAAATGTAATGGGATGTAATGGATGAGCAAGTTGTGTAGATCCTGGTGGATAGAGAGTGCTTTATTTATGCTTGGCACTTGTTTGCCAGGTTTTCACCAAGATACTTGTCCAAAGCGCCACCGAAGTGGTTTTCACTAGAGGACAATTTTTTTTTTCTTTACTATTTTCAATCCTTTTTTTGATTTTTGATTTTTTTTGTATTTTTGTATTTTTTTGTTGTTGTCACCCAAGATGCTTGTTTACCATGTTTTCATCAAGGTGACTATTTTTTCAAGACATTTTCAATTTTTTTTGTTGTATTTTTGGGTTCTATACCTTGCAAGATTTTAGGCATAAGAATTTTTGAGATGATAGTTGTTCATGGGCTCCTATAGGGGTTCACCTTCTAGTGTTGACAACTGATATGCCCTTGATTTATGGCTTTCCGTGATGACAAACAGTCCCAACCAATTGGACTCAAATTTACCTTTTCTTTCTAGGTTTGGCACATTCTTTTGGTTCTCCTTCAGCACTAGTTCGCCAACTTCGAAGATTCGCCTCTTGATCTTCTTGTTATAGCTATGTTTCAGGCGATTCTGATAGATTTGTAGATGGTTGAGGGAATCCATGTGCCATTCTTCTAGCAGTTCTAGCTCATTTAACCTTGAAACATGATATTCCTCATCTGTAATGAGGTTTTGTAGTGATATTCTTAATGACAGGAGCTTGATCTCGATTGGGAGGATGGCTTCTAATCCATAGACCAGAGAGAATGGGGTGGTGCCTATTGGAATGCAGATGCTGGTGCGGTAGGCCCATAAGGTGGGGTTCAACTGTAGATTCCAGTCACGACTAGAGTCATTGACTATTTTCTTAAGGATTTTGAAGATAGTTTTATTAGTGGCTTCTGCCTGGCCATTGCCTTGTGGGTAATATGGAGTGGAAAAGCAATGTTGGATTTTGAATTTATGGCATAGATCATGGACATCCTGATTCTTGAAAGGTGTCCCATTATCAGAGATAATAGCTTGCGGGAAACTGTATCAGAAAATGAGATAGTTCAGGATGAACCTTGATATTTGCTTTCTAGTGATGTAGGTCATGGGAATTGCTTCAACCCACTTGGTAAAGTACTTCGTGGCGGTGATGATGAATTTGTGGCTATTGGATGATGTGGGCGTGATTTTTCCTATGAGATCGAGCCCCCACTGTGAGAAGGGCCATGGTGTAACAATAGGATGAAGTTCTTGAGCTGGTGCATGAATAAGGTCTCCATGCTACTGGCAATGTAAACACTTTCTGACAAAGTCATGTGCCTCTCTTTCCATTTTTGGCTAGTAGTATCCGGTTCTTAGCAACTTCTTAGCCAAGGTCATACAACTTGAGTGTGAACTGCAAGTGCCATTGTGTACCTCTGTTAGAGCAGTCATGGCTTCCTCAAGGTTTAAGAAATGCAATAGGGTTCCTTCAATGCTCCTACGATAGAGGGATTCTCCTAGGATGAAAAAATGTAAGGACCTTTTGACAAAGGCTCGTTTGAGGTTTGGGGTTATGTCAGCTGGGAGGACTCCTATTCTTAAGTAGGTGTAAATGTCATGATACCAAGGAACACCAGGACCAATGAGTTTGCACACATATTCTGACTCTGGTAACTCAAATGCGGGTATGAGAAACTTCTCTACCAATAATTCATGTTTTGGGACATTGCGAGGGATATCCAGTAAGGATCCAATTATTGCCATGGTGTCAACTACTCTATTGTTAGCCCTTGGTATCTTCTCAAAGGTGATATCAATGAATGATTCTTTGAGGCTCTCTACTAACTTCTTGTATGGTGTTAGCTTATCATCCTTAGTTTGGCACTCACCATTGACTTGGTTGATAATAAGATATGAATCCCCATAAACCTTTAGTGCCATGACCCACCACTATGTTGCAATCTTGAGACCTATGGTTCAAGCCTCGTACTCTGGAACGTTGTTAGTGCAGGGGAATTCCAATTTGTAGGATCTAGGTATACAATCCCCCTATGGGGTGCTGAAGAAAACACCGGCTCTTGATCCATGTTGTGTATGAGCCATTGAAGTAGAGTTTCCAGTGATTGGCTATGCTGAGATTAAAGATGGATTCATTTAGAAACTCTGCTATGAGTGGATTATCTGAATAGATTGGAGCCTCTACCAGTTGGTCTACAATCGCCTGCCCCTTGATAGACTTGTGATCTACATATTCAATATCATGTTCTGTCAATATCATGACCCACTTAGCTGTCCGTCTTGTGAGAGTGGCCTTAGAGAGCAGGTAATTTAGCTGATCTATCTTTGCAATCAACTTGATTTGATGAACCAACATGTAGTGTCTAAAATTTTGGGCTACAAACACAACTGATAGGCAAACTTTTTCTATTGGTGTGTAGTTGAGCTCATGCCCTACCATTGTCTTGCTGATGTAGTATATTTATCTTTCTCTTCCATTTTCATCATGTTGAGCTAGGAGTGTGCCAAGAGCTGCCGCTATTACTAATATGTATAAAATCAGTGGTTTTCTTGGAATGGGTGGCATTAACACTGGTGGCATAAGTAGATATTATTTCATTTTGCTAAATGCCTAGTCACACTTTTCATCCCACTTGAATGCTATTCCCTTGTGGAGTAGATGAGAGTATGGGATCTGATTATCTGCCATCTGTGCTATGAATCTATAGATGGATTGGAGACTTCCCTATAGGCCTCTGAGCTATTTTAGTGTCCTGGGTGCTTCCGTGTCAAGGATCGCCTTGAATTTGGTGGGATCCACCTCTATTCCTCTCATTGATACTATATATCCCAGGAGTTTTCCTAATTGCACCCCAAAGACGCATTTCTTGGGGTTAAGTCTAACCTTGTATTTCTCCAGTCTATCAAAGATGGCACTTACAACTGCTATGTGATCTTGTATTTTCCTTGACTTGGCCAATATATCATCCACATAATCTTCCATAGTTTTGTGAATCATGTTGTGAAAAATTAGTGTCATGGCCCTTTGATATGTTGCTCCTGCATTCTTTAGCCCAAATGGCATCATGTTCCAGCAGTAGGTGCCCCATGGACATGTAAACGTTGTCTTATGCTGGTATTCCTTTGCTATCATAATCTGGTTGTACCCTAAGAAGCCATCCATTAGTGATAGCATCTCATGTCCGCCCATGATATCCACTATCATGTCAATGTTTGGTGGCGGAAAGTCATCCTTAGGACACGCTTTGTTTAGGTCTCTGAAATTAGTGCAGATACAGATGCCCCCATTTGGCTTTGAAACTGACGCAAGATTGGACACCCATTCCAGATAATGAATCGGGTGTATAAAACCGGCATCCAGGAGTTTTTGTAATTCCACCTTGACTAGCAAGGCTATCTGAGGGTGCATCTTTCTCAAATTTTGTCTCACAGGCTTTGCCCCTGGGTAGAAAGCTAAATGATGAACCACGACTTCCGGATCAAGACCTGGCATGTTGGCATAGGTCCATGTGAATTTCACCTTTAGTTCTCTTAGAAATGCTGCTAAGAGTTCTTGTTCTTCTGTGAGGAGTGATTCAACATAGAAGGTGATGTGTGGTGTTGCTTCTGTTCCCAGATTGACAGGATTGCACTCTTTTGCTAAGACTATTGATTTCTCTTGATGAAGTGTAGTAGGGGGGAGATTGAATCCTTCATCCTCCGAGGCCTCAGAGAGGTCTTCACTATTGGATGCATCCTTTATTTTTACTATTCTTTGGTTAGAGAGTGCCACGGTGTGGTTTTCACTCAATGACCCTGAGCTTATTCTCATTCTTTTGCTTTTGCGACTAAAGGACTCAATCGTCTCCCCATAATAGGCCTGTGTATCCAATGTGATGTCAAACCCAGCTTTGTGATCTCTGCATGGTATTGTATCTAGTAATCCCAAGAATTCTGAGAGTGCCTTATCATTTTTGAATGTGTCTAGAACTGGTGGTCCTCGTTGGTCATAATCGATGAGTTGGGGGTAGACCAGGTTTATCTTGTGGGGTTGGTGGTTTGACTTGAAAGATGATGTGCTAATCATGAGTAAGGATGAGTTTTCAAATAGCATGGGAAGGCCTGTTATGGTTTCTTGTCATCACTACTACTACAGACCTCGGTTACATCAAAGGTGAAATTGTCTAGGGGCAGACCTATTGATACGAGTAGTTAAAGGGTGACTGCTAATAACTAAGGAGGATACCTGATTGCTCTAATAGGGGTACCTTTTCCACATACAGTTATATTACGAGGGGTACATCCAAGGCCAAGATTTCTCATTCATCTTTCTACAATGATGGGCTCCAATCATCCATCCCTGTTCCTTCCAAGGCTTTCATTTTTGTTGTAGCCCATACCAAAATAATTTGCAATGCTCTGTTAGCTTCATCCATGGGTAGGGTGGGTGTGGGCCTTTCATCTTGGTATAGTGAGCTTGAAATGTCTCTGTCATCCACATTTTCCTGACTTAGATCCCCCCCAATATTGGAATCTAGAAGGGTTTTCCTTGAAAGTGTGGGTAAGTGTGTCAACTGGTTGAGGTCGTCCATGTGACCTAGGAGATTGAGGTAACTCTCCTACAAAAAAAGTTTTTTTTCTCATTCTGTAATCTCCACACCCATTATCTTGGATCATGAGCTTGAGGTCGGATATGTCGGGGATGGAAGGTGTCTCTGTCACATAAGTGGAGGCGAGGTTAGATGGGTCTAAATAGGGAGTGGAAGGGCCTTCATTTTTTTTGGCACTTGGGGAACTTTGTAGAACTTGGCCTCCAAAAATTTTCAATAGGCAAATGGCTCAGGATCATCATGTATTGTGACCTCCTCATTTTGGTATGAGAATTTGACACATTGGTGAAATTCTGAGGTGACAACCTTCATTCCATGAATACATGGTCATCCTAGGAGGATGTTGTAGGGAAAATCAAGGTCAAGGACCTGACATGTGGTTCCAATAGTAGTTAGCCCTACTTGGATTGGGATCTTGATAGTTCCTTGAGACATTCTTTCTTGGTCATCATATGCTCTTATGGTAATGCCTTTGTTTTTGTCAATGGAGTCTTATGAGATTCCCAAGTTCTTTATGAGTTTTAGTGAACAAATATTGAGGCCCGTTCCTCCATCCACCAAGACCCTTTTGACCTTTTTCTTGTGCACCAAGACTTGAAGGTGAAGTGTACGATTGTGAGATGGTTGGGTGGGAAAGTATTGATCGGAAAAAGTGAGGAGATTTGGGGTGACGATGTTACTAACCATAGCCTGGAATTGTTCGATATCAAGGTTAGCAGAGACAAAGGATGCAACTAATGCTTCGTCAAGGATTTTCCTGTGGGCGACAAAAATTTTCAGTAACTCCGTGATGGAGATCTAAGTGGGGCTTCTTTTTAGCTGGTCAATGACGTTATAATAATAGGGAATGACTTTCATATTTGAGATGGGGGTCTTAGATGGCTGTGATGCCCCTGTAATAGTAACCTTTCCACCGCGTGTGGTAACTCCATAATCAACGTTGGCTCCTTTGACTCTAATGACAGTGACCATTTCATCTACGCATGCGACGATTTCTTCGTATACAAGGTTTGCACTGGCATAATTTTGTTTCCCTTTATTTTTCCCTTGGTTATTTCCTTGATTATGATTAGGCATTGAATTCATGTATATTTTGAGGTCTTGATTTCCAGTGGGTTGTTTGACATTTATGATTTTGTCCTCAATAAGATCATGGATGATGTTTTTCAATCTCATGCAATTTGCGGTTGTATGCCCTTTGATTTTATGAAAATCACAAAGGAAATTTTTGTTGTACCATGGTGGTTTGGTCATGGGTTCCGCATATTTCTCAAAAGTGGAGATTTTGATGAGGTTCTCTTTAACCAGTTTCTTCATTATAGATTCGATTGGCTCCCCAAGGGCCGTGAAATTCCATTTGGGGGGAAATTTGTTCTGAGGGGGTGGTCCTCCTTGATTGTTTAGATTATTGATTTGATTGTTTAGAGGTGGTGGTTGTTGTGCCACTATATTGGGTTGCGCATTATTATGGTTGTGATTTTTTGGTTGATGATGGGTTTGGATGTTCTTCTTGAGAGCATTGATGATGACCTTGTTGTCGACTACTTCGTCATTTGTGACACTTTTGTTCCTTAACCATGTGCGAGGTTTATCGTTATAACTGGTGGATGGGCAATTATCCTGATGTGAAGGAAACATAGATGCACCCCCTCACCAAATAAGGGCTCTTTCGATGTTGAGCACCTTAGGGATCAATTGATCATATGTTGCAATGCATTGCATTTTTAGGTAAAATGCCATGTTTTCGTCTAGATTGGCTATGATTGCGTAGACTTTTTGTTCTTTAGGCATGGTCCATTTTCTCTGATTGGCTTTGGATCGCCATCTTTGCAAGAAGGAGGTGAATAGCTCTCCTTTTCTTTGTTTCAGCGCTAATAGTTCCTCCAGACTAACTTTCGTACCCATGTTGAATGCATAGTTTTTGAGGAATGCTTCCACCATTTCCTAGAATTTTTTGATGCCTATGGGTAGGCGAGAGAACTATTCCATGGCAGGACTAGTCAAACTCTAAGGGAATAGTCACATTAGATACGTGTCATCATATGCAATTTCCATGCAATGCACTTGAAACTCCTTGACGTGATTTTTAGGGTTTCTCGTCCCATTATATTTATCGAATTTGGGGATTTCAAATCCCTTCGAGAATGGCAGAATTGTAAGATTTCTATCAAAAGGATAGGGGAAAAATTTACCCGGTGTTCTGGTTGTTTTTCTTGATTGAAGGTCCAACACTTGTTGCGAGAGCAGTTTGATCTGTGTTGCAACATCATTTTGCGAATCAGGAGGTGGGGTGAATGTGTTTTGAGGTGATTTCTGTGTTTGATTGATGGGTGGGGTATTGATGGGTGTTTGCTACAAGCTCTGCTATGTTTTTGAGGCCTGTTGATATGCCTGCATTTGTGCCAACAACGCTTGTTGTTGGTCCTGTTTCTTTTTTTCCAACAAAGCTTGTTGTTGGTTCTACTATTGTTGTTCCCACAAAGCTTGTTGTTGATCTAGCTACTATTGCGCCAAAAAAACTTGTTGTTGTTGTAGTTTTTGTTGTACTAACAAAGCTCTTTGTTGGTCTAGCTACTGTTGCGCCAACAAAGCTTGTTGTTTAGCTTGCTGCTATGCCTGAAAGTCTTGCAGGGCTTTTTGGTTTGCTTGTTGGTGGATTGCTTGTAGTTGTGCGTGGTACTGTGCTTGACTTCATTGAGATTGTTGTTGGGATTGAGCCTGAGCCTACACTTCTTAGGCTATTTTTCCTGCTTGTGCAGCTTGTGCGGCTTGTGCTACTTGTGCAGCTTGTGCAGCTTGTGTGGCTAATTGTGTTTGTGCTTGCTGAGCAGCCAACTGTGTAGCTTGTTGATATTGTTGAAGTACCCTTTGATGGGTGAATTTTTGAACTTCCTGAATCATGGTGATGAATGAGTTAGTCATGTTGACTTTTGGTGGAATCGGCGGTGGATTGGGAACGGTGTTAGCTGTTGTGGTGATCAGAATGGTCATGTTGGTGATTGGAATTTGAGTTGTGGATGGTGTGATCAAGATGCTTGGTCCCTGGGAAACCATGCTTCGAGAGAATTGGGGAAGGGTGGATGTGTTCACTAGTTGGGTAGCTTGGGTGGTTTTGATCTGTTGTTGCAATACTGATGGCAAAATGAGAGGGTTTGATGTGATGCTTAGATTGTTTTGGTTTGGTAGATTGGTGGCGGGTAGGGTTGGAAGACCCAACCCGAAAGGTGATACGGATGTCAGAGGTGTTGGAGGGAATGGTGGTGTGTTTCCCTGGAAGAGTGATGATGAGGAGGGGTCAAAGGCTCCCCTATCTTGAATAAACCACCCAATCCTTGCGAAATCATGGGGAGAGAATTTTGTACATTCAACGAATAGATTGGAGTTACATGAAATGAGGGTGAGTTTGCATGATTATGGAAGGTAAGTGGAACATACAGGTGTAATGAATTCACCGGGATAGAGTTATCTGGTGTGATGTTGATGTTTATCTCTTTGTTGTTTACAAGGCGATTCTTTTATAATTTGTGAAACATGACACTTCCCTTGTTAACAATTGGTGGGGTTGAAGCGATTGTTGATATGATTTGGGGAATATCTTGAGTGACATTGGGGGTATGCTCACACGAGGCCTTTCCATATTGGTACTTATGTCAATGTTGGAAGGGATTTTGGCCCCTTCTTTCGTTAATGCATGTATATATAGAGAGGGATTAAGTTTCAACATGGCGTTGATGATTCTATGATTCTTGGGATTCTGAACCATTTCAGTTATTTCCTCTTGCATCATTCCCAAGTCACCATTGGTGATGTCCTCTACATGACCCTCCTCTTGAAGGTTTTGTGATGGTAGAGAGGAGTTTCTTGGAGGATTTCTTGATTCTACTAGATTCTTCTCAGGAGTCATTCGACTTAGGTCACTTGAAGTTGATTTTTCCTTAGTGATTTCCATGTTCTTCTTGTATTGAGATCTTGTTTGAACCATAAAATAGAGATCGTTTGATCTTAATCCTAGGCACAAAAAGAGAAGAAATAGGATAGGTTAAGGATCCAAAATGATGATGGGGATGAGATAAATGGAAGATGGATGATGTGGATGAATTAAACTCGTGAAGAACCTTTGGGAGAGATGCTAAAATTTTAGGGCTTGAATTGATTTGAATTTTGATTTGAAGATAATTTGTCTAAGTGTGTTAAGCCAAACAAGATGATGAAGTTATAAACCATAGGAAGTTGTATTATCCTAGAGTAAACTCGTACAAGAAGGTATTTTGACTAAGTGTGTTAAGCCAAAAGTGGTTTTGAACTTAAAAACCTTAGGAAGTTGTGTTATGCTAGAGGTAAATTTGCTCAAGAAGATTGATAATTTTGACTGGGTGTGTTAAGCCAAAATAGGATGATTTTGATTTTTGCCTAAAATTTTAGCATGCTGATGCTTTCAAGGTTCTCAAAAGTTTGATGATGAGGTGATTTTTGATTTTGACGATTGAGGGATGGATGAGAGTGATGATTTCGATCCTAGACTTGTCCTAGACATGACTCTTTCTTACAAGACCTCGGTATTGAAGAACATGCCATACTTCCTATGTGAGAAAAGAAAATCTTTGAAAAAGAGTTGGATTCTATTGATAATAGAACTCATATAAACTTGGGTTTTTCTTTGAAGCCTTCTTGTAGAAATTATATACCAATCTTTCTCTAACTTCAAGAAGCATAGACAAACACTTTTGATGGACTTTTGGACTAAGCTTTTTGAACCTCGGTTTCCGGATTTTGATTTTGCGGGAAATAATTTGAAGGAACACATGTAAGGGGTTCAATTGTCTTTATCTTTGTTTAGTGAGTTCTTTTTACCGCAAAAAATGTCTTGCTTAAAGTTTCAAACTAAATATGCATGTCTCAATTCCTTTTCATTCCATAAGGTCCATTATATGAAAATCAAGGTTTCAAGAGCATTATTTCCTAGGTTGACCTTAGTGAAAAAAAAAAATGGTTAAACCTAAGTACTTAGAAATCTCTAAGGATATAATCCCTAGGGAAAGCAAGATACTTAGATTTTTCAAAGGATATTTGATTCCTCCAAGGGGTTTGAAATTTTGAAGCTTTTTATGAATGTTTGTTTTGAAATGTTTTGAGGCCCAAGCAATGTATTTTTTGATTCCAAGCACATGTACAACCCTAGGATGAAGAGACAATATTTTGTTGGGTTCCCACTTGGATAAATCTAGCTGCACATATTCAGTGTGGATGATTAGATGCTTGACCACACTGGCTCCCCTCCAAGGCACACACTTCTAAGGTCATCCAAGCATCAATACCCATGAAACTCCCATGGCATATTTTTCATCTCTACAACAGAACCACATGTATACGTGGGACGGCTTCAAAGGACATGACCTTTTGCACCAACAAAATAGTTAAGGATTTGGCCTTTTCTAAACAAGGGTTTTAATTCAGAATTTTTGTTTCTAGGAGTTGACCCATGCGGTGAGAGACCATTGCTGCCCTTCTCATTGGAGCCAACCACGTGATACTGGATTTTTTTTCCAGTACCCACTTTTATATCCTGACTGGAAATACACTTGTCCTTAGTGTCTTATCGGTTGGGTCATTCCCTTGGGTGAGTAATTTTTCCCACAAGGCAGGCCCTCTAAGATAAACAAAAATGAGCAAACATATTTGTAGTTCGATCAACCTTCCTTTAGAAACAAAGGGAGAACACACATAATAGGTTTACTCACACTCGCAAGATGTTTTGTTCAATTTTAATCCCAAAATGAAATGTGGAGGTAATTGCTTTTCTCAACTTAAGATCACCAAAAGGGATTTTGATTCTAAAGATCATCGTGAGGCGCAAGAGAAGTGCATACATCCTTTTGATGGTATTACTTTGAGTAAACAATTGAAAAACAAAGTAGCACTTGTTCATTTTAAGTCCACAAAGCAAAAGTAAATTCTTTTTATAGCACCAAATCAAATGTGGAATTTTGCCTTGTTCAATTGTGAAACCTTAAACCAAATCTAGTAAGTTGTTTCTAAAGTTCATTTTAAGCCTTTTGTTTGCAAAATTTGAAGGAAAATTTGTGTTGTTCTTTTTATGGCCCAAAAGGAAATTTAGTGTTCCCTAAAGCATGAAAGATAACAAATTTCTTAAAAGAGATTGAGAATTCTCTAAAAGTGTTAAACAACACTATAGTGTTCAAAAACACTTAGTATAAGATGAGAATGATGTCATTATGCAACCCTCCATTTTTCTTTCCTTCTTGCCCTAACTTGCAAAATGATTAAAACCAGAAGATACAGAGACAACAAACAGGTTGATAACTCAAAAAGTTGAAAACAAAAAAGCACATGTTAAAAAAATAAAATTCAACTTTTTACTGTCATCCAGTGGCGTAATTAGCAAATACGACAAAGTTTAGAAATACAGCGGCGCAATATAGTGTCGCATTTTGACTGAGAGCGGCGCTTTGCAACCTTTAAAGAGTGCAAATGCGGCGATATTTTTATCCTACGATGCAGTTTGGAATTTGGATACCGACGGTGTAGTTTAGAAATTTGAAATTTCTGGGAGGGAAGACAGATGCGGGGAAGTTTGGAGTTTTGTGTGGTGCAATATAGCGCTGCCTAATTGAAAGTGGTGCAATATGGCACCGTTGGACTGTGAGCAGTGAAATTTCCTGTAAGCACAAAAACACATCAAAAAACCACAAAATTTTGGAAAAACATGATGAATTTCTCCAACTCAGCCCTCCTAGCGCCAAAATGTGAATCCCAATCCTATACCTACACAAACATGGAAAAAAGCACAATATTAGATAAATATACAAGATAATACAAGGATTCCCCATGAAATCCATTTACAATGCTTAATAATAAGAAAAATGGAGAACAAAGATGAAAGATAAATGAAATCCTAATTAAGCAATGCAAACTCTTGATCCCATGAGGGAGTTGGTGCCAATTGGTGTGTTGAAATTGGCCCTTTCGCAACTCCTTTGTAAGATTTGTGATAATTTGTGGATGATTGAAGCTCCTTGATGAAATTTTGGCATAACCTTGCTATGAAATCATGATAATGATGAACACTTGATATGAAATGGATAAAGTTAGCTCTCAATGTGGAGAGAGTAACTTTGCTCTAGATTGTGGATGAATAATGAGAGGAAGAATCTCTCATTTAATATTTCCAAGCTGGAAGAATGAGTGAAATTGAGGAATGTGGGATCATTCAACACCCAATGGCCAAGTGCCACTTGTCAAGATGTGAATGGTTGATGGTTGTGCAAGTTTTGATCAAAGTGCTAATAAATGATATTAGGTGGAATTTCAAATTTGTGAAATGACTTGTTGGAGGGAGAAAAGAATGACTTAAATGCCACTTGGCTCAATGCACAAGGACATGTAAGAGGAGTGAATGTTTTGTTGGAAGGACAAATCCACTTGGATTTGAATTCAAATTTGAAGGAATATTCCTCCTTTATTCCATGTTGAGAGAAAAAAGGCAATTTAATAAATCAAAGTAATTGATTTATTGTGCAAGTTGCATTCTCTAGAGAATGTGACATGATTAAGATTAAATTAATCAAAGTTTTATTAATTTAATGAAGAATTTAGGAGATGTGACAATTTTGACTCAAATTTATGAGTTGATTTAAATCAAAACTGAGAGGAAATGTTTAATTAAATAAATGTTTTGATTTATTTAACTAAAGGGGATAATGTTAGATTAAATCAAATAAGGTTTAATTTATTCAATTTAATAAGAAGAATTTAGAGACTTGATTTATATAAAATGAATTGTTTAAATGAACAGAGATATAGGGTTAATTAAATTAAATTGATTAATTTAATCAACAAGGAAGAATGACTTAATCAGATAAATAATGATTTATTTAATTAAGGGATGAAAAGTGGTGACAAGCTGAGAAGGTGATTCGAGATGAAACGATGTTAGTAATTAGGATCAAATGTGTCAGTCAATTTTCCATGTCTACAAAATATTAATGTACAAATAGTAAGATTGATAATACAAATGTGTAAATGCAATTGAGTGAATAAATTATTGTGTAATTATTTTTACCCGCACCACTTATTGAAAAAAGATGTGTTTTGAATAATATAGGCGTGTATCACACTTCTTTCTTGATGTGATAGCTTCAAGTGACGTCCATTTCCTTCTAATACTTCACCTACATCTATGTCTTCTTCATCATCGTCTCATACACGTCAATTGACATTTTTAAAATCCTTCATTTATTTTGTGCAAAATCCCATGGCCTCTTGCATTGAATATCCCTTCGACATGTTACCTTTTGATTTTTCTCTAGTACGAACATTTTTTTTCAAAACCTTCATATATCGTTCTATAGGATACATCCATCTTGTTCTTATTGGGCCACAATGCTTTATTTCATATTTTAGATGTATCATAAGATGCATAGAAATGTTAAAAATTGTTGGTGGAAATTCCTGTTCCAATAGACAAAGGACTTCAACAACCTCCTCCCTCAAACTATCAAAGCTCCAAGGATCTAATACATGTAAACTTATTCTCTTTAATATTAGGCCCTACCTTATAACTGCCAATCTTGGCCTCTTTTTCCAAACTTAATATATTTACCACAGTAGGTAAAATATTCTCCATTATGACATGATAGTGATGGGTCTTGAGGCGTCTTAAGCCATTAATGTCAATTTGGATTCTAAAAATACTACTTGCATATCTAGTGGGAAAGCGAGTCTGAGACATCAACTGTAAGAATTGTGCATGAATCTTTAGTTGTCAAAAGTCTTCACATGATGAAATAGTATAAAAAGCACCAAAAAGAGTTTCCGTAATAGCATAGGCTATATTTTTCTCAGTATGCATAAATTCAACAGTATGACTAATGGCTATATCCTTAAAGTATGGAAACTTATAGAATATGCACAATAATTTTACACTGTTTTCATTACATGGATCATATCTACTACCAACAATCCCATAATTTTTAATAAATTACATTCTTTTTTATCCATTCTCAACAATGTAATCACCTGTTATTAGCAATGGTGCTTCACAATTCTCTTCTTGACCATTGAACCATGTTTCTTGTTGATGATATGGATGATCCATTTTAAGGTAAGCACGATGTTCAAAATAAATAAACTTATGCAAACTTCTTGAGTTCCTCACAAAATCCTTAAAGTTGCAAGCACGACATCTATGGTATCCATGAACACTAAGACTAGACAATGTGCCATATGTAGGAAGATCATGAATCCTAAACAGTAAGGAATATCTTAAAGTGAATTTGATTGAATGACCATCCCTTAAAGATTGAATTGCTTCAATTCCTTTCCACAATTCTATTAGCTCATCATATAATGGCTCTAGATAAGCATCAATTGTATTTGAAGTCACACTTTTATTTCTTGGTATAATCAATGATAGCATTAAGAAAAATGGTTTAGTTGCTTACCATGGAGGCAAGTTATAACTTATTAAAAACACTGGCCCAAGTTGACAATTTATTACTTTAATCTGAGAATGGGTTCACCCCATCTAGAGTCAAACCCAACCTTATATTATGAGGATCTTGAGAAAATTCAAGCCATCTGTTATCAAATTCCATCCACATCTTAGAATCAGGTATATATTGTTTTCCATCAGTGCTCTTATTTTGGGCATGCCATTGCATAAGTTCAATAATGTCTCTACACCTATACATTCAAATTAATCATGGGCTTGCCAAAAAGTGGTGAAGAACCTTTCTAGGAACCACAACTAATTTCAACCCTTCTCTATACCTCACTTCATTAAGTTTCAGAAATTCACACTCACTTGCAAGATTCTTGCGAAATAATACACAACCATTCAAAAATGTGTGGATGTTTTCATACCCTAATCCTAGCTTAGTGATTTCCTTTCTACATTGACTTCATTTTTTTGGCAATATGGATTCAGGTGGTAACAATGAACTTAATAATTCCAATAATTGATCTACACTCTCATTTGTCCAACCAAACACCACTTTCAAGTTAAGAACTTGAAGGATTATTTTCAAATGACTTAACCTACAATTATCATACAAAGGATTTGAAGCATCCTCCATCAACTTGGACCAATCATTGTTTAGACCCTCATTCAACATTCTATCAACTTCTAACCCTTCATCTAACATTGCTACCTCTTCATCTATGTTTGGTGCCACTTCATCCTTGTTTGTTGCCTCTTGATCTCTCACACTCTTCCATTCTATCATATCTTCATAATAATTGGCATTCCAATGGTTTATACCACTATGCACATATCTTATCATATGTCGATAAATCTAACTTTTTGTTTTCACCTTTCCACCAAGACAGTCATTACATGGACACGGATATTTTTCCATGTCACTCTCATTGATTATTCTCTCATCAAATTCATGGTATTGATCCCTAGTCAACCTTCGATGTTGATCCATTTTTAATGTTCTACACATAGCAACAAAAAATTGTAAACTAAGAGACAAAATATTTTTTAATTGAAAGGCATTTCCATAGCAATAGAGTTATTTTGCAACATTGTAAATTCCCACAGGATGAAAATGTAATGTAAATTTGATCAAAAATTACCCTCCAGTAACTCAATAACTTTAATTTATAAAATGTGAGGTCTTTGGGCATCCCACTTTTGAAGGAGGTCAAGACGGGTCATATTTGCATGTACATGTGTCATATTTTGTCATAAAGTGGGCTGTCAAAGGAATATTACATGTTTCTTGCATGTCTTTGCATGTAACAACCATTATGACAAGCTGTAAGGAATCTGTAAAAGGTGAAAGTTATCATAGCATCTCAAACTTGGTTGGTCAAGAGGCTAGGCACCCAAGAGAGGTTAACATGCATTGTGCCACATGTCTTAAGTCAGATTTTCAAACTCCCAAGGTTGGGCGTACCTTTCTTGAGGTGGTTTCAGGAGCTTGTTTTGTGATACCATGATTTATTTCCTCTTTCCTCATTCTCTATTTATTCATGCCTTTGCATTTGGAGAAGGGGGCTTGGAGAAGTGAAATTTGCATACCAAAATGTTGTCGAAATTGCACCAAATTGTTGAAGACAAGTCTTGTTGCAGGTGTTGCATGCGAGATTGTAGAGGATCCCATGAGCTTCAAATATTTGTAATCTTTTGCATGTTTGAAGATAATAAAAGTTGCAGATTTTATCTTCCTATTTATATTCATATTATGTATTTGTAGCCTTTTCATGTTGTCTTTTGTGAGGTTTTGTGATCAGGTTTGAAAGGGAGAGTCCCCCTTTTCATCAGTGGTATCAGAGCAGGTCATCTTGAGCCTATAAATAGAGCGCCGAAGAGAGGCAGTTTGTAATAGGACCTGTGAGTTTTGGGTGAAGATCAAAAATGCCTCCAAGAGTTTACAATCATGGTAGAGGTAGAGGCAAAGGTTCTCTAGAGTAAGAGACCCTCCTAGAGATGAAATTAGATCCCTTAGAAGGAAAATAGAAAGTTTGCAAGAAGAGCTTCACAGGAGAGAAGCACATAGGGAAAGAAATGATAGTGAAGATGAAATAAAAGAGGAAGCGGAAGAATAGGAACAAATGGATCCTAGAGAAGTTAGATTGTTGAAGGAAATCTCAAACATTGGAAAGAGACCAAAAATGGAGGTTTCAACCTTTAATGGAAGCCTAAATCCTGAAGATTTGGTAGACTAGATTAATGACATGGAAGAATCTTTTGAGTTTGAAGAGATTGAAGACCTTCACAGAGTGAGGTTTGGAAAAACAAAGTTAAAAGGAAATGCAAGAATTTGGTGGAAAGAATTTCAACTTGAAAGAGGGAAAAGGGAAAGATAGAATTTCCAAATGGGATAGGATGGTAGAAAAATGAAGAGGCAATTATCCTAATAGATTATGAGTTGGATTTTCTCAAAAATATGCAGAGCTTGAGACAAGGAACAAGGACTGTGAAAGAATACATAGAAGAATTTCACAACGTCCTGATTAGAATAGGACATTCTAAAGAAAATAAGGAGAAGCTAGCTCATTACATAAATGGGCTAAATCCAAGAATACAAGAAGAATTGGCATTGGTGAGAATGACCACCATTGAATATGCCTACCAGTTTTCATTGAAAGTTGAAGAAAGACTAAATAGAAAATTTGAAAGAAAACAAAGAGGAAGAGGTTGTGGTGGAAGAACTGGAGGAAGAAGTTATGATGGAAATCAAAAAAATTAGAAATTTGAAGACCAAGGAAGCAACAAAAATTAAAAAATCAGAAAATTATCACCCTCCCTTTGATCAAAATCCAAGAGGTAGAGGAAGATCAGGTAGAGTATTCAGAAGAGGGGGCTCTCACGAAACCTATTTTCGATGCGGTGAAGAGGGACATAGAGCTTATGAATGCACTCACAATCAAGAAAGAACCAATAGAAGACCTGAATATTATAATAGAGTAGAAAAAATCAATGAGGAGGATGCATGCTCATCGCATTCTGAAGAAGCGGAAGGAGCAGAGGTCCTAATGACAAGAAGAGCATTGTTGAATGAGGAAAATAAACCTATTCAAAGAAAGAGACTATTCAAGACAAGATGAAAATGTGAAGGGAAAGCTTTTAATGTCATTGAATAGATAGTGGAAGCATGGATAATTTGGTATCCGAAGCAATGGTGATAAAACTGAAGCTTGAAAGGAGGAAGCACCTGAAACTGTACCAAATATCGTGGGTACACAATAATCAAAATCTTTTGATAAGCGAACAATGTTTGGTAAAATTTAAAATATGAGGTTATTTTGATGAAATATTGTGTGATATAATTCCTATGGATTCATGTCATATTTTTTTAGGAAGGCCTTGGCAGTATGAGAGGAAGGCAATGCATGATGGTTGTGCTAATACATATACCATAGTTAAGGATGGAGTGAAACATAAATTGAAACCTTTGAAAGAAGATTTGGTTCAAGTTTGTGGTAATGAAAGGTTTTGTTTAGTTGATGCAATAAAGTTCCTAGATGGAATGAGACATGAATTTTTTTATTTTTCTTTGATTCCTAAGTCTAACTGTGAAAATGTGGAAGATGTTCCAGTGGAGGTTGCAGATTTGTTGCCAAAGTTTCAAGGGATTGTTTCTGACAATGCACCTAAAGGGCTGCCACCTGTGAGAAAGATAAGTCATCAAATTTATCTAATACCAGGAGCACATGTTCTTAAAAAATAATCCCATAGAATGTCTCCAATCGAAAGAGAAGAGTTGAACAAGCAAGTTCAAGAATTGCTACAGAAAGGCTTGATTCGGGAAAGCCTAAGCCCATGTGTAGTGTCTACTATTTTGTAACCAAAGAAAGGAGGAGAATGAAGGATGTGCACAAACTCAAGGCCTATCAATAAGATCACCATCAAATACAAATTTGCATTACCCAGAATGGATGATATCATGGACTGTTTGAGTGGGGTTGAATACTTCACTAAGATTGACTTGAAGAGTGGGTATCATCAAATACGAATCTGAGAATGTGATGAGTGGAAAATAGTTTTCAAGACCAAGGAAGGTTTGTATGAATGGTTGGTCATTCCTTTTGTACTAACCAATTCCCCTAGTAGATTTATGAGATTGATGAATGAGGTACTGAAAGAGTTTTTGGGCAGATTTGTTATTGTTTATCTAGATGATATATTGATCTTTAGTAAGACACAAGAGGAGCATTTGTTGCATATCAGATTTATTTTTGAAATTTTGAAGGAAGAAAATTTTCTCATTAACTTGAAAATTTGCAGATTTATGAAGAGATAATTGGTATACTTGGGTTTCGTTGTTTCAGAAGAAGGTCTCAAGATGGACCTAGAAAAAGTGAAAGTTGTTTTATAATGGCCTACACCTAGAAGTGCTACCGAGGTGAGATTATTTCACGGTTTGGAATTTTTTTATAGAAAGTTTATTAGAGGTTTGAGTAGTATTTGTGCACCATTAACTGAGACCACGAGAAGAGATAAAAGAGATTTCAGATGGACTATTGGAGCAACAAGAAGCTTTGATTTGTTGAAGGAAAAAGTGATTGAGCAACCTATTTTAACACTCCTAGATTTCAACAAGGTATTCCAAGTTGATTATGATGCAAGTGGTAATGTCATTGGAGTTGTTCTAAGTCAAGAAGGTAAACCAATTGATTAATTTAGTGAGAAGTTAAATGATGCAAAATAAAAATATTTAGTGTATGATCAAGAATTTTATGCCATTGTACAAGCATTGAAAAAGTGGAGACACTATCTTTTGCCTAAGGAATTTGTTTTATTTACTGATCATCAAGCACCTCAATATTTGAGTAGTCAAGGGAAGCTAAATCAAAGGCATATGAAATGGGTAGATTTCTTGCAAAGCTATACTTTTTTTTTTAAACATAGGAGTGAGAAGTCTAACAGGGTTGTAGATGCTTTGATCAGAAGACAAAGTTTGTTGATGAAATGCAGGTTGAAGTTGTTGGATTCAATGAGTTGAACGAGTTGTATGAGGAGGGTCTAGATTTTGGAGAGGCTTGGAGGGCTTGCAAAGAGCCTATTTCTGGTGATAGAAACAAGTTGTTGGATTATTTAATCCAAGATGGTATGTTGTTCAAAGGTAACAAGTTGTGTATTCCTAGGAGCTCAATGAGAGTAAATTTGATTAAGGAAAAACATAGTGGAGGACTTGCATGACATTTCGATTTTGGTAAAACCATATAAATTTTTAGAGAGAACTATTATTGGCCTCGGTTGCAGCAAGATATCAGAATTTTTTTGCAAGGTTGTAGGATTTTTCAGGTAGCAAAAGGAATTATTCAAAATACTGGTTTATATCAGCCATTACCAGTACTTGAGAGGCCATGGGAGGAGATTAGTATGGATTTTGTTTTGGGTTTGCGAAGGAACCAAAGGGGATATGATTCAATATTTTTTGTAGTAGATAGATTTTCCAAGATGGCTCGTTTTATTCCATGTAAGAAGACTAATTATGTTGTGAATGTTGCAAAATTGTTTTTCAGGGAAATAGTGAGATTACATGGTTTTTTGAAGAGCATTGTTTCAAATAGAGATACAAAAATTTTGGGGTAATTTTGGAGGACCTTATGAAAGAAGATGAAGACTGATTTGAAGTTTTTTTCAGCCTACCATCCACAAACATATGGTTAAACAGAGGTGGTAAACAAAATCTTGGGTAATTTGTTGAGATGCCTAGTTGGAGATAAGTCAAAAGGGTGGGATTTGATTCTACCTCAAGAAAAAATTTCATATAACAACTCGATGAATAAAAGTATAGGTAAATATCCATTCCAAATTGTTAATGGTAGAATCCCAATAGTTTTTTCAGATCTGAAAAATATTGATAATTTTGATAAGAAGAGTGTAGAAGCAGAGGACTTTGTTGAACACATAAAGAGCATACATGAGGAGGTACAAAATTACATCAACAAAATTAAATTTCAATACGAGTCCAAAGCTGATTTGAAGATGAGAAACAAGGAGTTTCATATTGGTGATGAGGTAATTGTACACTTGAGAAATGAAATATTTCTAGTTGGTACCTATAACAAGCTAAAAATGAAGAAATTTGGGCCTTGTCGAATCATGAGTAGGCATGATTCAGGTAATGCATATGAAGTAGAGTTTCCTAGTGGACTTAATATTTCACCTTTATTTAATATTTTTGATCTAAAAAAGTTTCATGAAGCTAAAAGTGATGAGGGAACCATTGTGAAATAGTTCATATACCAACACCTACTTTAGAAGAGGGAAAAATAGAGGCAATTTTGGACAACAAAGTGAATAGGAGTACAAGGAACAAACAATACTTTGAGTACTTGGTCAAGTGGTTTGGTAGGCCTATTGAGGACTCATCTTGGTTATCAGAAGTTGAAGTTAAACATCTTGGTTACCCTCTTGAGAAGTGATAGGGTCACTTTTCCTTCTACCTTGGGTGTTTTATGAAGGAGCATCCATGGTGTACTGGAAATCTTGTGTCACCAAAAATATTTTATTTTACTTTGTTTGATTTCAATAAGGGCCTAGGTGTTAGAAAATAATATTTTTCATTTGCAACATTGTAAATTTCCATGGGGTGAAAATGTAATATAAATTTGATGGGAAATTACCCTCCAGTAACTGTAATTTGTAAAAGGTGAGGTCTTTGGGCATCCCACTTTTGGAGGAGGTTAAAATGGGTCATATTTGCATGTACATGTGTCATATTTTTTCATAAAGTAGGATGCCAAAGAAACATGGCATGTTTCTTGTATGTCTTTGCATATAACAACCATTATGACAGGTTGTAAGGAATCTGTAAGAGGTGTAAGTTGTCATAGCATCTCAAACTTGGTTGGTCAATAGTCTAGGTGCCCAAGAGAGGTTAGCTTGCATTGTGCGACATGTCTTAAGTCATATTTTCAAACTCCCAAGGTTGGGCATACCTTTCTCAAGGTGGTTTCAGGAGCTTATTTTTTGATACCATGGTTTCTTTCCTCTTTGTTCATTCTCTATTTATTCATGCCTTTGCATTTAGAGAAGGGCGGGCTTGGAGAAGTGAAGTTTGCATACCAAAATGTTGTTGAAATTGCAACGGATTGTTGAAGACAAGTTTTGTTGTAGGTGTTTAATGTGAGATTGTAGAGGAGCCCGCGAGCTTCAAATATTTGTAATATTTTGCATGTTTGAAGATAATAAAAGTTGCAGATTTTATCTTCCCATTTCTATTCATATTATGTATTTGCAACCTTTGCATGTTGTGTTTTGTGAGGTTTTGTGATTAGGTTTCAAAGGGAGAGTCTCCCTTTTCATAAAATTCACTTGTCAAGGAATTTTTCATGGCATTCCATCACCATGATACCACATTTCTTTGAGGCTTTTTTTCCAAAGTTCATTTCCTTTTCTATGCTACCACATTTTTCATACAGGTCTACCAAAGCATTTTATCAAACAGTTCACTGCATTGCTGATATGGCTAAAATCCTAAAACAAGTGATTTAAAAAAATCTATGGATGCTTGGAAAAATATATCAAAGTATAATAGTAAGAAACAAGCTATGGTCTCATGGTTTTTTTTATCATGAAAATCAATGTGATTTTATTTGCATTTTTTTGGCAATTTTTCTGTTTGAAATGGGGAAAAATCTTTGTGGTCAATTTTGTGCACTTTTTAATTGTAGGATTATCACAATTAGTGAAAAAAGTAGTTTTCATGAAGGAATGGAAAATATGTGTAGAGCCTTTGAATTATACTCGTACTGTGCAATGGCATTGAATCATTTAGCAAACTATTTTTTCTTCATAGGGCAACATTTTCTTGTGGAACAATTGATTGAGATAGCTCTTGTTTTAACTGACCACCCTCTCATGAAATCTAATTCATATTATAATATTTCATAGTAAAGGTGATTATGACACCACTGGCCACCACTACAAGGAATCAATCAAGGAAAGCCAGAGCCCACAAGATTTTGTGGATAGATTCAATTGAAGCTGGGAGATCTTAAGAGTTCTCTCTAAAATTTTGAAAAGGTTTCGGAGGTCCACACTAAGAATTGTGAGAGCTTAAAATATGTAGGCCATATATATGCTCAGCAAGGGTAGGTAGAGAAGGCTTTAGAAATTTTAAGAAAGGCAACTCACATAGATCTACATGATGCCCATGAATTTATCAAGATGGGTGAGTTATTAATATCGTCAGACCCCAATGCAACCTTAGATTCTCTTAAGATGCCAAAGTCTCTTCTGAAAAAGAGAAGAGAAGAAGTACCCATTCAATTGTTAAACAACATTGGGGTTCTTCATTTTGAGCGTGATGAACTAGAGTTGGCTCAACAAACTTTTATGGAGGCATTAGGAAATGATGTTTCGACTCTACATAAATCTATGTGGTCAGTTTTGTGAACTTTTACTTGTAGGATTATCACAATTAGTGAAAAATTTAGTGTTCATGAAGGAATGGAAAATATGTATAGAGTCTTTGAATTATACCTATACTGTGCAATGGCATTAAATTGTTTAACAAACCATTTTTTCTTCACTACAGGGAAACATTTTCTTGTGGAATAGTTGATTGAGACAAATCTTGTTTCAATTGACCACCCTCTCATGAAATCTCATTCATATTATAATATTGTATGATATTATGACACCACTGGCCACTAATACATGACATCAACCAAGGAAAGCTAGAGGCCACAAGATTTTTTAGATAGGTTCAATTGAAGCTAGGAGATCTTAAGAGTTCTCTTAAATTTTGAAAAGGTTTTGGAGGTCCACCCCGAGAACTATGAAAGCTTACAAGTTATAGGCCATATATATGCTCAGCAAGGGCAGGAAAATAAGGCTTTGGAAATTTTAAGAAAGACAATACACATAGATCCACATGATGCCCATGCATTTATCAAGATAGGTGAGTTATCAATATCATCAAACCCCCCTGCAGCCTTATATTCTCTTAAGATGCCACAGTCTCTTCTGAAGAAGAGTAGAGAATAATTACCCATTCAATTATTAAACAACATTGGGGTTCTTCATTTGAACATGATGAACTAGAGTTGTCTCAATATACTTTTATGGAGGCTTTAGGAAATGATGTTCTACCTCTACATAAATCTCTATGGTCAGTTTTGTGCATTTTTTACTTGTAGGATTCTCATAGTTAGTGAAAAAGGTAGTGTTCATGAAGTAATGGAAAAGATTAATAGATCCTTTGAATTATACACGTACTATGCAAAGGCATTGAATCATTTAGAAAACCATTTTTTCTTCATTGTAGGGAAACATTTTCTTGCAGAACAGTTGATTGAGACAACTCTTGTTTCAACTGACCACCTTCTCATGAAATCTCATTCATATTATAATCTTGCATGATATTATCATAGTAAAGGTGATTATGACACCACTGGATGCTACTACATGACATCAATCAAAGAAAACTAGAGGCCACAGGATTTTGTGGATAGGTTCAATTGAAGTTGGGAGATCTTAAGAGTTCTCTCTCAAATTTTGAAAAGGTTTTCGAGGTCCACCTTGAGAACTATGAGAGATTAAAATATATAGGCCATATATATGGTCAACAAGGGTTGGTAGAGAAGGCTTTGTAAATTTAAAGAAAGGAAACTCGCATAGATCTGCCTGATACCCATGCATTATCAAGATGGGTGAGTTATTAATATTGTCAGAACCTAGTGTAGCCTTAGATTCTCTTAAGACGCCAAAGTCTCTTCTGAAGAAGAGTAGAGAATAAGTACCCATTCAATTGTTAAACAAAATTGGGGTTCCTCATTTTGGGTGTGATGAACTAGAGTTGGCTCAAAAACTTTTATGGAGTCATTAGGAAATGGCATTTGGGTTGAATTCATAAATAAAAGTTCCAGTGCTAATTCTGTAGTTTATCTTGTGCTCTTTAAGGATATGAAATTATTCCATCAACTAGAATACGGTGGTGTTTCACTTGATTTACCATGGGATAAATTCACAAAACTATTTAATCTTGCTAGGTTGTTTGAACTACATGATACTGAAAAATAAAATCTTTTATATGGGCTAATATTGTTGAAGTTTCCTGATTATGTGGATGCATATCTATGTTTTGCAATCATGGCTTAGGCTCAGAATGAGATCCAAATAAGCCTAGAAATGATTAGAGATGAACTTAAGGTGGATAAAAACTCATACAATTCTTTATCTATGCTTGGAAAAATAGAACTGAAAATGGATGATTGGCTTAAAGAAAAGAAACAATTAAAACTGCACAAAGTGAATTAGATGCAAATAATTCTTATGTTGACATTTCACTTGGAAATTAGAATTATTTTGCAGATTTTCACAATGAGAGGAGGAATCCAAAGGTGGAGGCACAACATCTTGGGAAGGCTAGAGAACTATATTGTAAAGTGTTGGCACAAAGACCAAGAAATGTTTATGCTACAAATGGGGCAACCATTGTGCTAGCTGAAAGGGGTCAATTTGATATTGTAAATAAATTTTTTACATAGGTATAAGAAGCTACACCATGAACCATCTTTGTTCAGATGCCTGATGTGTGGGTAAATCTAGCACATGTTTAATTTGCATAAGGATAGTTTGCACTTTCAGTGAAAATGTATCAAAATTGTTTAAGGAAATTCTATTTTGGCACTGACACCCAAATTTTATTATATTTAGCTCAAGCACATTATGAAGTAGAATAGTGGAAAGATTGTAAAAGAACATTATTAAGAGTAGTAGAACATTATTAAGAGCATTAGATTGTAATGGGAATTTTGAATTTGTGTTTAATGTAACAAGGGTTTCAAATTACCCCTGAATTCGCTGCAGAGGGCATCCCCAAATCCAATTTCGCTATAGAGGGCCTTGGTGAATTCAAATTCGATGTAGAAAACTCCAAATTCCTTTCCCTTGCCTGCCTTTTTAGAAGTCTCTAGGTTCTCTTTGAATCCTTATTGCCCATGCTAGTAGCTGGTATAATTGATCAAAACGCCTCATGCCAAGCTAACGAATGAAGCGGGGTTTGCAATGAAAGAATGAAGTGAGGTCAAGTGTGACAAATGAATCTACAATGAACATGAATAATCACACCAACACATCATGCACATGAATACATCGTGCCAATAATTGGCCGAATTATTTTTTAATTTTTTTTTTTCTAATTTGGATTTGATGACTAGCTATTTAGTCATTTTTATTTTTGTGACTAAATAATTTTTTAGTCAATGACCAAATTAGTCATTTATTTACTCATTTATAGATGAGTTTCAAAAAATGAGTAGAATTTAGTCATTTTTAGTTGTTGTGACTAAAATTTTTAGTTACCTAGTCATTTATTTGTCAAATTCTACTAGTGATCTTTGTCGAGCTTACATCCAATGACCATAGGTGTGCTAACTGACTTGCAATCTTCCATCTTTTATTTCTTCATAATTTACTTCAGATACTTATTATGAGAAATGAAAATCCCTGTATCTAATTGATTGACTTGTAAACCAAGGAAAAAAGTTAAATCTTCTAGCATGGACATCTCAAACTCTTTCTACATTGCAGTAGCAAAAACTTTGCATGTATCTCATCACAGTTTCTACCAAAAATGATATAAACATAAACAATGACAACCAGTATATGTTCACCTTCACATTTAAAATATAAATTATTGTCAGCAATACCTTTATTTTACCCTTGTTGTTGGAGATATTTGTCCAATTTGGAATACCAAGCCCTAGGGGCTTGTTTTAAACCATACAGATCCTTTTTCAATCTATATACATAATATTTGTTTTATGTCACAATAAATCCATCAGGTGGCTCCATATAAACTTCCTCATCTAGATAACCATTAAGAAGTGCATATTTTACATCCATATGGTATATTTTGAAAAAAAAAAAAAAAAAAAAATAGATATGCAAGAAACATTCTAATAGCTTCAAGTCTAGCTACCAATGCAAATGTCTCATCAAAATATATACCATCAACTTGAGCATATCCCTTACAAACTAATCTAGCTTTGTTTCTAGTTATCTACCCATATTCATTCAATCCATTCCTAAACACCTATTTTGAGCTTGACATTCTTATTAGTAGGCCTAGTTACAAGTTCCCAAGTCTGATTTTGCTCTATTTGACTAATTTCTTCTTTCATGGATTCAATCTAGCATTCAACCTTACTAGCTTTTTCTTAAGATTTAGGCTCTATTTTAGAAATTAAATAATAGTTTTAATGTTCTTATTGTGAAAGCTTTCTTCTTGTCATGAAACCATCAACTTTGTTTAGAATAATTTTCTTCTCAGATATTTCATTTGAAAAATTTGGGTGGAGCTTTTAGAGTAGTGTTTGGTTTTTGTTCTTCATCAACATCACTCTCTTCTTGCTATTATTCTTTTAAAAAATATTCTTTTCTTCATATGGAGGGAATTTTGAATGCATGCCATCTTTATGTAACAACTGAGAGTAATATTCATCCACTCTAACATTCACACTTTCAACTATCTTATGTAAACTTTCATTGTAGCACCTATAATTTGCTTGTAGTTGAATAACCAACAATATTCCTTCATCAGATCTTGTCTCAAATTTACTCAAAGTGTCTTCATCCCTTTTTAATAAAACATCTACTTCCAAATATTCTAAAATACTTCACAAATGTAGGTTTTCCTTGTAAGGAAGCTAAGGTATCAGAACAACTTCCTAAACTAATCTTGAGAGGAGAATAATGCAAATTTTTTATAGATCTTTAACAGTTACAAAAATTTAAACAAAAATAAACACAAATACCATGCATACCACAACACAATGATTTACGTGGGGAAAACCCTTTTGGGATAAAAACACCGCACTCCAAAAGCCGCCCAATATATTATTCAGAAATCACAAACATTACAATATACTTGCAGAGAAAGCTTCTCCTAAGAGTATCACCACTTAGAGATCCAGAGGCAACACAAATGCTATCAGAATCTCAGAATACATCATAATACATAGTCATAATATAATACCCTCATGAAATAGGGTTGCCTTCTAGGGAAAGTAAAGCTAATAAAATATCGATCATCAAATATGAGACATAATGATGAACAACCCAAATATTGAATGTAGTTCCTAAGCTACTAGTCCTTTTTTGGAAAGAAGTAAATCTATTTAGTGAAATTTTGAAATTTCAATGCATTAGTACTAAATCTTTAGGAAAAAATAAAAATTAAGTTTATGTTTGACCAACCTAAGTACAAGAATTTAAAATAAAAATAAAAAATTCAATATAAGTAGAGGACAAATGCCTAGATGTGTTGCATTTTGTATTGTAATTTTTTTCCAAGTAAATAATTAGTTATGAATTTTTTATTAGAAAATTTTAAAAATATTAAAACTTGATTGTTTGACCACCATAACTTGGTCAAAAATTTATGAAATTCTATTTTTTTATCCTATAGTATGGGAAGCATAGAATGTGGTGCATCTTTCAGATTTGCAAAATGTGAAATCATTTGAAAATTATAGATTTTTTTCAATTAGCGTATCAATAAGGACTTTAGTCATAATGCATGTAGAAAATCAATAATAATCATCTATTAAATTAAAAATGAGACATATCTTACATTGTTGGAAAGATGATAATTTTCTCAATAAACCCTTTTCGTTTCATCAAATTCAGATAAAAAAAAAGTCATCAACCACAAGGGGGAACTCTGGGAAGCTAAGGAAAATTTATAAACATTTTTTTGTTGTTGGCTTTCTAGGTATGACACTCCGAAGAAAAATCCCAAGGAAAACTCAAGAGAAATCCCAAGGCTGCAGATTTTGTTAGAAAAAAATGGATATTTGTTTTGAAAAATAGACACCCATTCTCAGGTCTTCAAAATGGATATCTGTTTGAAACGGATATCCATTATGAAGACCTTAAAACCCTCTTTAGTAAAATGGGCATAAATTTTTTGTTTCTTATTGTAATTTTGATTTTTTATAGGTGTTGGAAAGGTGATTTAGATCTCTACACAATGGACTAGGTAATGTTTCTATACTATACACAAAAAATAATTATAATCATTTGAACTTCATATTTCATTTTTGAATCATCAAATGCTCACTATTCGCATACCAAGTCCCTTTTTCATTATTTTTTTGTATCACTCATCTCAAAATACTTGAAACATTAGAAAAATTAATCAATAATAAAATACTTATATTTTTTCTAGTAAGGATATGAAAAATCTTCATCAATCATCATATCTCTATGTCCCTTTCTTTACCTCTATATTTCACTATGTCTCCTCTTAAGCTCTAGAACTATCCCTCGAATTATCT
>VCHN02000014.1:169045076-169279295 GCA_007115665.2 Sequoiadendron giganteum | reverse complement strand
CATATTCAATATCATGTTCTGTCAATATCATGACCCACTTAGCTGTCCGTCTTGTGAGAGTGGCCTTAGAGAGCAGGTAATTTAGCTGATCTATCTTTGCAATCAACTTGATTTGATGAACCAACATGTAGTGTCTAAAATTTTGGGCTACAAACACAACTGATAGGCAAACTTTTTCTATTGGTGTGTAGTTGAGCTCATGCCCTACCATTGTCTTGCTGATGTAGTATATTTATCTTTCTCTTCCATTTTCATCATGTTGAGCTAGGAGTGTGCCAAGAGCTGCCGCTATTACTAATATGTATAAAATCAGTGGTTTTCTTGGAATGGGTGGCATTAACACTGGTGGCATAAGTAGATATTATTTCATTTTGCTAAATGCCTAGTCACACTTTTCATCCCACTTGAATGCTATTCCCTTGTGGAGTAGATGAGAGTATGGGATCTGATTATCTGCCATCTGTGCTATGAATCTATAGATGGATTGGAGACTTCCCTATAGGCCTCTGAGCTATTTTAGTGTCCTGGGTGCTTCCGTGTCAAGGATCGCCTTGAATTTGGTGGGATCCACCTCTATTCCTCTCATTGATACTATATATCCCAGGAGTTTTCCTAATTGCACCCCAAAGACGCATTTCTTGGGGTTAAGTCTAACCTTGTATTTCTCCAGTCTATCAAAGATGGCACTTACAACTGCTATGTGATCTTGTATTTTCCTTGACTTGGCCAATATATCATCCACATAATCTTCCATAGTTTTGTGAATCATGTTGTGAAAAATTAGTGTCATGGCCCTTTGATATGTTGCTCCTGCATTCTTTAGCCCAAATGGCATCATGTTCCAGCAGTAGGTGCCCCATGGACATGTAAACGTTGTCTTATGCTGGTATTCCTTTGCTATCATAATCTGGTTGTACCCTAAGAAGCCATCCATTAGTGATAGCATCTCATGTCCGCCCATGATATCCACTATCATGTCAATGTTTGGTGGCGGAAAGTCATCCTTAGGACACGCTTTGTTTAGGTCTCTGAAATTAGTGCAGATACAGATGCCCCCATTTGGCTTTGAAACTGACGCAAGATTGGACACCCATTCCAGATAATGAATCGGGTGTATAAAACCGGCATCCAGGAGTTTTTGTAATTCCACCTTGACTAGCAAGGCTATCTGAGGGTGCATCTTTCTCAAATTTTGTCTCACAGGCTTTGCCCCTGGGTAGAAAGCTAAATGATGAACCACGACTTCCGGATCAAGACCTGGCATGTTGGCATAGGTCCATGTGAATTTCACCTTTAGTTCTCTTAGAAATGCTGCTAAGAGTTCTTGTTCTTCTGTGAGGAGTGATTCAACATAGAAGGTGATGTGTGGTGTTGCTTCTGTTCCCAGATTGACAGGATTGCACTCTTTTGCTAAGACTATTGATTTCTCTTGATGAAGTGTAGTAGGGGGGAGATTGAATCCTTCATCCTCCGAGGCCTCAGAGAGGTCTTCACTATTGGATGCATCCTTTATTTTTACTATTCTTTGGTTAGAGAGTGCCACGGTGTGGTTTTCACTCAATGACCCTGAGCTTATTCTCATTCTTTTGCTTTTGCGACTAAAGGACTCAATCGTCTCCCCATAATAGGCCTGTGTATCCAATGTGATGTCAAACCCAGCTTTGTGATCTCTGCATGGTATTGTATCTAGTAATCCCAAGAATTCTGAGAGTGCCTTATCATTTTTGAATGTGTCTAGAACTGGTGGTCCTCGTTGGTCATAATCGATGAGTTGGGGGTAGACCAGGTTTATCTTGTGGGGTTGGTGGTTTGACTTGAAAGATGATGTGCTAATCATGAGTAAGGATGAGTTTTCAAATAGCATGGGAAGGCCTGTTATGGTTTCTTGTCATCACTACTACTACAGACCTCGGTTACATCAAAGGTGAAATTGTCTAGGGGCAGACCTATTGATACGAGTAGTTAAAGGGTGACTGCTAATAACTAAGGAGGATACCTGATTGCTCTAATAGGGGTACCTTTTCCACATACAGTTATATTACGAGGGGTACATCCAAGGCCAAGATTTCTCATTCATCTTTCTACAATGATGGGCTCCAATCATCCATCCCTGTTCCTTCCAAGGCTTTCATTTTTGTTGTAGCCCATACCAAAATAATTTGCAATGCTCTGTTAGCTTCATCCATGGGTAGGGTGGGTGTGGGCCTTTCATCTTGGTATAGTGAGCTTGAAATGTCTCTGTCATCCACATTTTCCTGACTTAGATCCCCCCCAATATTGGAATCTAGAAGGGTTTTCCTTGAAAGTGTGGGTAAGTGTGTCAACTGGTTGAGGTCGTCCATGTGACCTAGGAGATTGAGGTAACTCTCCTACAAAAAAAGTTTTTTTTCTCATTCTGTAATCTCCACACCCATTATCTTGGATCATGAGCTTGAGGTCGGATATGTCGGGGATGGAAGGTGTCTCTGTCACATAAGTGGAGGCGAGGTTAGATGGGTCTAAATAGGGAGTGGAAGGGCCTTCATTTTTTTTGGCACTTGGGGAACTTTGTAGAACTTGGCCTCCAAAAATTTTCAATAGGCAAATGGCTCAGGATCATCATGTATTGTGACCTCCTCATTTTGGTATGAGAATTTGACACATTGGTGAAATTCTGAGGTGACAACCTTCATTCCATGAATACATGGTCATCCTAGGAGGATGTTGTAGGGAAAATCAAGGTCAAGGACCTGACATGTGGTTCCAATAGTAGTTAGCCCTACTTGGATTGGGATCTTGATAGTTCCTTGAGACATTCTTTCTTGGTCATCATATGCTCTTATGGTAATGCCTTTGTTTTTGTCAATGGAGTCTTATGAGATTCCCAAGTTCTTTATGAGTTTTAGTGAACAAATATTGAGGCCCGTTCCTCCATCCACCAAGACCCTTTTGACCTTTTTCTTGTGCACCAAGACTTGAAGGTGAAGTGTACGATTGTGAGATGGTTGGGTGGGAAAGTATTGATCGGAAAAAGTGAGGAGATTTGGGGTGACGATGTTACTAACCATAGCCTGGAATTGTTCGATATCAAGGTTAGCAGAGACAAAGGATGCAACTAATGCTTCGTCAAGGATTTTCCTGTGGGCGACAAAAATTTTCAGTAACTCCGTGATGGAGATCTAAGTGGGGCTTCTTTTTAGCTGGTCAATGACGTTATAATAATAGGGAATGACTTTCATATTTGAGATGGGGGTCTTAGATGGCTGTGATGCCCCTGTAATAGTAACCTTTCCACCGCGTGTGGTAACTCCATAATCAACGTTGGCTCCTTTGACTCTAATGACAGTGACCATTTCATCTACGCATGCGACGATTTCTTCGTATACAAGGTTTGCACTGGCATAATTTTGTTTCCCTTTATTTTTCCCTTGGTTATTTCCTTGATTATGATTAGGCATTGAATTCATGTATATTTTGAGGTCTTGATTTCCAGTGGGTTGTTTGACATTTATGATTTTGTCCTCAATAAGATCATGGATGATGTTTTTCAATCTCATGCAATTTGCGGTTGTATGCCCTTTGATTTTATGAAAATCACAAAGGAAATTTTTGTTGTACCATGGTGGTTTGGTCATGGGTTCCGCATATTTCTCAAAAGTGGAGATTTTGATGAGGTTCTCTTTAACCAGTTTCTTCATTATAGATTCGATTGGCTCCCCAAGGGCCGTGAAATTCCATTTGGGGGGAAATTTGTTCTGAGGGGGTGGTCCTCCTTGATTGTTTAGATTATTGATTTGATTGTTTAGAGGTGGTGGTTGTTGTGCCACTATATTGGGTTGCGCATTATTATGGTTGTGATTTTTTGGTTGATGATGGGTTTGGATGTTCTTCTTGAGAGCATTGATGATGACCTTGTTGTCGACTACTTCGTCATTTGTGACACTTTTGTTCCTTAACCATGTGCGAGGTTTATCGTTATAACTGGTGGATGGGCAATTATCCTGATGTGAAGGAAACATAGATGCACCCCCTCACCAAATAAGGGCTCTTTCGATGTTGAGCACCTTAGGGATCAATTGATCATATGTTGCAATGCATTGCATTTTTAGGTAAAATGCCATGTTTTCGTCTAGATTGGCTATGATTGCGTAGACTTTTTGTTCTTTAGGCATGGTCCATTTTCTCTGATTGGCTTTGGATCGCCATCTTTGCAAGAAGGAGGTGAATAGCTCTCCTTTTCTTTGTTTCAGCGCTAATAGTTCCTCCAGACTAACTTTCGTACCCATGTTGAATGCATAGTTTTTGAGGAATGCTTCCACCATTTCCTAGAATTTTTTGATGCCTATGGGTAGGCGAGAGAACTATTCCATGGCAGGACTAGTCAAACTCTAAGGGAATAGTCACATTAGATACGTGTCATCATATGCAATTTCCATGCAATGCACTTGAAACTCCTTGACGTGATTTTTAGGGTTTCTCGTCCCATTATATTTATCGAATTTGGGGATTTCAAATCCCTTCGAGAATGGCAGAATTGTAAGATTTCTATCAAAAGGATAGGGGAAAAATTTACCCGGTGTTCTGGTTGTTTTTCTTGATTGAAGGTCCAACACTTGTTGCGAGAGCAGTTTGATCTGTGTTGCAACATCATTTTGCGAATCAGGAGGTGGGGTGAATGTGTTTTGAGGTGATTTCTGTGTTTGATTGATGGGTGGGGTATTGATGGGTGTTTGCTACAAGCTCTGCTATGTTTTTGAGGCCTGTTGATATGCCTGCATTTGTGCCAACAACGCTTGTTGTTGGTCCTGTTTCTTTTTTTCCAACAAAGCTTGTTGTTGGTTCTACTATTGTTGTTCCCACAAAGCTTGTTGTTGATCTAGCTACTATTGCGCCAAAAAAACTTGTTGTTGTTGTAGTTTTTGTTGTACTAACAAAGCTCTTTGTTGGTCTAGCTACTGTTGCGCCAACAAAGCTTGTTGTTTAGCTTGCTGCTATGCCTGAAAGTCTTGCAGGGCTTTTTGGTTTGCTTGTTGGTGGATTGCTTGTAGTTGTGCGTGGTACTGTGCTTGACTTCATTGAGATTGTTGTTGGGATTGAGCCTGAGCCTACACTTCTTAGGCTATTTTTCCTGCTTGTGCAGCTTGTGCGGCTTGTGCTACTTGTGCAGCTTGTGCAGCTTGTGTGGCTAATTGTGTTTGTGCTTGCTGAGCAGCCAACTGTGTAGCTTGTTGATATTGTTGAAGTACCCTTTGATGGGTGAATTTTTGAACTTCCTGAATCATGGTGATGAATGAGTTAGTCATGTTGACTTTTGGTGGAATCGGCGGTGGATTGGGAACGGTGTTAGCTGTTGTGGTGATCAGAATGGTCATGTTGGTGATTGGAATTTGAGTTGTGGATGGTGTGATCAAGATGCTTGGTCCCTGGGAAACCATGCTTCGAGAGAATTGGGGAAGGGTGGATGTGTTCACTAGTTGGGTAGCTTGGGTGGTTTTGATCTGTTGTTGCAATACTGATGGCAAAATGAGAGGGTTTGATGTGATGCTTAGATTGTTTTGGTTTGGTAGATTGGTGGCGGGTAGGGTTGGAAGACCCAACCCGAAAGGTGATACGGATGTCAGAGGTGTTGGAGGGAATGGTGGTGTGTTTCCCTGGAAGAGTGATGATGAGGAGGGGTCAAAGGCTCCCCTATCTTGAATAAACCACCCAATCCTTGCGAAATCATGGGGAGAGAATTTTGTACATTCAACGAATAGATTGGAGTTACATGAAATGAGGGTGAGTTTGCATGATTATGGAAGGTAAGTGGAACATACAGGTGTAATGAATTCACCGGGATAGAGTTATCTGGTGTGATGTTGATGTTTATCTCTTTGTTGTTTACAAGGCGATTCTTTTATAATTTGTGAAACATGACACTTCCCTTGTTAACAATTGGTGGGGTTGAAGCGATTGTTGATATGATTTGGGGAATATCTTGAGTGACATTGGGGGTATGCTCACACGAGGCCTTTCCATATTGGTACTTATGTCAATGTTGGAAGGGATTTTGGCCCCTTCTTTCGTTAATGCATGTATATATAGAGAGGGATTAAGTTTCAACATGGCGTTGATGATTCTATGATTCTTGGGATTCTGAACCATTTCAGTTATTTCCTCTTGCATCATTCCCAAGTCACCATTGGTGATGTCCTCTACATGACCCTCCTCTTGAAGGTTTTGTGATGGTAGAGAGGAGTTTCTTGGAGGATTTCTTGATTCTACTAGATTCTTCTCAGGAGTCATTCGACTTAGGTCACTTGAAGTTGATTTTTCCTTAGTGATTTCCATGTTCTTCTTGTATTGAGATCTTGTTTGAACCATAAAATAGAGATCGTTTGATCTTAATCCTAGGCACAAAAAGAGAAGAAATAGGATAGGTTAAGGATCCAAAATGATGATGGGGATGAGATAAATGGAAGATGGATGATGTGGATGAATTAAACTCGTGAAGAACCTTTGGGAGAGATGCTAAAATTTTAGGGCTTGAATTGATTTGAATTTTGATTTGAAGATAATTTGTCTAAGTGTGTTAAGCCAAACAAGATGATGAAGTTATAAACCATAGGAAGTTGTATTATCCTAGAGTAAACTCGTACAAGAAGGTATTTTGACTAAGTGTGTTAAGCCAAAAGTGGTTTTGAACTTAAAAACCTTAGGAAGTTGTGTTATGCTAGAGGTAAATTTGCTCAAGAAGATTGATAATTTTGACTGGGTGTGTTAAGCCAAAATAGGATGATTTTGATTTTTGCCTAAAATTTTAGCATGCTGATGCTTTCAAGGTTCTCAAAAGTTTGATGATGAGGTGATTTTTGATTTTGACGATTGAGGGATGGATGAGAGTGATGATTTCGATCCTAGACTTGTCCTAGACATGACTCTTTCTTACAAGACCTCGGTATTGAAGAACATGCCATACTTCCTATGTGAGAAAAGAAAATCTTTGAAAAAGAGTTGGATTCTATTGATAATAGAACTCATATAAACTTGGGTTTTTCTTTGAAGCCTTCTTGTAGAAATTATATACCAATCTTTCTCTAACTTCAAGAAGCATAGACAAACACTTTTGATGGACTTTTGGACTAAGCTTTTTGAACCTCGGTTTCCGGATTTTGATTTTGCGGGAAATAATTTGAAGGAACACATGTAAGGGGTTCAATTGTCTTTATCTTTGTTTAGTGAGTTCTTTTTACCGCAAAAAATGTCTTGCTTAAAGTTTCAAACTAAATATGCATGTCTCAATTCCTTTTCATTCCATAAGGTCCATTATATGAAAATCAAGGTTTCAAGAGCATTATTTCCTAGGTTGACCTTAGTGAAAAAAAAAAATGGTTAAACCTAAGTACTTAGAAATCTCTAAGGATATAATCCCTAGGGAAAGCAAGATACTTAGATTTTTCAAAGGATATTTGATTCCTCCAAGGGGTTTGAAATTTTGAAGCTTTTTATGAATGTTTGTTTTGAAATGTTTTGAGGCCCAAGCAATGTATTTTTTGATTCCAAGCACATGTACAACCCTAGGATGAAGAGACAATATTTTGTTGGGTTCCCACTTGGATAAATCTAGCTGCACATATTCAGTGTGGATGATTAGATGCTTGACCACACTGGCTCCCCTCCAAGGCACACACTTCTAAGGTCATCCAAGCATCAATACCCATGAAACTCCCATGGCATATTTTTCATCTCTACAACAGAACCACATGTATACGTGGGACGGCTTCAAAGGACATGACCTTTTGCACCAACAAAATAGTTAAGGATTTGGCCTTTTCTAAACAAGGGTTTTAATTCAGAATTTTTGTTTCTAGGAGTTGACCCATGCGGTGAGAGACCATTGCTGCCCTTCTCATTGGAGCCAACCACGTGATACTGGATTTTTTTTCCAGTACCCACTTTTATATCCTGACTGGAAATACACTTGTCCTTAGTGTCTTATCGGTTGGGTCATTCCCTTGGGTGAGTAATTTTTCCCACAAGGCAGGCCCTCTAAGATAAACAAAAATGAGCAAACATATTTGTAGTTCGATCAACCTTCCTTTAGAAACAAAGGGAGAACACACATAATAGGTTTACTCACACTCGCAAGATGTTTTGTTCAATTTTAATCCCAAAATGAAATGTGGAGGTAATTGCTTTTCTCAACTTAAGATCACCAAAAGGGATTTTGATTCTAAAGATCATCGTGAGGCGCAAGAGAAGTGCATACATCCTTTTGATGGTATTACTTTGAGTAAACAATTGAAAAACAAAGTAGCACTTGTTCATTTTAAGTCCACAAAGCAAAAGTAAATTCTTTTTATAGCACCAAATCAAATGTGGAATTTTGCCTTGTTCAATTGTGAAACCTTAAACCAAATCTAGTAAGTTGTTTCTAAAGTTCATTTTAAGCCTTTTGTTTGCAAAATTTGAAGGAAAATTTGTGTTGTTCTTTTTATGGCCCAAAAGGAAATTTAGTGTTCCCTAAAGCATGAAAGATAACAAATTTCTTAAAAGAGATTGAGAATTCTCTAAAAGTGTTAAACAACACTATAGTGTTCAAAAACACTTAGTATAAGATGAGAATGATGTCATTATGCAACCCTCCATTTTTCTTTCCTTCTTGCCCTAACTTGCAAAATGATTAAAACCAGAAGATACAGAGACAACAAACAGGTTGATAACTCAAAAAGTTGAAAACAAAAAAGCACATGTTAAAAAAATAAAATTCAACTTTTTACTGTCATCCAGTGGCGTAATTAGCAAATACGACAAAGTTTAGAAATACAGCGGCGCAATATAGTGTCGCATTTTGACTGAGAGCGGCGCTTTGCAACCTTTAAAGAGTGCAAATGCGGCGATATTTTTATCCTACGATGCAGTTTGGAATTTGGATACCGACGGTGTAGTTTAGAAATTTGAAATTTCTGGGAGGGAAGACAGATGCGGGGAAGTTTGGAGTTTTGTGTGGTGCAATATAGCGCTGCCTAATTGAAAGTGGTGCAATATGGCACCGTTGGACTGTGAGCAGTGAAATTTCCTGTAAGCACAAAAACACATCAAAAAACCACAAAATTTTGGAAAAACATGATGAATTTCTCCAACTCAGCCCTCCTAGCGCCAAAATGTGAATCCCAATCCTATACCTACACAAACATGGAAAAAAGCACAATATTAGATAAATATACAAGATAATACAAGGATTCCCCATGAAATCCATTTACAATGCTTAATAATAAGAAAAATGGAGAACAAAGATGAAAGATAAATGAAATCCTAATTAAGCAATGCAAACTCTTGATCCCATGAGGGAGTTGGTGCCAATTGGTGTGTTGAAATTGGCCCTTTCGCAACTCCTTTGTAAGATTTGTGATAATTTGTGGATGATTGAAGCTCCTTGATGAAATTTTGGCATAACCTTGCTATGAAATCATGATAATGATGAACACTTGATATGAAATGGATAAAGTTAGCTCTCAATGTGGAGAGAGTAACTTTGCTCTAGATTGTGGATGAATAATGAGAGGAAGAATCTCTCATTTAATATTTCCAAGCTGGAAGAATGAGTGAAATTGAGGAATGTGGGATCATTCAACACCCAATGGCCAAGTGCCACTTGTCAAGATGTGAATGGTTGATGGTTGTGCAAGTTTTGATCAAAGTGCTAATAAATGATATTAGGTGGAATTTCAAATTTGTGAAATGACTTGTTGGAGGGAGAAAAGAATGACTTAAATGCCACTTGGCTCAATGCACAAGGACATGTAAGAGGAGTGAATGTTTTGTTGGAAGGACAAATCCACTTGGATTTGAATTCAAATTTGAAGGAATATTCCTCCTTTATTCCATGTTGAGAGAAAAAAGGCAATTTAATAAATCAAAGTAATTGATTTATTGTGCAAGTTGCATTCTCTAGAGAATGTGACATGATTAAGATTAAATTAATCAAAGTTTTATTAATTTAATGAAGAATTTAGGAGATGTGACAATTTTGACTCAAATTTATGAGTTGATTTAAATCAAAACTGAGAGGAAATGTTTAATTAAATAAATGTTTTGATTTATTTAACTAAAGGGGATAATGTTAGATTAAATCAAATAAGGTTTAATTTATTCAATTTAATAAGAAGAATTTAGAGACTTGATTTATATAAAATGAATTGTTTAAATGAACAGAGATATAGGGTTAATTAAATTAAATTGATTAATTTAATCAACAAGGAAGAATGACTTAATCAGATAAATAATGATTTATTTAATTAAGGGATGAAAAGTGGTGACAAGCTGAGAAGGTGATTCGAGATGAAACGATGTTAGTAATTAGGATCAAATGTGTCAGTCAATTTTCCATGTCTACAAAATATTAATGTACAAATAGTAAGATTGATAATACAAATGTGTAAATGCAATTGAGTGAATAAATTATTGTGTAATTATTTTTACCCGCACCACTTATTGAAAAAAGATGTGTTTTGAATAATATAGGCGTGTATCACACTTCTTTCTTGATGTGATAGCTTCAAGTGACGTCCATTTCCTTCTAATACTTCACCTACATCTATGTCTTCTTCATCATCGTCTCATACACGTCAATTGACATTTTTAAAATCCTTCATTTATTTTGTGCAAAATCCCATGGCCTCTTGCATTGAATATCCCTTCGACATGTTACCTTTTGATTTTTCTCTAGTACGAACATTTTTTTTCAAAACCTTCATATATCGTTCTATAGGATACATCCATCTTGTTCTTATTGGGCCACAATGCTTTATTTCATATTTTAGATGTATCATAAGATGCATAGAAATGTTAAAAATTGTTGGTGGAAATTCCTGTTCCAATAGACAAAGGACTTCAACAACCTCCTCCCTCAAACTATCAAAGCTCCAAGGATCTAATACATGTAAACTTATTCTCTTTAATATTAGGCCCTACCTTATAACTGCCAATCTTGGCCTCTTTTTCCAAACTTAATATATTTACCACAGTAGGTAAAATATTCTCCATTATGACATGATAGTGATGGGTCTTGAGGCGTCTTAAGCCATTAATGTCAATTTGGATTCTAAAAATACTACTTGCATATCTAGTGGGAAAGCGAGTCTGAGACATCAACTGTAAGAATTGTGCATGAATCTTTAGTTGTCAAAAGTCTTCACATGATGAAATAGTATAAAAAGCACCAAAAAGAGTTTCCGTAATAGCATAGGCTATATTTTTCTCAGTATGCATAAATTCAACAGTATGACTAATGGCTATATCCTTAAAGTATGGAAACTTATAGAATATGCACAATAATTTTACACTGTTTTCATTACATGGATCATATCTACTACCAACAATCCCATAATTTTTAATAAATTACATTCTTTTTTATCCATTCTCAACAATGTAATCACCTGTTATTAGCAATGGTGCTTCACAATTCTCTTCTTGACCATTGAACCATGTTTCTTGTTGATGATATGGATGATCCATTTTAAGGTAAGCACGATGTTCAAAATAAATAAACTTATGCAAACTTCTTGAGTTCCTCACAAAATCCTTAAAGTTGCAAGCACGACATCTATGGTATCCATGAACACTAAGACTAGACAATGTGCCATATGTAGGAAGATCATGAATCCTAAACAGTAAGGAATATCTTAAAGTGAATTTGATTGAATGACCATCCCTTAAAGATTGAATTGCTTCAATTCCTTTCCACAATTCTATTAGCTCATCATATAATGGCTCTAGATAAGCATCAATTGTATTTGAAGTCACACTTTTATTTCTTGGTATAATCAATGATAGCATTAAGAAAAATGGTTTAGTTGCTTACCATGGAGGCAAGTTATAACTTATTAAAAACACTGGCCCAAGTTGACAATTTATTACTTTAATCTGAGAATGGGTTCACCCCATCTAGAGTCAAACCCAACCTTATATTATGAGGATCTTGAGAAAATTCAAGCCATCTGTTATCAAATTCCATCCACATCTTAGAATCAGGTATATATTGTTTTCCATCAGTGCTCTTATTTTGGGCATGCCATTGCATAAGTTCAATAATGTCTCTACACCTATACATTCAAATTAATCATGGGCTTGCCAAAAAGTGGTGAAGAACCTTTCTAGGAACCACAACTAATTTCAACCCTTCTCTATACCTCACTTCATTAAGTTTCAGAAATTCACACTCACTTGCAAGATTCTTGCGAAATAATACACAACCATTCAAAAATGTGTGGATGTTTTCATACCCTAATCCTAGCTTAGTGATTTCCTTTCTACATTGACTTCATTTTTTTGGCAATATGGATTCAGGTGGTAACAATGAACTTAATAATTCCAATAATTGATCTACACTCTCATTTGTCCAACCAAACACCACTTTCAAGTTAAGAACTTGAAGGATTATTTTCAAATGACTTAACCTACAATTATCATACAAAGGATTTGAAGCATCCTCCATCAACTTGGACCAATCATTGTTTAGACCCTCATTCAACATTCTATCAACTTCTAACCCTTCATCTAACATTGCTACCTCTTCATCTATGTTTGGTGCCACTTCATCCTTGTTTGTTGCCTCTTGATCTCTCACACTCTTCCATTCTATCATATCTTCATAATAATTGGCATTCCAATGGTTTATACCACTATGCACATATCTTATCATATGTCGATAAATCTAACTTTTTGTTTTCACCTTTCCACCAAGACAGTCATTACATGGACACGGATATTTTTCCATGTCACTCTCATTGATTATTCTCTCATCAAATTCATGGTATTGATCCCTAGTCAACCTTCGATGTTGATCCATTTTTAATGTTCTACACATAGCAACAAAAAATTGTAAACTAAGAGACAAAATATTTTTTAATTGAAAGGCATTTCCATAGCAATAGAGTTATAAAGAGAAAATAAATAGAGAGTTTAACTAATGAATTGTAAAACATAGTTTTTGTAGTTTATATTCAAATTGTTGACTAGATTGCATCGCTATCTTTCAAAATCAAGCATTAATTCATATTGCATAACTAATAACTAGATGTTGATAGATGAAAAAATGTAAATAATTCTTGACTAAGAGACAAAAACTATTTTTTAATTGAAAGGAATTTCCATAGCAATAGAGTTATAGAGAGAAAATAAAATAGAGAGTTTAACTAATGAATAAAAAATAGATTTTTGTAGTTTATATTCAAATTTCTGATTACATTGCATTGCATGCCTTTTAAACTTAAAGAATTACTTCACATTGCATAACTAATAACTAGATGTTGATAGATGACAAAATTTCAATTACAATATAGTTTTTACAAAGTCAACCTAAGCAATTATGCAATTACTTCACATTGCATAACTAATAACTAGGAGAAATTGCCAATTGCATTTTCTTGTCATAGCATTCCATGGGACCACATTTCTTTGATATTTATTCAAAAAGTTTATTGCCTTGTCTATGCTACCACATTTTCATATATGTCTACCAAAGCATTTTATCAAAAGTTCATTGCCTTGTTGCTATGGCTAAAATCCTAAAACAAGTTCCTTTCAAACAAGGTGGATGCTTGGAAAAAATCTATCAAAGCATAATAGTAAGAAATAAGCATAGACAAGGTAGTGAATTGGTTGAAAAATGCCTCAAAGAAATGTGTCTCATGGTGATGGAATGCCATGAAATCCATATACATTTTGATGAAGCATCCATGGTGTATTGGCAATCCTATGTGACCAAAAATATTTTATTTTGATTTGTTTTGATTTTTATAAGGGCCTAGGTGTTAGGAAAATAATATTTTTCATTTGCAACATTGTAAATTCCCACAGGATGAAAATGTAATGTAAATTTGATCAAAAATTACCCTCCAGTAACTCAATAACTTTAATTTATAAAATGTGAGGTCTTTGGGCATCCCACTTTTGAAGGAGGTCAAGACGGGTCATATTTGCATGTACATGTGTCATATTTTGTCATAAAGTGGGCTGTCAAAGGAATATTACATGTTTCTTGCATGTCTTTGCATGTAACAACCATTATGACAAGCTGTAAGGAATCTGTAAAAGGTGAAAGTTATCATAGCATCTCAAACTTGGTTGGTCAAGAGGCTAGGCACCCAAGAGAGGTTAACATGCATTGTGCCACATGTCTTAAGTCAGATTTTCAAACTCCCAAGGTTGGGCGTACCTTTCTTGAGGTGGTTTCAGGAGCTTGTTTTGTGATACCATGATTTATTTCCTCTTTCCTCATTCTCTATTTATTCATGCCTTTGCATTTGGAGAAGGGGGCTTGGAGAAGTGAAATTTGCATACCAAAATGTTGTCGAAATTGCACCAAATTGTTGAAGACAAGTCTTGTTGCAGGTGTTGCATGCGAGATTGTAGAGGATCCCATGAGCTTCAAATATTTGTAATCTTTTGCATGTTTGAAGATAATAAAAGTTGCAGATTTTATCTTCCTATTTATATTCATATTATGTATTTGTAGCCTTTTCATGTTGTCTTTTGTGAGGTTTTGTGATCAGGTTTGAAAGGGAGAGTCCCCCTTTTCATCAGTGGTATCAGAGCAGGTCATCTTGAGCCTATAAATAGAGCGCCGAAGAGAGGCAGTTTGTAATAGGACCTGTGAGTTTTGGGTGAAGATCAAAAATGCCTCCAAGAGTTTACAATCATGGTAGAGGTAGAGGCAAAGGTTCTCTAGAGTAAGAGACCCTCCTAGAGATGAAATTAGATCCCTTAGAAGGAAAATAGAAAGTTTGCAAGAAGAGCTTCACAGGAGAGAAGCACATAGGGAAAGAAATGATAGTGAAGATGAAATAAAAGAGGAAGCGGAAGAATAGGAACAAATGGATCCTAGAGAAGTTAGATTGTTGAAGGAAATCTCAAACATTGGAAAGAGACCAAAAATGGAGGTTTCAACCTTTAATGGAAGCCTAAATCCTGAAGATTTGGTAGACTAGATTAATGACATGGAAGAATCTTTTGAGTTTGAAGAGATTGAAGACCTTCACAGAGTGAGGTTTGGAAAAACAAAGTTAAAAGGAAATGCAAGAATTTGGTGGAAAGAATTTCAACTTGAAAGAGGGAAAAGGGAAAGATAGAATTTCCAAATGGGATAGGATGGTAGAAAAATGAAGAGGCAATTATCCTAATAGATTATGAGTTGGATTTTCTCAAAAATATGCAGAGCTTGAGACAAGGAACAAGGACTGTGAAAGAATACATAGAAGAATTTCACAACGTCCTGATTAGAATAGGACATTCTAAAGAAAATAAGGAGAAGCTAGCTCATTACATAAATGGGCTAAATCCAAGAATACAAGAAGAATTGGCATTGGTGAGAATGACCACCATTGAATATGCCTACCAGTTTTCATTGAAAGTTGAAGAAAGACTAAATAGAAAATTTGAAAGAAAACAAAGAGGAAGAGGTTGTGGTGGAAGAACTGGAGGAAGAAGTTATGATGGAAATCAAAAAAATTAGAAATTTGAAGACCAAGGAAGCAACAAAAATTAAAAAATCAGAAAATTATCACCCTCCCTTTGATCAAAATCCAAGAGGTAGAGGAAGATCAGGTAGAGTATTCAGAAGAGGGGGCTCTCACGAAACCTATTTTCGATGCGGTGAAGAGGGACATAGAGCTTATGAATGCACTCACAATCAAGAAAGAACCAATAGAAGACCTGAATATTATAATAGAGTAGAAAAAATCAATGAGGAGGATGCATGCTCATCGCATTCTGAAGAAGCGGAAGGAGCAGAGGTCCTAATGACAAGAAGAGCATTGTTGAATGAGGAAAATAAACCTATTCAAAGAAAGAGACTATTCAAGACAAGATGAAAATGTGAAGGGAAAGCTTTTAATGTCATTGAATAGATAGTGGAAGCATGGATAATTTGGTATCCGAAGCAATGGTGATAAAACTGAAGCTTGAAAGGAGGAAGCACCTGAAACTGTACCAAATATCGTGGGTACACAATAATCAAAATCTTTTGATAAGCGAACAATGTTTGGTAAAATTTAAAATATGAGGTTATTTTGATGAAATATTGTGTGATATAATTCCTATGGATTCATGTCATATTTTTTTAGGAAGGCCTTGGCAGTATGAGAGGAAGGCAATGCATGATGGTTGTGCTAATACATATACCATAGTTAAGGATGGAGTGAAACATAAATTGAAACCTTTGAAAGAAGATTTGGTTCAAGTTTGTGGTAATGAAAGGTTTTGTTTAGTTGATGCAATAAAGTTCCTAGATGGAATGAGACATGAATTTTTTTATTTTTCTTTGATTCCTAAGTCTAACTGTGAAAATGTGGAAGATGTTCCAGTGGAGGTTGCAGATTTGTTGCCAAAGTTTCAAGGGATTGTTTCTGACAATGCACCTAAAGGGCTGCCACCTGTGAGAAAGATAAGTCATCAAATTTATCTAATACCAGGAGCACATGTTCTTAAAAAATAATCCCATAGAATGTCTCCAATCGAAAGAGAAGAGTTGAACAAGCAAGTTCAAGAATTGCTACAGAAAGGCTTGATTCGGGAAAGCCTAAGCCCATGTGTAGTGTCTACTATTTTGTAACCAAAGAAAGGAGGAGAATGAAGGATGTGCACAAACTCAAGGCCTATCAATAAGATCACCATCAAATACAAATTTGCATTACCCAGAATGGATGATATCATGGACTGTTTGAGTGGGGTTGAATACTTCACTAAGATTGACTTGAAGAGTGGGTATCATCAAATACGAATCTGAGAATGTGATGAGTGGAAAATAGTTTTCAAGACCAAGGAAGGTTTGTATGAATGGTTGGTCATTCCTTTTGTACTAACCAATTCCCCTAGTAGATTTATGAGATTGATGAATGAGGTACTGAAAGAGTTTTTGGGCAGATTTGTTATTGTTTATCTAGATGATATATTGATCTTTAGTAAGACACAAGAGGAGCATTTGTTGCATATCAGATTTATTTTTGAAATTTTGAAGGAAGAAAATTTTCTCATTAACTTGAAAATTTGCAGATTTATGAAGAGATAATTGGTATACTTGGGTTTCGTTGTTTCAGAAGAAGGTCTCAAGATGGACCTAGAAAAAGTGAAAGTTGTTTTATAATGGCCTACACCTAGAAGTGCTACCGAGGTGAGATTATTTCACGGTTTGGAATTTTTTTATAGAAAGTTTATTAGAGGTTTGAGTAGTATTTGTGCACCATTAACTGAGACCACGAGAAGAGATAAAAGAGATTTCAGATGGACTATTGGAGCAACAAGAAGCTTTGATTTGTTGAAGGAAAAAGTGATTGAGCAACCTATTTTAACACTCCTAGATTTCAACAAGGTATTCCAAGTTGATTATGATGCAAGTGGTAATGTCATTGGAGTTGTTCTAAGTCAAGAAGGTAAACCAATTGATTAATTTAGTGAGAAGTTAAATGATGCAAAATAAAAATATTTAGTGTATGATCAAGAATTTTATGCCATTGTACAAGCATTGAAAAAGTGGAGACACTATCTTTTGCCTAAGGAATTTGTTTTATTTACTGATCATCAAGCACCTCAATATTTGAGTAGTCAAGGGAAGCTAAATCAAAGGCATATGAAATGGGTAGATTTCTTGCAAAGCTATACTTTTTTTTTTAAACATAGGAGTGAGAAGTCTAACAGGGTTGTAGATGCTTTGATCAGAAGACAAAGTTTGTTGATGAAATGCAGGTTGAAGTTGTTGGATTCAATGAGTTGAACGAGTTGTATGAGGAGGGTCTAGATTTTGGAGAGGCTTGGAGGGCTTGCAAAGAGCCTATTTCTGGTGATAGAAACAAGTTGTTGGATTATTTAATCCAAGATGGTATGTTGTTCAAAGGTAACAAGTTGTGTATTCCTAGGAGCTCAATGAGAGTAAATTTGATTAAGGAAAAACATAGTGGAGGACTTGCATGACATTTCGATTTTGGTAAAACCATATAAATTTTTAGAGAGAACTATTATTGGCCTCGGTTGCAGCAAGATATCAGAATTTTTTTGCAAGGTTGTAGGATTTTTCAGGTAGCAAAAGGAATTATTCAAAATACTGGTTTATATCAGCCATTACCAGTACTTGAGAGGCCATGGGAGGAGATTAGTATGGATTTTGTTTTGGGTTTGCGAAGGAACCAAAGGGGATATGATTCAATATTTTTTGTAGTAGATAGATTTTCCAAGATGGCTCGTTTTATTCCATGTAAGAAGACTAATTATGTTGTGAATGTTGCAAAATTGTTTTTCAGGGAAATAGTGAGATTACATGGTTTTTTGAAGAGCATTGTTTCAAATAGAGATACAAAAATTTTGGGGTAATTTTGGAGGACCTTATGAAAGAAGATGAAGACTGATTTGAAGTTTTTTTCAGCCTACCATCCACAAACATATGGTTAAACAGAGGTGGTAAACAAAATCTTGGGTAATTTGTTGAGATGCCTAGTTGGAGATAAGTCAAAAGGGTGGGATTTGATTCTACCTCAAGAAAAAATTTCATATAACAACTCGATGAATAAAAGTATAGGTAAATATCCATTCCAAATTGTTAATGGTAGAATCCCAATAGTTTTTTCAGATCTGAAAAATATTGATAATTTTGATAAGAAGAGTGTAGAAGCAGAGGACTTTGTTGAACACATAAAGAGCATACATGAGGAGGTACAAAATTACATCAACAAAATTAAATTTCAATACGAGTCCAAAGCTGATTTGAAGATGAGAAACAAGGAGTTTCATATTGGTGATGAGGTAATTGTACACTTGAGAAATGAAATATTTCTAGTTGGTACCTATAACAAGCTAAAAATGAAGAAATTTGGGCCTTGTCGAATCATGAGTAGGCATGATTCAGGTAATGCATATGAAGTAGAGTTTCCTAGTGGACTTAATATTTCACCTTTATTTAATATTTTTGATCTAAAAAAGTTTCATGAAGCTAAAAGTGATGAGGGAACCATTGTGAAATAGTTCATATACCAACACCTACTTTAGAAGAGGGAAAAATAGAGGCAATTTTGGACAACAAAGTGAATAGGAGTACAAGGAACAAACAATACTTTGAGTACTTGGTCAAGTGGTTTGGTAGGCCTATTGAGGACTCATCTTGGTTATCAGAAGTTGAAGTTAAACATCTTGGTTACCCTCTTGAGAAGTGATAGGGTCACTTTTCCTTCTACCTTGGGTGTTTTATGAAGGAGCATCCATGGTGTACTGGAAATCTTGTGTCACCAAAAATATTTTATTTTACTTTGTTTGATTTCAATAAGGGCCTAGGTGTTAGAAAATAATATTTTTCATTTGCAACATTGTAAATTTCCATGGGGTGAAAATGTAATATAAATTTGATGGGAAATTACCCTCCAGTAACTGTAATTTGTAAAAGGTGAGGTCTTTGGGCATCCCACTTTTGGAGGAGGTTAAAATGGGTCATATTTGCATGTACATGTGTCATATTTTTTCATAAAGTAGGATGCCAAAGAAACATGGCATGTTTCTTGTATGTCTTTGCATATAACAACCATTATGACAGGTTGTAAGGAATCTGTAAGAGGTGTAAGTTGTCATAGCATCTCAAACTTGGTTGGTCAATAGTCTAGGTGCCCAAGAGAGGTTAGCTTGCATTGTGCGACATGTCTTAAGTCATATTTTCAAACTCCCAAGGTTGGGCATACCTTTCTCAAGGTGGTTTCAGGAGCTTATTTTTTGATACCATGGTTTCTTTCCTCTTTGTTCATTCTCTATTTATTCATGCCTTTGCATTTAGAGAAGGGCGGGCTTGGAGAAGTGAAGTTTGCATACCAAAATGTTGTTGAAATTGCAACGGATTGTTGAAGACAAGTTTTGTTGTAGGTGTTTAATGTGAGATTGTAGAGGAGCCCGCGAGCTTCAAATATTTGTAATATTTTGCATGTTTGAAGATAATAAAAGTTGCAGATTTTATCTTCCCATTTCTATTCATATTATGTATTTGCAACCTTTGCATGTTGTGTTTTGTGAGGTTTTGTGATTAGGTTTCAAAGGGAGAGTCTCCCTTTTCATAAAATTCACTTGTCAAGGAATTTTTCATGGCATTCCATCACCATGATACCACATTTCTTTGAGGCTTTTTTTCCAAAGTTCATTTCCTTTTCTATGCTACCACATTTTTCATACAGGTCTACCAAAGCATTTTATCAAACAGTTCACTGCATTGCTGATATGGCTAAAATCCTAAAACAAGTGATTTAAAAAAATCTATGGATGCTTGGAAAAATATATCAAAGTATAATAGTAAGAAACAAGCTATGGTCTCATGGTTTTTTTTATCATGAAAATCAATGTGATTTTATTTGCATTTTTTTGGCAATTTTTCTGTTTGAAATGGGGAAAAATCTTTGTGGTCAATTTTGTGCACTTTTTAATTGTAGGATTATCACAATTAGTGAAAAAAGTAGTTTTCATGAAGGAATGGAAAATATGTGTAGAGCCTTTGAATTATACTCGTACTGTGCAATGGCATTGAATCATTTAGCAAACTATTTTTTCTTCATAGGGCAACATTTTCTTGTGGAACAATTGATTGAGATAGCTCTTGTTTTAACTGACCACCCTCTCATGAAATCTAATTCATATTATAATATTTCATAGTAAAGGTGATTATGACACCACTGGCCACCACTACAAGGAATCAATCAAGGAAAGCCAGAGCCCACAAGATTTTGTGGATAGATTCAATTGAAGCTGGGAGATCTTAAGAGTTCTCTCTAAAATTTTGAAAAGGTTTCGGAGGTCCACACTAAGAATTGTGAGAGCTTAAAATATGTAGGCCATATATATGCTCAGCAAGGGTAGGTAGAGAAGGCTTTAGAAATTTTAAGAAAGGCAACTCACATAGATCTACATGATGCCCATGAATTTATCAAGATGGGTGAGTTATTAATATCGTCAGACCCCAATGCAACCTTAGATTCTCTTAAGATGCCAAAGTCTCTTCTGAAAAAGAGAAGAGAAGAAGTACCCATTCAATTGTTAAACAACATTGGGGTTCTTCATTTTGAGCGTGATGAACTAGAGTTGGCTCAACAAACTTTTATGGAGGCATTAGGAAATGATGTTTCGACTCTACATAAATCTATGTGGTCAGTTTTGTGAACTTTTACTTGTAGGATTATCACAATTAGTGAAAAATTTAGTGTTCATGAAGGAATGGAAAATATGTATAGAGTCTTTGAATTATACCTATACTGTGCAATGGCATTAAATTGTTTAACAAACCATTTTTTCTTCACTACAGGGAAACATTTTCTTGTGGAATAGTTGATTGAGACAAATCTTGTTTCAATTGACCACCCTCTCATGAAATCTCATTCATATTATAATATTGTATGATATTATGACACCACTGGCCACTAATACATGACATCAACCAAGGAAAGCTAGAGGCCACAAGATTTTTTAGATAGGTTCAATTGAAGCTAGGAGATCTTAAGAGTTCTCTTAAATTTTGAAAAGGTTTTGGAGGTCCACCCCGAGAACTATGAAAGCTTACAAGTTATAGGCCATATATATGCTCAGCAAGGGCAGGAAAATAAGGCTTTGGAAATTTTAAGAAAGACAATACACATAGATCCACATGATGCCCATGCATTTATCAAGATAGGTGAGTTATCAATATCATCAAACCCCCCTGCAGCCTTATATTCTCTTAAGATGCCACAGTCTCTTCTGAAGAAGAGTAGAGAATAATTACCCATTCAATTATTAAACAACATTGGGGTTCTTCATTTGAACATGATGAACTAGAGTTGTCTCAATATACTTTTATGGAGGCTTTAGGAAATGATGTTCTACCTCTACATAAATCTCTATGGTCAGTTTTGTGCATTTTTTACTTGTAGGATTCTCATAGTTAGTGAAAAAGGTAGTGTTCATGAAGTAATGGAAAAGATTAATAGATCCTTTGAATTATACACGTACTATGCAAAGGCATTGAATCATTTAGAAAACCATTTTTTCTTCATTGTAGGGAAACATTTTCTTGCAGAACAGTTGATTGAGACAACTCTTGTTTCAACTGACCACCTTCTCATGAAATCTCATTCATATTATAATCTTGCATGATATTATCATAGTAAAGGTGATTATGACACCACTGGATGCTACTACATGACATCAATCAAAGAAAACTAGAGGCCACAGGATTTTGTGGATAGGTTCAATTGAAGTTGGGAGATCTTAAGAGTTCTCTCTCAAATTTTGAAAAGGTTTTCGAGGTCCACCTTGAGAACTATGAGAGATTAAAATATATAGGCCATATATATGGTCAACAAGGGTTGGTAGAGAAGGCTTTGTAAATTTAAAGAAAGGAAACTCGCATAGATCTGCCTGATACCCATGCATTATCAAGATGGGTGAGTTATTAATATTGTCAGAACCTAGTGTAGCCTTAGATTCTCTTAAGACGCCAAAGTCTCTTCTGAAGAAGAGTAGAGAATAAGTACCCATTCAATTGTTAAACAAAATTGGGGTTCCTCATTTTGGGTGTGATGAACTAGAGTTGGCTCAAAAACTTTTATGGAGTCATTAGGAAATGGCATTTGGGTTGAATTCATAAATAAAAGTTCCAGTGCTAATTCTGTAGTTTATCTTGTGCTCTTTAAGGATATGAAATTATTCCATCAACTAGAATACGGTGGTGTTTCACTTGATTTACCATGGGATAAATTCACAAAACTATTTAATCTTGCTAGGTTGTTTGAACTACATGATACTGAAAAATAAAATCTTTTATATGGGCTAATATTGTTGAAGTTTCCTGATTATGTGGATGCATATCTATGTTTTGCAATCATGGCTTAGGCTCAGAATGAGATCCAAATAAGCCTAGAAATGATTAGAGATGAACTTAAGGTGGATAAAAACTCATACAATTCTTTATCTATGCTTGGAAAAATAGAACTGAAAATGGATGATTGGCTTAAAGAAAAGAAACAATTAAAACTGCACAAAGTGAATTAGATGCAAATAATTCTTATGTTGACATTTCACTTGGAAATTAGAATTATTTTGCAGATTTTCACAATGAGAGGAGGAATCCAAAGGTGGAGGCACAACATCTTGGGAAGGCTAGAGAACTATATTGTAAAGTGTTGGCACAAAGACCAAGAAATGTTTATGCTACAAATGGGGCAACCATTGTGCTAGCTGAAAGGGGTCAATTTGATATTGTAAATAAATTTTTTACATAGGTATAAGAAGCTACACCATGAACCATCTTTGTTCAGATGCCTGATGTGTGGGTAAATCTAGCACATGTTTAATTTGCATAAGGATAGTTTGCACTTTCAGTGAAAATGTATCAAAATTGTTTAAGGAAATTCTATTTTGGCACTGACACCCAAATTTTATTATATTTAGCTCAAGCACATTATGAAGTAGAATAGTGGAAAGATTGTAAAAGAACATTATTAAGAGTAGTAGAACATTATTAAGAGCATTAGATTGTAATGGGAATTTTGAATTTGTGTTTAATGTAACAAGGGTTTCAAATTACCCCTGAATTCGCTGCAGAGGGCATCCCCAAATCCAATTTCGCTATAGAGGGCCTTGGTGAATTCAAATTCGATGTAGAAAACTCCAAATTCCTTTCCCTTGCCTGCCTTTTTAGAAGTCTCTAGGTTCTCTTTGAATCCTTATTGCCCATGCTAGTAGCTGGTATAATTGATCAAAACGCCTCATGCCAAGCTAACGAATGAAGCGGGGTTTGCAATGAAAGAATGAAGTGAGGTCAAGTGTGACAAATGAATCTACAATGAACATGAATAATCACACCAACACATCATGCACATGAATACATCGTGCCAATAATTGGCCGAATTATTTTTTAATTTTTTTTTTTCTAATTTGGATTTGATGACTAGCTATTTAGTCATTTTTATTTTTGTGACTAAATAATTTTTTAGTCAATGACCAAATTAGTCATTTATTTACTCATTTATAGATGAGTTTCAAAAAATGAGTAGAATTTAGTCATTTTTAGTTGTTGTGACTAAAATTTTTAGTTACCTAGTCATTTATTTGTCAAATTCTACTAGTGATCTTTGTCGAGCTTACATCCAATGACCATAGGTGTGCTAACTGACTTGCAATCTTCCATCTTTTATTTCTTCATAATTTACTTCAGATACTTATTATGAGAAATGAAAATCCCTGTATCTAATTGATTGACTTGTAAACCAAGGAAAAAAGTTAAATCTTCTAGCATGGACATCTCAAACTCTTTCTACATTGCAGTAGCAAAAACTTTGCATGTATCTCATCACAGTTTCTACCAAAAATGATATAAACATAAACAATGACAACCAGTATATGTTCACCTTCACATTTAAAATATAAATTATTGTCAGCAATACCTTTATTTTACCCTTGTTGTTGGAGATATTTGTCCAATTTGGAATACCAAGCCCTAGGGGCTTGTTTTAAACCATACAGATCCTTTTTCAATCTATATACATAATATTTGTTTTATGTCACAATAAATCCATCAGGTGGCTCCATATAAACTTCCTCATCTAGATAACCATTAAGAAGTGCATATTTTACATCCATATGGTATATTTTGAAAAAAAAAAAAAAAATAGATATGCAAGAAACATTCTAATAGCTTCAAGTCTAGCTACCAATGCAAATGTCTCATCAAAATATATACCATCAACTTGAGCATATCCCTTACAAACTAATCTAGCTTTGTTTCTAGTTATCTACCCATATTCATTCAATCCATTCCTAAACACCTATTTTGAGCTTGACATTCTTATTAGTAGGCCTAGTTACAAGTTCCCAAGTCTGATTTTGCTCTATTTGACTAATTTCTTCTTTCATGGATTCAATCTAGCATTCAACCTTACTAGCTTTTTCTTAAGATTTAGGCTCTATTTTAGAAATTAAATAATAGTTTTAATGTTCTTATTGTGAAAGCTTTCTTCTTGTCATGAAACCATCAACTTTGTTTAGAATAATTTTCTTCTCAGATATTTCATTTGAAAAATTTGGGTGGAGCTTTTAGAGTAGTGTTTGGTTTTTGTTCTTCATCAACATCACTCTCTTCTTGCTATTATTCTTTTAAAAAATATTCTTTTCTTCATATGGAGGGAATTTTGAATGCATGCCATCTTTATGTAACAACTGAGAGTAATATTCATCCACTCTAACATTCACACTTTCAACTATCTTATGTAAACTTTCATTGTAGCACCTATAATTTGCTTGTAGTTGAATAACCAACAATATTCCTTCATCAGATCTTGTCTCAAATTTACTCAAAGTGTCTTCATCCCTTTTTAATAAAACATCTACTTCCAAATATTCTAAAATACTTCACAAATGTAGGTTTTCCTTGTAAGGAAGCTAAGGTATCAGAACAACTTCCTAAACTAATCTTGAGAGGAGAATAATGCAAATTTTTTATAGATCTTTAACAGTTACAAAAATTTAAACAAAAATAAACACAAATACCATGCATACCACAACACAATGATTTACGTGGGGAAAACCCTTTTGGGATAAAAACACCGCACTCCAAAAGCCGCCCAATATATTATTCAGAAATCACAAACATTACAATATACTTGCAGAGAAAGCTTCTCCTAAGAGTATCACCACTTAGAGATCCAGAGGCAACACAAATGCTATCAGAATCTCAGAATACATCATAATACATAGTCATAATATAATACCCTCATGAAATAGGGTTGCCTTCTAGGGAAAGTAAAGCTAATAAAATATCGATCATCAAATATGAGACATAATGATGAACAACCCAAATATTGAATGTAGTTCCTAAGCTACTAGTCCTTTTTTGGAAAGAAGTAAATCTATTTAGTGAAATTTTGAAATTTCAATGCATTAGTACTAAATCTTTAGGAAAAAATAAAAATTAAGTTTATGTTTGACCAACCTAAGTACAAGAATTTAAAATAAAAATAAAAAATTCAATATAAGTAGAGGACAAATGCCTAGATGTGTTGCATTTTGTATTGTAATTTTTTTCCAAGTAAATAATTAGTTATGAATTTTTTATTAGAAAATTTTAAAAATATTAAAACTTGATTGTTTGACCACCATAACTTGGTCAAAAATTTATGAAATTCTATTTTTTTATCCTATAGTATGGGAAGCATAGAATGTGGTGCATCTTTCAGATTTGCAAAATGTGAAATCATTTGAAAATTATAGATTTTTTTCAATTAGCGTATCAATAAGGACTTTAGTCATAATGCATGTAGAAAATCAATAATAATCATCTATTAAATTAAAAATGAGACATATCTTACATTGTTGGAAAGATGATAATTTTCTCAATAAACCCTTTTCGTTTCATCAAATTCAGATAAAAAAAAAGTCATCAACCACAAGGGGGAACTCTGGGAAGCTAAGGAAAATTTATAAACATTTTTTTGTTGTTGGCTTTCTAGGTATGACACTCCGAAGAAAAATCCCAAGGAAAACTCAAGAGAAATCCCAAGGCTGCAGATTTTGTTAGAAAAAAATGGATATTTGTTTTGAAAAATAGACACCCATTCTCAGGTCTTCAAAATGGATATCTGTTTGAAACGGATATCCATTATGAAGACCTTAAAACCCTCTTTAGTAAAATGGGCATAAATTTTTTGTTTCTTATTGTAATTTTGATTTTTTATAGGTGTTGGAAAGGTGATTTAGATCTCTACACAATGGACTAGGTAATGTTTCTATACTATACACAAAAAATAATTATAATCATTTGAACTTCATATTTCATTTTTGAATCATCAAATGCTCACTATTCGCATACCAAGTCCCTTTTTCATTATTTTTTTGTATCACTCATCTCAAAATACTTGAAACATTAGAAAAATTAATCAATAATAAAATACTTATATTTTTTCTAGTAAGGATATGAAAAATCTTCATCAATCATCATATCTCTATGTCCCTTTCTTTACCTCTATATTTCACTATGTCTCCTCTTAAGCTCTAGAACTATCCCTCGAATTATCTCTCTATCCCTCCCTCCCTCCTTCTCCTTTTACCTCTTTAGACCTCTCCCTGTAAATCTATTGAACTCTATAGTTAACTATCTACTTATCCATCCCTCCCTCTTTAGACCTATCTTTCTCACTCCCTCTCTCCTTGAGCTCTAGAACTATCTCTCTACCTCTCTCCATCCTTCCTTCCCTATCTCTTTGTACCTCGTTAGATATCTCTCTTTCTCTCTATTGCCATCTCTCTACTTATTTTTCCCTCCATCCTTCCCTCTCTACTTAACTCAATCTCAAATCTCTCTCTATTTCTTTAGCTATCTCTTTATATCTCTCCCTCTGACCTCTCACTCTCTCTATACCTACCTCTCCCCCTCCCACTATTGTCTTTTCATTGTTTTATGGTTTGTCCTTGATGTCAAAATTGATTATGCAGTACTTTGGAATTCACATTGATTTCTCATATGGATGATTTGAAGTTGCATTGGTTGGTGTTATGATATGCAGTGTGATATGAATGTGATGATATTATTGTAGATAGTGAAATGATGCATTCTCAGCTTGTTTTGATACATGATGATTACAGCTGGTTCATATGGCGATTCACATGGTTCATGGCATGCACTTTCAAGTTTCAGTTTTTACATGTTGGAATTGATATTTGACATGGTGTTCATTGTGACAAGGCATGCATTTGCTTCAGATATATATTTTATTGTTATCTTGATAGGTCCCAGGATCTTTATGCTTCATGTCACAGGTATATTCAGCAGGGTTACAAGTCACAATGACTTACACATACTGGCAGATTCATTTTTAGGTATACATTTGTGCATTTTTTACTTGGGCTGACAAATCATATGATATATGAGTGGCACATATTATGTTTGCACAAGCTATACCTGTTTAAAATTATTTTTCATTGAAGCATGGATTACAAGTATTAACTCTCTGCTATACATATGACTTTCTTAAGAGAGTATGTGATGTCTTCAAGACACATATGATTCATAAGTGTACATGTGTCATAATGCATACTTTGTTGCAAGGTTTCGGACAACTTGTTTTCAAAAGGTCTACTGCCACATTGTAGTCATGTGGTATTGACATTATTATTTTTCTATGCCTTAATAACTTTTGAATCAGTATTTTAGGTTGGTTCATTCATAAAAAAGTGATTCAACATGTCATATTGTCTTGACAATTATTGAGAAGTAGGTTGACTCTTGTGGCTTCACCATTGGTACTTCAGACAACATTCAAAATAGATTCATGTGTCACTTATTAATGGGAATAAAATCCATCGATGGCATTTCTAAAGGCTTCAAAGGTCTAAATTCTTGGCATATCTAACATATGATTTTGAGCAACTAAAGGTCCTTGTTTTGGCATCTTGTTTTATCATATATTAAATACATGTGATTTAGGAAAAGTCACCTTGTGGCTCAAAAGGCATATGAAATGTGTCACTTAGCTGGTCACTTCGGCATCAAAAGGTATTTAATAAGGTTTTGTGGTTTAAAAACCCTATCGGGTTTCCTTAAGCATATGTTTATGGTTCCTATCGATCCCTTTGTCTTTGACTTTGTGTAAAGTCTTGTGAAAATAATAGTTGGCAGTTTATTGTGGGCATTCGACAACCTTCTTATCTCATTATTCTTGTCGGCATTTTGGAAAGCTTGGACATAGCATTAAGTTTTCTTTCGATGTTTAGAGGGTATCGACAACTTGTATGCAAAATGTGGAGGTAATGATAATGTTGACATTTGTGGTAAAAGGTATAAGACAACGGATCTAAAATCATTATGATTTTTGTTTATTACATTTGACTTAGTATTTTGAACTTCAAGTATTATTTCATTTTGGGAAGTCATCGAATGAAAGTTAGGGCAATTTATTTTTGGTCTTCTCATTGCTAGGGTTTAGAACCCTAACCGTCACCATGAAGAATGTGTAACTACTCTTGTTATGATGATTACTTGTTGCAACTCGAAAGACAAAGGTTTAAGCTCATTGTAAGAGCTATGTCGGGGTTGGTTTCTTGGTCTACAATTTCTCATTGGGTGAGGGCTCAAGCTTGGAAGGAGATTTTTTGGATTCTCCATAGCTAGGTTGGTAAATTCCTCACAACAGTTTTTCATGCTCTATTTTCAGTTTCATTCATAATATTAGGTATTCCTACCTCTCATTGATGAATGTATTCGAAGGGAAGTATATTTTCTCTTCATATTCATGCTTGTTCAGGTATCATTTCCATCATTTGGTGTTTATATTTAACAAAATTCAGTTATTGGTCTTTTTGCTCAAATCATAAAAGGTATAAATGGATTACTTGTTTATCTCTATCAGAAGAGCATGCATTGATTTCGGTTACATTTCTTTTCTCCTTGTGGGTATTTTGAAAGTGCTGATTTGTTTTGATTATTGGGTTCATGATGATATGGGTTTGGTTACAACTCTTGATTGGCATTTGCAGTGATATTTGTTTTGTTTTTATCAACATGGTAAACTGGGTTGTGGTAGAAAAAGATTCCTTGTTAAAATATTGTTTCCACCTGTCACTTATTATGGGTTTTTGAAAATAGATCTGTAAGGGTATTTTTTTTGGATAAAAGAACTTTGAAAAAGAGAGATGAGAATGATCTTGGTGCATAATTTAATGTATTCAGTATTCTTGGAACATAACATACATGGGATTTTGTCTTATCTGAAACCTTTGGTGAAGGTACTGAACAGATTTTGTGTATTTTGTAAACGATATATATACAGTGATTTATCACTGTTTGACAAGTTGTTCTTTGAAGCACAAGTGGATTTTTTTGTAATAGTTAGTCTACAAAGATAATGTAGAGAGATAACTTTTATATTTAATATGTCTGGTATTTTGAAGATTCGTTGGTGAATCTTTAGGATATTAGAGGTATTAGATAGTAAGGAAGATGTGAGTTAAATGGAAACAAAGAAATCCTCTGATATATTATTATTGTTCTGATTTTGTAGAAGGGGTTGGTGCTCCTTGGAATGGGTGTTCCTAAATGTATAAGGGGTTGGTTCTCCTAGAGTGGGTGCTCTGAAGTTTTCCAATAAAGCATTGTAAGCAGTGGTTTTTGAAGTTAAGCCAGTAAGGCAACATTTTAGGAATGGTTTTTCTACCCCAGGAGGGTTTTCCACTCGACAAATCATTTGTCTCATGGTCTCGTTTGTGGTATCTTTGATTCATTGTGATAATGTTGTAATGCTCATTATTTTACTATTATACTTCTCATTTCGGTTACTAAATGGTTGCATTCAACTCATGAATGTATTTATCATTGAAATATTGAGAGCATAATTCATCTATATTTTTATTTCCTGGAAAATATTTAAAATGGTTTAAGACATTGATTCACCCCCCCCCCCCTCTCAGTGTCATCTTGACTCCAAAAATTTGTATCAGAGCGTGGGGTCCTCATAAAGGTCTAAACCACCTAGGATTGATTCTGGTCTTGGAGTCAATTAAAGATGTCTCAAGCTCATTAAGGCACTTTTGTGACTAGAGCTCCTTTGTTTGATGGAACATATTATGTGTTTTGGAAAATTAGAATGAATCTTATCTAATTTCAATTGATCTTGATATTTGGAGCATTGATTTAAATGGGTATATTGTTCCACCCACAATACCCACAGATGTTGTTGAGAAAAAGAAGTATGAAACTAATGCTAGAGCCAACATGCCATCTTGTGTGGATTGACGAAAGATGTTTTTGTTAAAGTCATGCATTGCAAATCTGCTTAGGATATCTAGGAAAAACTTGAAACCGTTTATCAAGGAAATGAAAAAGTCAAACTATCAAAAATCCTTACACTCAAACATCAGTTTGAGGAAATAAGAATGAAGGATGATGAAAAAGTGGTTAAATATTTCCTAATAATAGATGAAATTGTTAATGCTATGAAAGGATTAGGAGAAGATGTAAAAGATTTTGGTGTGGTTACAAAGGTCATTAGGACCTTACAACCTAAATTTGAATATAAGGTTTCATCCCTTGAAGAAAAGAAACATTTTGATAAACTTACCTTAGATATTCTGCAAGTGAATCTTACTGCTTATGAAATGAGAACAAGCAAAAACAACTCAACAGGAAAAGAAATTGCCTTTACAACTGAAAAGAAAGAAAGAGTATATGGTAGTGAATCAGAATATTCTGATTCAAAAGAAACCCACTTTGTTAGAAAACTTAAAAAGGGTTCTGGAAAATACAAGGGAAAAATTCCCTTTAAGTGTTTTAACTGTGGCAAAATTGGACACTTTGCAGCTAAGTGCCCCCTTGGTGATCAAAACAATGATGATGAAAAATCTAGCCAACGGTCTAAGAAGAAAGCCTATAAACCTAAAAATAAATTCAATTTCAAAAATAATAAGAGTCTGTTTAGTAAAGATGAAACAAACACTAAAACTAAAGACTCTTCAGTGGAAGGAGATGAAACTCTATTTATGACCATTACTAATCCAATTCAAATTCATGATAAGGAGATTGATAATGTTATGAACAATGGCTCAAAAATAGATGAATATCTTATATTTAGAATACCTCAACTTGAAGGCACATCAGGAAGTGAAGATGTTAATCTTGAGAGTGAATTAAACAATGGCTTAAGAGACATTCAAAAACTCAAAGAGGAATTTGTGGTAAAGAAGAATAATGTTGAGAAAGAAATTGCTGACCTAAAATTTCAAATTGAAATACTAGAAATTACAAAAGTGCAATTAGAAATCAAAGAAAAAGAATGTTGCACTTTAGAGGAAAAGGCTAATGACCTGAGAAAAGAACTTGATATGTGTAACAATAGCAATAAACTGGCAAAAATTTTAGGTAAACAAATACATTATAATGACAAAATAAGTCTTGGGCATATGGAATGTCAATGCTCTTATTCTAATAGGTTTCAACATAACAAGGTAGCAAAGAAAACAAGGTTGATTTGGAAACCAAAGAAAATTAATAAAAATTTAGAAGGTATTGTTAGTCAAGCAATTTTACATTCTAAGGTGAATAATGAATGGATTATGGACAATGGGTGTTCACACCATATGACATGTGACAAAAGTAGCTTTATCAATTTTGAATATTGTGATGACAGTTTAGTTTGGTTTGGAAATGATGATTGTATTCAAATCATTGGAAAAAGGAACAATCTCTTTGAATGATAACTTGTGTTTGCAAGATGTACACTTTGCAGAAGAAATCAAGCATAATCTTCTGAGCGTAACTCAAATTTGTGATCAAGGTTTTTATGTTCTTTTTAATGCTCTAGGGTGTGAGATTAGAAATAAAACAGGTAGAATTTTTGGTGCAGGTTCAAGAACTCAAGGGAATGTTTATAACCTGCAAGAAACAAGATGTGTGAAAATGGATGCTCAGTTGAGGGAGAAAGTGTATTCTCTTCCTCATATTTCTCATCACTAAATCTTCTATATGCGGTTTCAGGGTCCAGGGTGCTTTTCGAGTTTTTATATATATCCCTATGATTAGTTGCTCATTGGATTCTATAGGTGCAGTTCTAAATAATAAAGTGATGATTCTTTTATTGATTTTTTATTTGGAAAGTATCAAAGGAAAATTTTTGACATTATTTTGTCTATATAATATAGCATCTATTTTTGGGTTGTGATATGTTAGCATAATGAGCAAAAGGTGACAATGTTACAACTTCAGATGGCATGCCTATGCTCAATCCATGCTGGTAGATATGTTGGCAAAGCTTTATCATTGGTGACAAAGGTATGGAAATTTTGGAAAATCATTTGATATCACTTTTTGCAGTTGCGTTATAGCAGGGTTGGTTTATGAAAGTACAATTTTGTGCATGTTGCTTTGAGGAGTCTCTTATTGTTAAGATGAAAATGAAAGCTATTCCAATTTTTATTGTTTAATTTTGCAAGGCTGATTGAAACAGTCTTGTTTAAATCCTCTTAAAAGTATGCACGGTCTAAGGGGGAGACTTCATGTCTATTTTACATTCATGGTTCAACTATTCTTATGTATGCTTCTATGAATTTATGATGCATACTGATATTATGATGATACACTACTACTATTTTACCTATGTTGTTTCATATCTTGGTTACCTCTAGTTCTTCTTAGTATTATTAGTGTTCATCTTTGACATGTTTTGTGATATTATATTTGATATTCCATCGAATGAGGTTACATGCATTTTGGTATTGCATTATGGTTTGGATTGCTGATTTAATTCAGGTTTCATGAGATTATTACACAAGATAGGATAATATCAGTGATAGAAAAATTTGTTGTTTGGACACATGTCAAGTAATATGCAGTGATAATGGTGAGCAGGGATTGAATAGTGCTATATCATAGGGAGAGGTTTCTTGCATATTTCATTCCCATGATACAAAATACTTTTGGTTATTGGTTGTAACACAGTTTGGTGATCTATACATTCTTGTCTTGTCATTGATGTATGATAGTGGAATTTATTACATTCTTTGTTTGTACTTAGGGTGCTTGAAAATGGTATTCTTTTATGTTTTTTACAGTGGGTTGCTACTTGCAGGTTGTGTAATTGATGTATACTTTGATATTTTTGGGCTCACAGTACTTGATTATATGATATTTATATGTTGATGTTTCCTTGGTATAAGGTAATAGCCATTTGTGAGTATTGTGACTTGATCACTACCAGCTACATGTTGAAAGTAGAATTGTGTTATAGGTTTCCTTGGTAACAATTACATAATGAGTTGTGAGTTTGGTGATGAAACTGTATGGACAATGGTAAAATCTTGTTGACTCTTTTTGCTTGTACACTACTTGCATTCATACAGAATTTGTTAGTGGTACCGTGTCTTGACTATATCTTTCCTTGATTCACATGTATGTGAATGTCAATAAAAGTGCCTAGACAATTTAGTGAAGCAACAACACTCAAAGGTTGCAACATTATATGAACAAAGTCATTTATTTTGAACTTCCTTGTTGATCAACATGTAGAAACAACAATGCTTTACACTAAATTCGAAGCAATTTCATCTAACATGTGAAGTTTGTGAGTCCATAAAAGGTCATTTTGTGAATAAAATTTAATGCAAAGCATTTGGGGGAGCTTCGTATTGCAATTTGTCTTTAAGTATCTGAATTGACAAGGTCTTAGATTGTTGTCAATGCAAATATATTCTATTTATCCATGTGATTAACACAAGGAGATATATGCAACAAAGTTGTTTTATTATGAAGTGATGAAATATTGGTTGATCTTTGATTGTTGATTCTTGATTCATACTTTTAGATGGATATGTGTTGGTTGGTTTCAATTTTTTATATTCATGAAATCTCACATTCTCTTCTTTTATTCTTTTTCATTGAGGAAAAAAGGGGGAGAGATGATATGTGTTTTTCCATAAAGGACAAAGGGGGAGTTTTTTGGCTTTCAGTTGTTTTGTGGTTTGTCCTTGATGTCAAAATTGATTATGCAGTACTTTGGAATTCACATTGATTTCTCATATGGATGATTTGCAGTTGCATTGGTTGGTGTTATGATATGCAGTGTGATATGAATGTGATGATATGCTTCCAGTAGATGGTGACAGGATGCATTCTCAACTTTTTTTGATACATGATGATTATAGTTGGTTCATATGGTGATTCACATTGTTCATGGCATGCACTTTCAAGTTTCAGTTTTTACATGTTGGAAATGATATTTGACATGGTGTTCATTGTGACAAGGCATGCATTTTTTTCAAGCATGCATTTTCTTCAAATATATGTCATTGTTATCTTGACAAGTCCCAAGATCTTTATGCTTCATGTCACAGGTATATTCAACAGGGTTACAAGTCATAGTGACATACACATACTGGAAGATTCATTTTCAGGTATACATTTGTTTATACATTTGTGCATTCTTTACTTGGGTTGACAAATCAAATGATATATGAGTGGTACATATTATGTTTGCACAAACCATACCTGTTTACAAGAATTTTGCATTGAAGCATGGATTACAAGTATTAACTCCCTGCTATACATATGACTTTGTTAAGAGAGTATGTCATGTCTTCAAGACACATATGATTCATAAGTGTACATGGTTTCATAATCCATACTTTGTTGCAAGGTTTTGGATAGCTTGTTTTTGAAAGGTCTACTACCACATTGTGGTCATGTGATATTGGCATTATCATTTTTCCATGCCTTCATAACATTTGACTCAATATTTTAGGTTGGTTCATTAAGAAAAAGTGATTCGGTATGTCATATTGTCTTGAAAATTCTTGAGAAGTAGGTTGACTCTTGTGGCTTCACCATTGGTACTTCAGAAAACATTCAAAATAGATTCATGTGTCACTTAATAATGGGAATTCAAAGGGCTAAATTCTTGTCATATCTAACATATGATTTTGAACAACTAAAGGTCCTTCTTTTGGCATCTTGTTTTATCATATATTAAATGCATGTGACTTAGGAAAAGTCACCTTGTGGCTCGAAATGCATATGAAATGTGTCACTTAGTTGGTGACTTCGGCATCAAAATGTATTTAATAAGGTTCCAAGGTTTATAAAACCTATCGGGTTTCCTTAAGCATATGTTTATGGTTCCTATCGATCCCTTTGTCTTTGAATTTGTGTAAAGTCTTGTGAAAATAATAGTTGGTAGTTTATTGTGGGAATTCGACAGCCTTCTTATCTCATTATTCTTGTCATAATTTTGGAAAGCTTGGACATAGCATTAAGTTTTCTTTCAATGTTTAAAGTGTATCGAAAACTTGTATACAAAATGTGGAGGTAATGATAATGTCGAAATTTGTGGTAAAAGGTATAGGACAATGGATCTAAAATCATTATGATTTTTGTTTATTAAATTTGACTTAGTCTTTCAGACTTCAAGTATTATTTCATTTTCGGAAGTCATCAAATGTCTTGGTGAATCGAATGAAAGTTAGGGAAATTTATTTTTGGTCTTCTCATTGCTAGGGTTCAGAACCCTAACCGCTGCCATGAAGAATGCGTAACTACTCTTGTTATGATGATTACTTGTTGTAACTTGAAAGATAAAGGTTTAATCTCATTGTAAGAACTATGTCACGGTTGGTTTCTTGGTTTGTCATTTCTCATTGGGTGAGGGCTCGAGCTTGGAAGGAGATTCACTGGTTTCTCCACAGCTGAGTTGGTAAATTCCTCACAATAGCTTTTCATGCTCTATTTTTCAGTTTCATTCATAATAGTAGGTATTCCTACCTCTCATTGATGAATTATTTCAAAGGGTAATTTATTTTCTCTTCATATTCGTGCTTGTTCAGGTATCATTTCCATCATTTGGTGTTTATATTTAACAAAAGTCAATTATTGGTCTTTTTTCTCGAATCATAGAAGGTATAAATGGATTACTTGTTTATCTCTGTCAAAAGACCATGCATTGATTTCGGTTACATTTATTTTCTCCTTGTGGGTATTCTAAAAGTTTTGATTTGTGATTATTGGGTTCATGATGATATGGGTTCGGTTACAACTCTTGACTGGAATTTGCAGTGATAATTTTTTTGTTTTTATCAGCATGGTAAATTGGGTTGTGGTAGAAAAAGATGCCTTGTTAAAATATTGTTTCCACCTGTCACTTATTATGGGTTTTTGAAAACGGATTTGTAAGGGTATTTTTTTTGGATAAAATAACTTCAAAAAAGACAAATGAGAATGATTGGTGCATACTTTATTGTATTCAGTATTCCTGGAACATAACAGACATGGGATTCTGTCTTATCTAAAACCTTTAGTGAAGCTATTGAACATATTTTATGTATTTTGTAAACGATATATATACAGTGATTTATCATTGTTTGACAGGTTGTTCTTTGAAGCACAAGTGATTTTTTTTGTAATAGTTAGTCTACAAAGATAATGCAGAGAGATAGCTTTAATATTTAATATGTCTGGTATTTTGAAGATTCATTGGTGAATCTTTAGGATATTAAGGGTATTAGATAGTAAGGAAGATGTGAGTTAAATGGAAACAAAGAAATCCTCTGATATATTATTATTATTCTGATTTTGTAGAAGGGGTTGGTGCATCTTGGAAGGGGTGTTCCTAAATGTATAAGGGGTTGGTGCTCCTAGAGTGGGTGCTCTAAATTTTGCCAGTAAGGCATTGTAAGTAGTGGTTTTTTAAGTTAAGCCAATAAGGCAACATTTTAGGAATGGTTTTTCTACCCCAAGAGGGTTTTCCACTTGGAAAATCATTTGTCTCATGGTCTCATTTGTGGTATCTTTTCTTGATTGTGATAATGTTGTAATGTTCATTGTTTTACTATGATACTTCTCATTTTAGTTACTAAATGGTTGCATTCAACTCATGAATGTATTTATCATTGAAATATTGAGAGCATAATTCATCTATATTTTTATTTTCTGGAAAATATTTAAAATGGTTTAAGACATTGATTTACCCCCCTCCTCTCAGTGTCATCTTCACTCCAACACCCACCCTCCCTCTCTCTCTCTCTCTCCCAAATGCTAGACCTCTCTCAACATCTCATTTGATTTCCTCTCTCTTTGTCCCTCTTTATACCTCTTTGTATTTTAGTAAACCCAATAAATCCTATACAACCTAGTCTTCTTCTATGGTTTCTTATTCACATTAGGTTTCTTAGATCTATACTTCTATGATAGTTATATCTCAATTTTATATTCGAAACTCTTTTCATACCCAATTCTTCATCAATTTTATATTGTTACATATTTCTCTATTATATTTATTGTGAAATCAATTTTACTTACCCTACCCATCCTTGGAAACCACATTAGGGTTTTATTTTCATATTTTATACATCATTGATATTTCCACTTTTTTCAATATATAAGTGTACCGTTTGGATTTTTTTTCCTCTCTGCCTCGCCACCTCTCCCTCTTTATATATTTATCTATTCTCCCTCCCCACACTTTCCCTCTCCCTCTCCCTCTCCCTCTCCCTCTGTCTCTACATATCTCTCTCCCTTTATCTCCCTCACTATCTTTCCAAAGTAATATCTATCTCTACTTATCTCTTCCTCTTTCTATCCCTTTATCCTTCTCTCTCCCTCTATCCCTATCACTCCTACAGAGAGTAGAAATGGAATTTGAGAAGAAGATAGAGGGAATGTAAGAGAGGTAGAGAGGAGAGGGGGAGAAGAGATATAGAGATATCTAAAGGGATAGAGAGGGGGAATGAGGGAGGGATGGAGTGAGGAGTAGGTAAAGAGAGAGATGGAGAGAGGAAGGAATATGTAGAGATAGGGAGGTATGGTTGGATTTATATAGGGATAAGCAGGTAGATAGAGAGGAAGATGGAGATGAGAGATAGGTAAGGTGGGAGGGATAGATGGAGAGGTAGGTAAAGAGAGGTAGGGTGAGGGGATATATAGAGAAGTACAGAGGGAAGGGGAGGGAGAGGTAATACATGATGGATATATTGAGAGGTAGGTAAAGAAGGAGAGAGTGATGAGAGATATATAGAAGTAGAGAGGGAAGGGGAGAGCGCGAGTTATTAAGAGAGGGAGAGGGAGACAAAGATAGAGAGAGAAAGAAAAGGAGAGAGAGATGGAAGGAGGGATAGAGGGTGGAGAGGTAGGTAATGAGTGATTAGGGTGGGAGGGATAAAAGGATAAGTAGGTAGAGAGAGAGGGTGAGTGGAGATAGATAGAATTAGACAGGGGAGATGAGAGAGAGGTAGAGAGGAGAGAGAAGGTGAAGAGAGAAATATAGAGATATCTAAAGGGAGAGAGGGGGAATTAGGGAGGGATAGAGAGAGGTAGGAAGAGATAAGAAAAGAGGGGAGATAGAGAGAAGTGGAGAGGGAGGGAACAAGGAAGAGGTAGAGATAGAGAGGTAGGGTGGGAGGGATATAGGGAGAGATATATAGATAAAGAGGAATATGTAGATGGGAGATAAAGATAAGTATAGATAGAGATATATTAAGGTTTCTTAGATCTATACTTTTATGATATTTATATCTCAATTTTATATTTGAAACTCTATTCATGCCCAATTTTTCATCAATTTTATATTGTTACATCTTTCTCTATTATCTTGATTGTGAAATCAATTTTACTTACCATACCCATCCTTGACAACCACATTAGGGTTTAATTTTCACATTTGATACATCATTGATATTTCTACTTTTTCAATATATAAGTGTACATTTTGAATTTATTTTTCATCTCTCCCTCTCTATATATTTATCTATTCTCCCTCCCCACACTCTCACTCCCTTTCCCTCTCCCTATTCGTCTCTCTACCTATCTCTCTCACTTTATCTTCCCCTCTATCTTTCCCAAGTCATATCTATCTCTAGATATATCTCCCTCTTTCTATCCCTCTCTCCTCTCTCCATCTCTCCCTATCACTCCTATAGAGAATAGAGAGGGAATTTGAGAGGAAGATATAGGGAAGCAAAGAGGTAGAGAGGATAGAGGTATAAGAGATATAGAGATATATAAAGGGATAGAGAGGGGGAATGAGGGAGGGATGGGGAGAGTGGTAAGTAAAGAGAGATACAAAGAGAAGTAGAGAGGAAGGAAGGAAGGTAAACGTAGAGATAGAGAGGTATGGTGAGATGGATATAGGGAGAGGTAGGTAGATAGAGAGGAATATGGAGATTGGATATAAAGAGTATAGATAGAGAGAGAGAGGTAAGGTGGCAGGGATAGAAGGATAGGTAGGTAGAGAGATGGAGGGTGATGGGATATATAGAGAAGTATGGAGGGAAGGGGAGAGATAGTTAATCTAGGAGGGATAGAGTGAGAGGTAGGTAGAGAGGGAGAGGGTGAGAGAAGATAGAGATAAGTAGAGAGGGAAGGGGGAGAGAGAGAGTAATTAAAGAGGGAGAGGGAGATGGAGATGGAGAGAGACAAGGAGATAGAGAGAGAGAAGGAGGGAGATGTAGGTAATGAGAGATTAGGGTGGGAGGGATAGAGGATAAGTAGGTAGAGAGAGAGGGTGAGTGGAGATAGAAAGAACTAGAGGGAAGGTGAGAGAGGTAGAGAGGGGAGAGAGGGTGAAGAGATATATAGATAAAGGTAGATGGGGGAATGAGGGAGGGATAGATTGAGAGGTAGGTAGAGAGAAGTGAAGAGGGGTGATAGAGATAAGTAGAGAGGGAGGGAGGAAGGGAGAGGTAGAGATATAGAGGTAGGTAGACATAGATGAAGATGTAAATGGGAGATAAAGAGAAGTAGAAACAAAGAGAGAGAGGTAAGGTTGGAGGGATAGATAGGTAGAGTGATGGAGGGTGACAAAATTACCTCTCTCTATCTATGTCTCTACTTCTCTTTATCTCCCATATGCATCTTCATATTTTCTACCTACCTCTCTATATCTACCCATCCCTTCCTCCTTACCTCTTTACTTCTCTTTCTACCCCCTCTCTATTTATTTATACCTACCTCTCACTCCATGCCTTCCTCATTCCCCCTCTCTCCCTTTAGATTTCTCTCTATATATCTATTCACCCTCTCTCTCCTATCTACCTCTCTCTCACCTTCCCACTCACAATATTTCTCTACCTACTTCTCCCTCTATCCCTCCCACCCTACCTCTATCATTACCTACCTCTCCTTCCCTCCCTCCCTCCTCCCCTCTATCTCTCTCCTTGTATCTCTCTCCCTCTCTCCCTCTCTCTCAATATACCTCTCTCTCTCTCTCTCCTTTCCTCTTTAATTCTCCTCACCCTCTCTCCCTAAATCTCACTCTACCCCTCCCAACTTACCTCTCTCTCCTTCCCTCTCTCCCTCTCTCTATATCTTTACTTCTCTTTATCCCCCATATCCATCCTCCTTTCTTTCTACCTACCTTTGCCTATATCACTTCCACCCTAGCTCTCTATCTCTACCTCTCCCTTCCTCCCTCCCTCTCTACTTATCTCTATCTCCCTTCTCTGGATCTCTCTACGTACTTCTCACTTCATCCCTCTATTTTTCCCCATGTCTCTCCCTCCCTAAATGTTTCTTATCTGTCTCCTCTCTACCTATTTAATCTTCCCCATCTACTTCTCTCTATCTCCACCCACTCTATATATTTAGGGAGAGGTAAGTAATGATATATTAGGGTGGGAGGGATAGAGAGATATGGTGAGTGGAGATAGAAATAAGTAGAGAGGGAAGGTGAGAGAGAGGTAGAGAAGAGAGAGAGGGTGAAGAGGGATTTATAGAGATATATAAATGGAGGGGGAATGAGGGAGGGATGGAGTGAGATGTAGGTAGAGAGAAGTGAAGAGGGGAGATAGAGAATTAGAGAGGAAGGGAGGAAGGGAGAGGTAGTTAGACAAAGACAAATATGTATATGGGAGATAAAGAGAAGTAGAAACAAAGAGAGAGAGAGAGAGGGAGGGAGGGAGAGATACATAGAGAGATGGAAGGTGACCATATTAACTCTCTCTTTGTCTCTACTCCTCTTTATCTCCCATCTACATATTCATCTTTGTCTACCTACCTCTCCCTATATCCATCCAACCCTACCTCTCTATCTCTACCTCTCCCTTTCTCTCTCCCTCTCTAATTATCTTTATCTCCCCTCTTTATTTATTGATACCTACCTCTCACATCATCCATTCCTCATTCACCCTATCTCTCCCTTTTGATGTCTCTCTATATCTCTTTTCACCCTCTCACCTATCTACCTCTCTCTCACCTTCCCACTCACCCTCTCTCTCTACCTACTTCTCCCTCTATCCCTCCCACTCTACCTCTCTCATTATCGACCTCTCCTTCCCTCTCTCTCTCCCTCTCTATATATATTTCTATATCCTTCCCTATCCACTTCTCCCTACCTCTCGTCACCCTCTCTCCCTAGATCACACTCTACCCCTCCCACCTTACCTCTCTCTCTTCTTCCCTCTATACTTCCCTATATATCCCCTCACCCTCCCTCTCCCTAACTACCTCTTCCTTTGTGCCTACCGCCTTACCTCTCCCTCTCTCTATCTTCACTTGTCTTTATATCCCCCATCTCCATCCTCCTCTCCTTCTACCTACCTTTTCTGATATCACTCCCACTCTAGCTCTTCATCTCCACCTCTCGCTTCCTCCCTCCCTCTCTACTTCTCTCTATCCCTCTCTCCACGTAATTCTCACTCCATCCCCCCCTCTTTCCCCATGTCTAGCCCTTTAGATAACTATATATACCTCTCTTCTCTCTATATATAGAAAGGTAGAGAGGAAGATAGAGGGAGAGGGAGATATACAAATATAGAGAGCTAGGGAGTTATTAATAGAGATGAAGATATAGAGAGATATAGATGAGTATGGATATAGAAAGTTATATATGGTAAGATAAAGTGATAGAGAGATAAATAGAGATAGAGAGAGAGATAAAGAGGGAGATATAGAGAGGGGGGATATAGAGGATGGAGAGATAGTGTGAGATAGATAGAGAGGCTTTAGATAGAGAGATAGAGGTAGAGAAAAAGGAGAGAGATAGGTAGAGAGGTAGAGAGAGAAGAGGGGGGAGATATATCAATATATAATGGGATAGGGAAAGAGGGAGAGATAATGATAAAGGGAGATATAGAGAGATAGAGAGGGATATGGAGAGAGATAGAGAGATGGGGAGATAGAGGTAGAAAAATATATGGATAAAAAGGGATAGAGAAAGAAAATGAATAAGAGAGAGAGGTAGAGATAAGGAGATATAGATATATATAAAGAGAGAGATAAATGAGGTGATAGAGATAGGGGGAGAGGGGCATAGACAAAGAGATAGACATAGGGAGGCATAAATAGGGTGTGTGTGTTTATATGAGTGAGAGATATATTGAGATAACTTGATGAAAATAAAGATTATATAAATAGATAGAGGGAGAGAGAGAGAGAGAGAGAGAGAGAGAGAGAGAGAGAGAGAGAGAGAGAGAGAGAGAGAGAGAGAGAGAGAGAGAGAGAGAGAGAGATCTAGGTAGAGAGGGAGAGAGAGAGAGGAGAGATATAAATAAAGGAAGAGTAAGGGAAAATTGGAGAGATAGGTAGAGAGGGTAAATGAAGGATAGGGGGAGAGACAGAGAGATAGATAGATAAATAGAGGGAGATAGATATATATGCTCTCCTAGTTCAACTTGGGAAAAGGTGCATATAGGATCAAAGACAACAAGGAGGCCTTACATGATGATTTATGCAAATTTTTTTCTCTCCTTAGTAAAAAATATACAATTTTCACTATTTATTGCTTCTTTAATGTTTCAAGTCATTTCGGATGATTATTGCAAAAAAAATGAAAAAAAGATTTTGTATACAAGAATTATGAGCATTAAAATTTAAAAACTTAAGGAGGAACTTAAAATGATTAGAATTATTTTTGTACTCAATCTATTAGAATAATGTTATTTATTGTGTATACCTCTGAATCACCTTTCCAACGCTTGTAAAAAATTAAAATTTTGATCAATAATGTGAAAGTTATGCCCATTTTACTGAAGTGTGCTTTTTGGGATTTTAAAAATGGTTATCCATTTTGAGAAAAATAGATATTTGTTTTGAAAATATAAAAGTAATTAAAATAATTATTGAAAATGGATATCCATTTTTGTTTTCAAATCGGATATCCATTTTGTTTGCAAAAAAAATATTTGTTTTTCTTTTCAAAATGGATATCTATTAGTTACAACAACAAATAATGCATGTTGAGAAGGTGTATGAGCTTTGCCAGGGTTTTCTTGAGTCTGCAGTCATTCTTGGCCCATCTTGTGTCATACTATGCTCTTTGCATAGGAATTACATCTTTTCCTATGTGTACGGCCGCATTTACTACGGTTTTTTTGTTTTAATATGCCTTCAACCAAATCTAACGCAACAGTTCATGCTGGTGATGGTGGTTCAACAACTCTACTCAATGGCTCCTCCACCGAACAAACAACCTCAAATTTTTTTTCTAAAAGTGTTGCACGAGGTAAGTCTTTTGACTCCTCGGCTGATGTCATTTTTCCTATGCTTGAATTTGATTCTTCTTGTCAATGGATTGAAAAGCATTCCCTTGTCAAGTATTTTGTTGGGAGGATTTCCCCTAAAAGTGTTCTCAAAGAATGGATCAGTAAGGCTTGGGTTCCTCATGGGGTCCACCTTGATATGGTCCAAAATTTAACCAAGTTTTTTTTTATTTTTCTCTTTACAAAGGTTAGTCATGTCCAAGAAATCCTAGAGCATGGTCCTTGGTATGTCAGGTCTTCTTTATTAGTTTTCCAGTTGTGAACCCAGGATTTCCCTGTCTTAGATGAAACCAAGTTATGGGTCCCGGTCTAGATTCAATTGCCTTGTGTGCCATTTTTGAGTCATACTGCTTCCTCTCTAGGGAAGGTTATTTGCATTGAGCCTGATAGATTTTTCTAGGCCCATGCCCAAAAATGGGTATTAGTTGAAGTGGACCTTTCTCAAGATTTGAAAGAGTCCATTGATATTCAAATAGGTAATTTCTGGCATACCCAGAAAGTTACTTACATTAATCTACCAAACACATGCTATAGATGTTAGTCTGCAAAACACAAGATCAAGGACTATCCTCTGGCAGTTCCTCGTACTCCTTCTCCGCCACGGGACTCTAAAATGCCCAAAGCTAATGAAAAATGGACCATGGTTACAAACCATAAGAACAAAGTTAGTGGCTCTCGGTCAGTTCCCAAAGGCCCCGAGCTTGCTAAAGTTGTTTCAAACCCTTCAACGAAGGGGAAAGAGGCCTCAACAGGGCTTGTTAATTTGGTGGCACGACCCAGGCCGAAAGCTACACCTCAACTTGTTGCCATTATAATGACGCAACCAAAAATATCTCCTCTTGTGATAGGAGCTCAACGATGGTCTCGTAGTCCTTCTTCGCCATTAGAGGAAGGAGAATATGTGTAGGAGAAAAGGATAATTTCTTCTTCACCTATTCAAATTGGATCAATTCCACCTGAATTTTTTGCAAAATTGTTTCTCCACCTTGAATGAGGAGGAACCGGACTCCGACAATATGGAGGAGTTTCATCCATGAATTTCCTCTCTTGGAATGTTCAAGGTATGACAGGTCTCTCTAGAAAGTATTTTGTTCGGGATACTTTGCAGAAGTATAATGGTATTGAAGTGCTTTGTCTCCAAGAAGTTAAAATTTCTGGTTTTTTTCTTGATTTAGCACGTTTCTCTATTTGGCCAGCCAATCATATGTTTTGTACGGCTCATGATGCAAGGCATGGTGGATTTGTGATTATTTTGTCTCCTAGGTGGCACTCTTGTGTTGTTGATCATGGATCTGACCCCACACATCAGCTTGTTTGGATCCTTCTCAATATTAATAATCACTCTTTTGGGAATATTAATGTTTATGCCTCTAATGATGTTGTCAAATGCTCCTTGCTTTGGCATTGGATTGTAGACTCATTTTCAGTGGCCACTTGGCTTCTATGTGGGGATTTCAATATGGTTGAGATGGCGTACAATAAGGATGGTATTCTGCCATTCAAATGGGTTGTTGGTGAAAGGGAGGCATGGTTTTGCATGCATAATAAATTGGGGCTCTTTGATCTCAATATTGGCCACTGCCATTCTCATTCCCTCTAGCACACTTGGTGTAATTTTAGAGCTGGTCCTAATGGGATATTTAAATACCTTGATCGTGCAATGATTTCGGCTCAATATTTATTTTCATTTGACAACTCTTCACTTCTGGTTAAACCATTAGTGGATGTCACTCTGCCTGACCACTTCCCTATTTCTTTTTGCATTGAATGGGAGATAAGACAACCTCGAGCTTGTAAAACACGGTTCTTCTTAAACACGTCTCTAATTTCTCATCAGCCTACATTGGCCCACATTCACAGTCTGGAATTTAGAGTGCCAGTTAGCTCACTCTAACAACTAGATTAATTGGTGGAATGATGCTATCACTTGCATAGCTAGGTTTCTCCGCATTTATGGTTGTGAGTTGGCCATTTTCCATCGGTGGTCTTATGATGTGACCACTGTCGACCTGCGCTTGGCTACTAAGGCTCTTGCAACTAACCCCTTCTCCCCACATTTGCAAGTCAGGTTGTTGGAGTTAACGCACAAAAAGCAAGTTGTAGATAATTATGCTACCAGAGGTGCACAAATTAAAGCAAGGTTGCACTGGTTAAAAGTTGGTGACCATGCCTCCAAGGAATGTTTTTTGGCCTTGCATGCCAGGTACTCCTCTCCTAGCATCAAAACAATCAAATATGGGCTCTAGGTCCTTTTTTATCTACTTGATATTCTCCAGGCCTTTGTCAAGCACTATGAGCAAGTTTTCACTACCTAAGAGTACACGCTCGAGCGCCAACAAGACCTATAGAGGTGCATTGCAGTGGTGCCGACTAGGCTTTCCTTTGCTCAAAAATCCTTTTGTGAGAAGCTTCTCATGGTTGATGACTTGAAGGAAGCCATATTTTCTATGGAAAACTACAAGGCCCTAGAGGTCAACGACTTCTTGTGTGAATTCTACAAGTCCCTTTGTGACTGTATTGACCACGACCTTCACAAAGTCTATCTTGAAGCCTTTCATTTGAAAACTCTAGGACATATTATAAACAAGGGAAATATCAAATTCATACCTAAGCTTGGAGATCCTGAAGATATTTTCAATTGGTAGCCTATCACGCTCCTTAATGTCTCCTACAAAATCATTGCTAAGGCCCTGGCTCTGAAAATTCACCATCTCCTGCCTGAGATTGTGTGCCCAAAACAGACTGGATTTATCAAATCCAAATTTATTCTTGATAATATCATTGCTATTTGGGAGGGAATGGACTGGGCTAGGCGCTTGGCCGAAAAACCCTCTTTCTCAAAATTGATTTGCTAAGGCCTATGATCACATAGAATGGCCCTTTATTCTTGCCATACTAAAAACTTTGGGATTTGGCCCCAATTTTATTCAAGTCATCCAAATTTTTTTCTTAGACGCCTCTACTTGCATCACCATCAATGACTGCCAATCCTGCTCTTTTGGTCTTTTTCATTCTATTCGGCAAGGATGTCCTCTTGCTCCTTCGCTATATATGCTTGCTACCGAACGATTTGGCTATCTTTTGGCCAATGTTGTTTCCCAACAAAGGGTTCAGGGCATTGGCTTGCCCAACTCCCAGTCTTATCTTGTTAATGGCCATTTCATTGATGACTCTTTCCTCACTATCCTGGAGGAAGAAGACAATATTACGGCAGCTCTCGAGTGCCTTGACATCTTTTGTGAGGCCTCTTGTTTCGCCATTCAATGGCACAAGACTCTTTGTTACATGTGATATTTCTTTCCTACTCCCCACTAGTTACAACATTATGGGTGGAAGTGGATTACGCCAAGGGAAATATTTTGATTTCTGGGCATTCCTTTCGCCTTTCAGGATTCTCTGGCTGAGTTATGGAAATCCATTCTTTCTAGGATTGAGCAGAAGCTGGCCTACTGGATAACCAAGCCTTTATCTCTAGCTAGAAAATTTCAAGTTTGTTCGAAGGTTCTGGTAGCTACTCATGTGTACTATTCCTCTTGTTGGGCTCCCTCGAAAGTTTCTTATGCCAAACTTGAGAAGCTACTTCAAGAATTTTTGTGGGCTTCTACGAAGTCCCATAGAAGGTTTCACCAGGTGGCTTGGGAATTCTATTGCCTTCCTAGAGACTCTGGAGGACTTGGTCTGCCTTTTGTGTTAAATGGGTTATTAGAGCCCTATCTGGAGATGAAACCTGGAAAATTCTCCTTAGACATTGTATTCAGTTAGGCTTTCCTACCAATAGACCTTCTTGGAAGGGGATTGGCTTTCAAACCCTTATGGTCATGAAGGAACCAGTTCAAATCATGGGCACTTTTGTGGCCAAGAGCATATGGAAAGCCTGGAAGGCTGTTAAGCCTTGGCTCCACTAGGTTGGCTCTGGATTTCATGATGGGCTCTCTCTCGATCAACAGAATGTGTGGTGGTCACCTCTCTTTTACAATAATGGCCAACCTTTGGCTATGTCTCCTTGGCTTAAGGCACTAAGATTCCATAAGAAAGGAATTCAAACCTTGCAGCAATTGTTTCACAGACCCACAATGCACATTGTGCCTTGGGAGGACTTCTGGGCACTTTACAGACTTCAAAACTAGGATCATGATAATTTTGATGGTCTGGTGAATGCTATTCCTACAAAAAAAATTCATAAGGTGGGGATCCATGGGTCCAAGCCCTGTTGGAAGGATTGGAAGTGGTACCCAGACACCTCTTTCAAAAAATACAAGCCAAGAATTGGCTATATGTGGCTTTCATCGCATTTTCCTATGATTGACAGTCTCAACGAGAGTTGGCTTCTTCAATCCTCTGCTCATGTCTGGCGTAAAAGATTCTTTTCCATTTGGTTTGCAAGTGTTGAGCCAAAGCTCACCCACTTTTCCTAGTCTATTCTTTTCCAAGGCTTTCCTATGGGGGCTCGACTTATGCATTTAGGGGTTCAGGACCCTCGGTGCCCTTTTTGTGGGCAAGCTGAGTCTTTTAAGCATCTCTTCTAGTTTTGCATAGGAGCTTAGTAGTTTTGGATTTGGATCCATGATTTCTTTTGACCTTTTAGGCTAGAGCCCTTCTCCTAACATATGGTTTTGTTGGGTGACTTGCCCAGACTTCCAACCAAGTATACCTAACTTTGGCACACTTTTAGGGTGGAAATTCTCTTCAATATTTGGAAATATAGAAACACCTGCATTTTCACTCACACTCAAATGGATGAAAATGTTTATTTATATTCTAAAGCTATTATTTTCTCTAATGTGCTTCTGCAGATTCAAGTTCAAGCGAAAAAATTTGTGCTTGAGGTTTCTCTCCTCCAGGTGCTCCTGGACCACTAGGGCAATGCCACGTGTACTATTTCTTAGGTTCCTAGCTCACCCTCCTCTTCTTACATCTGGTCACCCTCTCGGGGTCGGCAGAGGAGTGGCTCTGTTTGGCCCTGCTCTTAGCTTCCTTCTCGGTGTGGCTCCCACCCTCCTTGGCACTCTCGCACTCCTTCCCCTCGGGCCAGCCAGGGGTGGCCCTAAGGAGGTGTCACAGGGAGTAGTGGTGGTGGCTCTAGGTGGCCCTCTGATACCACTCTTGGTGGTGGCTCTGGTTGGCCTAGTAGTGGCTCTGGTTGGTCGAGCTTTGATAAGACTTTTTTGTGCTTGGTGCTTGCAATCTCGCCACAACGTGAATAAGATGAAGATAAATAAAAAGAAAATGATGATGGTTGGGGTCCTCTTCTTGATGTCACTTCTGACCTCGCTGATGTATGGGGAAAGAACACTGATGACAAAGATCCTCTTGGCTTTGCTGGAACTACTCTGGCTACTTGATGGCCTTTTATTTTCATGTTGTTATTATGAATTTCTGGGCTAAGACCATGTAATTTTGGTTTTTTTATTATCTGGGCTTGGTCCATGTGACTCTCGAGGTGTGCCTTCTTACCACCCATCCTTTTTTTGTGAATATATATCTGATCTTTTTAAATTAATATAGATATCTGCCTATTCATAAAAAAAAATGGATATCTTTTTTGAATACATAAATTGATGAAAATTAATTTCAAGAAATAGATATATGTGTATAATGGAAATCCATTTTGGTTTGGTATTATGAAACCAAATTCAAATTTTACTCGAACCATACAAAAAGTCAACATTTTTTTCACGATTTTGGTGAAGTAAAAAAATGTTTTTTTTCTTATTGCCACATTTTGGACCCCCATGATCTTGCACATGCCTCATATAGACTTGAGCGTTGGAACTAGTCTGATTAAGCTTAAACCACTAAAAAACCTAATCACCTATTTTTTAATTATATGTGGAATATCCAACCACATAAACTTGTCATGAATTTTGCTCAAGGTGTATCTTACCCACTCATCCATGTATCAAAAGATTGGAAAGTTATTCCAAACATTAAGCTTCTTCTTTGGAAAATCCTCAAACTCAGATTTTAATTCAAATTCATCTTCAATGATTTCATTAAACCATACTTCACCCAACTTAGCGTGATTGTTCTCCTCCAACTTAGCATGTATGTATATTTTGACATCTTTAGTATGAAGAGCACCATATTGAATGTGCAAGAAAGATCTGTCCAGATCCGTCATCATAGATTTATCAAGGTGTCATTTGAATTTTGGATGGGGTTGGTCCACAACCTCTACAACTTGTGGTGTATACATTTTGAAACAATTTCAAATCACTTCTAAAACTTAGGGAAAATAAAAACTTTAAATACCTTTCAATTGCTTTTGGTTAGGGTTTCATGTGCAATAATTTTGAAATGATTCTCTTATCTCCTTCACTACTCTTCTATCTTTTATTGCTCATTTGCAAATAATATTTTATTAAGTGAAATCATTTATAAACCCTTTAGGGTTGACCTAATTCAAATTGAGTATTTGATTTAATAAATTTGATGAACCCTAACTATGATGCACAGTCACCTTGAATTGCTTTGCAAACTTCCGCAACATGAAATTTTCTAATATTGTCTTCTTCAACAGGTTAACCATGTCAACCTACACCTTATTCCAATGTGTTGAAGCATCAACACCATTTATCTAGCATTGGATAAAATATCTTTTGTTAAGACTCCCCCTAAGACAAAGCTCTCTACTTAGTCTCTAGAGGAAACATTTGCACCAGATGTTGATACAAAATCAACCTTACCTTCTATCTCTCCCTTATTTTTTGAGATCTTGTTCATCTCTTTCTTTACTTCTACTGGATCCACATTTTTCATTAGTTCATTCTTCTTCACAATATTGCTTCTGCAAAACTTAGCAATGTGTCCTAACTTATTGCATTTTTAAAAAGTGACAACATTTTGAACAAGCTTACTACCATCCATTTAAAATCTACATTGATTAAATTTATGCGCAAATTCATTGCATGTATAACATTATTCATTAAAATATTGAACCCTCACACCATTGTAATAACCATTCATCATTTGATTTCTACACTCACTAGCTTTATGATCAAATCTATTGCATGTAAAGCACTGAACAAGAAATGATTGAACATTTTGATTCATTCTGCTTCTGCATGCTTTAGCTCTATGTCCAAACCTATTGCAAGAATATCAATAACCATTAAATCATAATTACCTTTGTTCATTTTATTGTCTAGCAAGTGGTTTTTTGAAGTCTTTCCTTTGATTTCAAACTTTCTTGACATTGTTCTTCTTGTATTCAATCTTCTTTTGTTCATTGTTCTTATTTTCAACACTTGGTGTCTAGTCTTCCTTTGAAATTTCTCTTTTTTCAAACCCTAATCCACCTTTATCTTTAGAATTATTCTAATTTGCAATTATTTCATCAAGCATTGTGGAGCTCATCTTGAATTTAGCTTTTTTATTCTTTACTTTCTCCATATCTGATCTCAAGGTCACAACCTCTTGTTCAAGTCTGGAACATTCTTCAAAAAAAAAAATCAACTTATTATTTAGGCATTCGCCAACTCTTTTACTTTATTCAACTTGTACTTTCAGATTGGTAGTTGTTTCATTTTCTTGCTCCAACTTCTCATTAACCTCCTTGTGCCTTTAAATTTCTTGATTTGATCCCTCAACTTTTTGATGCATTCATTTGCTTCCTTGAAATTTTCCTTATCTTCAAGAGCCATTCTGAGTTCTGCATTCATGTCAACCATGCAATATTCTTCAATGAATCCAATTGAAGGAATTTCTTCTAGAGGAATAGGATATTGTCTAAAAACCATGTGTTTATCCTCCAAGATGTTCCTCAAGCAGTTAATCTTCTTCCAAGGAACCAAGCTTTGATACCAGTTTTTGAACACCTGAAATGTTGAGAGGGGGGATGAATCAATATTCTCTGAAACCACTTAAGCATTTAAACATTCATTCCACATAGAATATTAAATTTTCAATAAGAAAGGAAAGCTTGAAAACAACAATCAAAGCATGTAACACATGAACACTAAATTTTTACGTGGAAAACCAAAATAGGGAAAAACCACAGTGAGGATTAGCTCACAATATATTATAACCAATTTACAATATATTACAAAAATTATCATTGTAGGTGGACTGAATTCCCACAAAAAGAAATAAAGATAAAAGAAAAGGGGCAGTTCACTGTCAATATTCAAACTTCTACAAATGCATCTACAAAATTTTGGGAATATAGTTCCACTGAAGCTCAATATACATAATCAACACACTTCATAGTTCTTTGTTCTAACACTACATTTCTCTGCATTTACATCACATTTACATGCTTTGCTTTAGGAATTCACATTCACATCACTACAACACCCTATGTTTGCTAATCAACATTGAAATGATCTTGCCTTTATACCCATTACATCCACAAACATCTACAACATCAATTAGGTTAGCCTGATTAGATGTAACGTGCATATTATAACTTGTCAACTCAAAATCATGAACACATGCTCTGCACCATATATCAAAACTTGTAACACATTAAATAGGTCAAGATGGACCTATAATATCTCCCACATAATTGAGCAACACTTATTTAAACTCTGTACAAATCAAAACATATTAGGTCAATACCACTGGTGACCTAATGCCAAAATACACCAACTGATCATCTTCAAAATGACACAAATACCACCAAAACACACACCTCTTAGAAGATAGATGCAACTGACACCTATAAACACTCCCATAAATCTTCAAGACCAAATATCCTTCCATGGTGAAGTGCAAACCATTCAAAAAAAGTACTTTGTATTGGTAAACACTGTCACTAGAAAACCCGATATACTGTCATCCATAAATTTTGCATCAGAGGTCAAGACAACATGAAACTTTGAATTTAGACTCCTCTGACATCCAAAAAAATTGCAATAGGACTGAAAACCAAAATACTTCAATGTGGATTAGTGTGAACTAAAAAAAATGATGCACTGTGTACTGAAAAATTATGTTATGGACTTAGTCAATTATTCAACTCATCTGCTTACACTAGATCAAAAATTCTTTTATGTATACACTGAATTATCATCTCTATGCACACTCATGCATCACCAACCAGTTTTCACATTAGTCTTCACCTTAAACCACAATGTTGACATCAATGACAACACTACATCTGCACACTTTATATCCCATTCTCATGTAACTTCTAACACTGTTATTTGTCACAATAGTAGATGGAAAGAAAAATATGAAAATGACACTATCCATTATGAAGTTGCAAATATTAGCAGTAGTGTTTTCCTTCAATGGTGTTACTTCAATCCATTTTATAAAATAGATTGTTGCAATAATAATAAATATATGCCATTTAAAAGAGGCCAAGGAAATTTTTATCTACTAGATCAAGCCCCCAAGTAGAGAATGGGTGAAACTCAAGGGTTGGTATGATTTTTAGGTGACTATGCCTTTAGGAATGAGTTCTAGATTACCTCTTTTCTCTTAAATGATTTCCATAATTCAGATTTACAAATATACTATCCACATAGTCCTCTAACACCTTATATATAATATTATGGAAGATTGGTGTTATTTCCATTCTATATGCAACTCTAATCTTTTCATGTCCTTAAACTGCTTTCCACAATATTCGTTCTATTCAAACAAAAAAATTAAATGACTGATAATGTCATTTCCACTAATTGGGTGATAACACATCTAATGTCTTGTATTTCCCTTATGGAATACAAAGGTGTGAAAAATTATAGGAGGAATGTAAACAATAGTATTAACATCAATGCCCCTCCAAGATAAAATGAATCCTAATTATAAGTGACCACTAGTAACTCCGAAGGCACACTTTTTAGGGTTTAACATTACATCTTATTGTTGTAAAAATTCAAATATTATCCTCAAATATTGTAAATGATCTACCCATCAAATTTTACATATGGCTAAGATATCATCCACATAGTACTCAAAACTTTATGGATAAAATCATAGAATATTAATAGCATTTCCCTTTGATATGTAACTTTGTTTTTTCTTAACCTTAAATGCATGAAAACATAGCAAAATATTCCCCAAAGAGTAAAGTAGTGTGATGTTGGTCTTAAGGATTAATCATGATTTAATTATAGCTTAAGAATCCATCCATAAATGATAACACTCATGTAAAATGGTAGAATCACAATCATTTCAATATTAGGAAGAGATAAATCATCCCCAAGAGATACTTTATTAATATCTATGAAATCAATACAAATATGATTATGACTATTAAGTTTTATAATATATACCTTATTGAATTTATCCAAGGTGAATAATCAATAGGTCTAATAAATCAAGCCTAAAAAATATTTTCTAATTCTTCTTTAACTATTATGGAGTGCATGAAAGGGAAGAGGAGCGGGACGGTATTTTGAAATCCTCAGATGCAGAGGGCAATGGTGGCTCTGAATTAGATGATGATGATGATGATGATGCTTGGATGCCCTCTCTTTCAGAGGGGGCACCTGATTTCACTATGGCTCTAGTTAATTTTTGGAATTCAGTGTGCGGTTTGGTTTGTCTATGGCTGGAGGTTTATAGAGAGTTTCTGGCTATCCTTTGACTCTACATGGAATGTCGGGTCTGTTGTTGAGATTTATTATTTTTCCTGCTCTCTACTCCCTTTCTGTGTGGGCTCTCCTTGCTTATTGCTGGTGTTGTTTTGTGGGGGTTGTTTTGGAGTAGTGTTGGCTATTGTTTTTGGCCTGGGATGCATTGTTATTGATCTGTTTGCTCCTAACGTCCTTCTGGGATTTTGTGGATTGGTGTTGGGCGTTGTTGTTTTCCTGTTGGGGAGCTATTTTTAGGTCTGGCTATTGTATTTTCCCTATGGGTTTTTTCCCAGATCCTCCTTGTTGGGAGCTCTTGCTAATGGGTTGTTTGAGGAGTTTGGTGGCTTGACCTCAAACCCTGACTAGCATGTAGGGTTGGAAGTGGTTTTTTCTTGTCGTGCCTTCTGTCCTCTTTCTCTGTCTGTAGGTTTTCCTAGTTTTCTCTATCCTTTTTGGAGGTTTTATGCCTTTGTTTGGGGGTTGTCATTGCTTGGGTATGCAGTTACTAGTCTACCTCTGGTGGAGTTGTTTGTGGATAATTTTTGGCATGTTTTAGACTTTGAATGTTATGTAGGGTTGGAGGGTTTTCTTCTTTGTCTTGTCAACTCTCTACTCTCTTTGCTTGGAGGCTTTCCTTGCCTTGTCCTTCTTCTTTCGGGTCCCTTTATCTCTTTGTTGGTGTTGGTGCTAGTTGAGGTGCTTGGAGTTCTTGTTGAGGGGTTGTTTGAGGAGAATGGTGGCCTGATCTCAAACCTTGACTGGCATGTACGGTTGGAAGTGGATTTCTCTTGCTATGCTTTCTCTCCTCTTGCCCTTTCTACAAGTTTTTCAAGCTCTCTTCGGCTCTTTAGGTGCTTCTTAGCCTCTGTGTGGGTATGTTCATTGCTTGGGATTAAGGTTGTTGGTCTGCCTCTGGTGGAGTTGGTTGTGGATTTTTTTTGGCATATAGGGTTGGAGGTTGGTCTTGAATATCTTGTCGACTCTCTACTCTCTCTATTTGGAGGCTTTCCTTTCCTTGTACTTCTTTTGAGGCCCATTATCTCTTTGTTGTTGTTCTTTTGGCAAGGAGGTTGCTATTTTCTAGTGTGCATAAGTTTCTTCTCTCTTGGCTAGTGTTTAAGGTATTCTCTATTTATTTTGTGCCTGCTTCTGTGAATAATTTGTTGTTTGTTCATGTGTTCTTTTACCCCTTGTGTAATGGCTGGGTTTATCCCCGTGCATCTCTTTTTGGGCCAGGTTCTCGAGTTGTTGGTGGTTGTCATGGAGCTCCATGCTACTGGTTAGATGACTTTCTTCCCTTTTATACAGTCTGAGTCTTATATTGAGGTGAGGATTACTCCTACAGAGGTGGAGCCCTCTCTTTTAGAGGTAGAGTTGGGGTCTATGGATTTGTGGAGGTTCTTTCCCTGTTGTTGGTCCTTGATGTTACAACACCTTTGGAGGTGGTGCACGCTCCTATGGAGGTGGAGTTTTTTTTCTTACAATTTGGTTGCAGTTGTGGTAAGATTCTTCATGGCATCTCCTCTTATAGAGGGGAGCCTACTCCTTTTGAGGTGAATTTTGATTCAACTCTTTGGTTTTGGTGGTGCTACAAGAGGTTTCCTTTTCCCTACTAGTGTGGTTGGTAGGTTTCTTGGTGTTCTAATCTGATTCCTAACTCTCCTATTGAGGTGGGGAGTTTGGTTTCATTGATTGGTGCTGAAAGGTGTTGTGTTGCAGTCTAGTTGATACAGGCTGATGGTTACCTGGATGTTTCAGGAAGTGTGTTGTTGGTTGGTGTCAATAAGTGTTGTGTTGCAGTCTGGATGTTACAGGTTGATGGTTAGCTAGCCATTTCAGGTTGTTCTTAGATGAAATTTCCCTTGTAATTGGTTTTTTTGGGGTTGAGGATCTCGTTAAAACCTTTTTTTTTGTGCGTATATTTGTGTATTCATGTTGTTTCTTTTATAATCTGCCCTGGTTCACTGTTGGTTGCCTTTGTTCTATGCTTTTGCAGCTTGTTCTTTTTGTATGGATTTCAGGTTCCCATTAAAACCCACTTGTTAATGGTTTTAGATCCATTCAAAACTTGTTGTAAATGGTTTTGATTCCATTCAAAACCTTTTTTTCCCATATTAGTGCAAATTACAGATTTGTCTTCTTAATCTTTTGTTTGACGAGTTTATCTCAAGATCTAAGACACCACTATGCATCATGATGTTAGGAGTAATTCCCAACATATCTTCATATGACCATGCAAATTTTCCTCAAACTCCTTAAGAAAGATGATCATATTACATTGTTCATATATTGCTCTAAAAAATCACCAAGTTTCAAAATATTTTAAATTTATTAGTTGGATTCATCTCTATATCATATGAACCATTAATTGTAAGTGTATTGCAATCCTCAATAAATAGTTGAGTAGGTAAACATTAAGATAAATAGCTTTAGATGGATCATGTTCCCCAAAGTATGAGAAAACCTCCAATATATGGGGAAGTCTCTATTAGGATGATTCCTAGGTAGATCCTTATAGACACCTAGGTATTCAACTAAAGCTTCATCATTCACAAATGTGTTCAAAGGCGATAAGTAACCATGAAAACATCCCAAATTAAATCCATCTATATTAAAGGGAAAATATTTATTGTCACTTTTGATGCATGAAAATTTAATACCCTTAGTATCATTCTTCTCAATGATTTAGTAAAATTATGAATTCCTTGTTGATTAAAGCCTAATCCTTTGGCCTTATAACCAAGTTTTATAAAATAAAAAATCCTTAGTTAATGATTAGCCAATATAGATGATGATAAATAGTCATAAAATGATTGGATTTGGATCTATGAAAGGTATCGCCTTCATTGGAATGATTAGTTATACATGAATATGAAGGTGTGGTATGTAAACCAAGTTCAATGGACAAGGAGAAGCTTGTTTAACATTGTGTTTCTCTTTTTCTCTAGGACTTGGTATATCGAAATCCAATGAACCCTAATCATCCTCAATATTAGTGAGAGAAATATGAGGATTATGTATAACTGGTAAAGACATTGTATGGCTACTTAATTTTGTTGGACAAATCATTGTTTTATCCTCTTCAACTACATTTAAAAAATTATATGGGTTATCATCAATTGTTACCGCGTATTCTTTGTTTTGATGTATATGAACATGATTTTATGATGAAATGAGTGCGATAACACCTATTGCATAAATCCATGGTTGGCCCAAAAAAATAATATACACTAAAACTTTAGGCATTACATGGAAAGTAGTCTCAAGAGTAAAAAAGTTTTAAAGTGATAGATAAAGATTTAAATCCTTCCATTCTTACCTCACATTTTATAATATTGTAATTAGGGTTAAAATATTAAAGGTTAGGCAATAAAGCATATAAATCAAACCCTAATAAACAATGAAGCACAAATAAGCATAAAGACATAAAAAACATTGAACAATATTACCAAAAGTATTCATACCACCATTGATTCACCTTCATTGCACTTCTCCATTTTGTTTGAATATAGTAATTGCCCTCGACTTTTGAGTGTGCAATAGTAATCCTATGGCAATGACAAATCAAAATATCAAAGATTGTTGTCTCACACTAGCAACGTGTACTTGCATATGAATTAGATCTGTCAAAATATGCTCATAGGTGTTGGTAAGGAAATTGCATGAAAAAGGGATATGGATCAAGTAGATGATGGATTTATGATGTGGATTATGGAGGAACGATAGTGGATTATGTAGGATTTAAGGAAAGGGATAGATGAAAGGCTTATGCAAAACCATGGACCATAGGGACGTGATGGGGAAGATATGTAGGATAGTGGATGGGAGATGGAAAGATGGAAGTATGTGGGAATGGAATCATGACCAATGGTTGCACACATCGTGATAAAATTTGAAGATTTTTATGGGAAGGTGGTGTAGGAAGCAATGGTGTTGTTTGCTTAGGAGATGGTGGATGTAGTGATTTTGGTACCCACATAGACTTAGTATTTTTATGATTTTTGTTTGTCTTGTGGGGTTTTTGGAATTTTTGAATATAATATGCGTTTTGGATGGAAGGGGATGGTTAGGTTTTTTGAGATGTGGAAGAGGATGCCTCATTTGATTTTCTTGACTTTTGCTTAGGGACCCAAACCATTTTATTTTTGATCTTTTCTTTTGGAAGTATGGTCTTAAGTAGATTTTTGGATGGGTTGCTTTGACTCTTTGCATTGATACCCTAAGGAATTAGTATTTTTAGGATTTTTGGCTTTATGAATAGAGGCATCCAAATTTTTATTTTTGGATTCCATGGGATAGGTGGAATGAGTGGAAGCTTCTTGTTTATACAATGTGTGCATTTGTTGGTCATGATTAGGAATGTTAGGGTATTTATGGATAAATGGATAAGAGGATTGGATGGTATAATCTTAGGTATTGGGAGTAATGGTGGTAAAGTGGATGGAGGGATATTAGGATTCGGAAGTAATGGTGGTAAAGTGGATGGTGGAAGGTGTATGGTCACATGATTTTGAAATTTATAAGATAATGGAGGTGGAATTTCAACATATATTTTAGGGTTATGATAGGCTTTGTGATGGAAATTGGACTTTGGGAGGCATGGAGGAAGTACCAACATCTTTAGACTTTTTACCTTGGGGTGTGTATCCAAGGCCATATGAATGTGGAGGGACCTTGACATGGATGGGCTCCAAAATTACTTGTTCATAAAGGCCTAAGCCTTTACCTTGATAGTTAATACTTTGAAGCATGCGATGGACAATGGGACTAGGTGTGTTTTGGACACTAGACTTGAGTTCATTATTAGATGAAGAAGGTGAAGTGGATAAATTTTTTTGTTTTCCTAAAGAAGAAAAATCATGGATGAAGGTGGATAGACCAACATGATATGATGGAGGACTTGAGGTGGGATTGATAGGTTATGTGGAAGGATCATTAGGATCTTTATTATGTTCTTGTAGATCCAAGTTATTTGTTTGAAGTTCTATGTGTGCTTGGGAGGCACACGTCTCATCATGACAAGTGGGAGTTTATGCATCATGGATAGGGCTAGATGGAGGGGAATTGGATAAGTAGATTAGAATCCTTAAACCAATGACAAGGGAAAACCAAATCCAATAATAGGAATAGAATGATAATGGATTGATTTTGGTAAAGGATGGGAGACATGAGGATTATTGGCATATGATCTCCAAGGACTATGTCACGTAGGAATATTTTTTTTTCTCTGAGGTATGGATTTGGATAACGCTATAAAGACAATGACATGATATTTCATGAATAGTGTATGACCAAAGGATAGACATGTCAAATTTTTTTTGAAAGCATGATTTATGTTTGTACCTTAGTCCTTATCAAGATCAAAGTAGGTGGGAAAATGGATGGGAATGATATGGATTAAATGGATAGACAGAAAATGTCATGAGAAAGGTATGAGAGATGAGACAAATTGCCCCCAAGTGTAATGGTCCACATAGATAATTGCTCTTACACATGACACATATTTGCTACATTTTCATCATGGTACTTATCCAAAGGGCCATAAGAATGGTTTTCACTATTGGAAGAATTCTTTTTCTCTTTTTTATGTCACACAAGATGCTTTATTTCCTGTAGACATGAAAAATGTACATTCTCGATTTGGCACATTTGATCCAGATTACTAACGACATTTCCTCCTAAATCATCCTCTCAGCATTTCATCTCTTAATTTAATAAATCATTGTTTATTTGATTAAGTCTTCCTCTTTCAGTAATTAAATTAATCAATTTAATTTAATTGACCTTACACCTCTGTTTAATTAAATAAATCTTTTTATTTGATTAAATTCTCTAAAGTCCTCTTATTAAATTAAATAAATTAAAACCTTATTGGATTTAATCTAACATATTCCTCCTTAGTTAAATAAATCAAATCATTTATTTAATTAAATCATTTCCCCTCAATTCTGATTTAAATTAATTCATCTATTTGAGTCAAAATGGTCAAATCATCTAATTCTTCATTAAATTAATCAAAATCTTGATTAAGATAATCCCTCTCACTAAAATCCTCTAGATTTTACAAGTTGCACAATAAATCAATTTAATTGATTTATTAATTCATCTATTTTCCCTCACATGGCATCAAAAGGGAATATTCCCTTAATTTGAATTCAAATTCAATGGGTACTTCCAACAAGGCATTTAATGCCTCTTACATGTCCTTAGCCTTGAGCCAAGTGACATTAACTCCATTTCCCTTCCCTCTAAACTTGCCAACTTTCAAATTCAAATTTGAATCTCATGGCATTTATCATGCACATTGATCAAAATGTGCACAACCATCAACCATTCACATCTTGACAAGTGGCACTTTGCCATTGGATGTTGAATGATCCCACATTGCTCAAACTCACTCTTCTTCCAATTTTTGAAATCTATAAATTGAAAACTCTTCTCCTCGATCTTCATCCACAACTCATATGCAAAGTTACTCTCTACAATTGAGAACTAATTTTGCCAATTTCATCCAATCATCCACCATATTTGAGATTTTGTAACAAGGTTATGCTCAAATCTCTTTGGAGATTTGACCATTTCTATCATTCAATCAAGCATTTGCAATTAGGAATTGGGAAAGGGCCAATTGCAACACTCCATTGGCACCAATTCCCCCATGGAATCATCATGTTATTAGCTTAATTAGGATTGAGTTTCTTTCATTTGAAATTTACTTGTGTTCTTCATTTCTTAGTTAAGTTTGAATAAATGGATTTTTATGGGGAATACCTCATTGTTTGCATGCATTCTTGAACTAACACTAACAATGTTTGACTTCTTTGTGCAATTGCAGGTTTAGGGGTTCACATTTTGGCACTAGAGGGAGGGCTTGAAGTTCTAAAACACGTTTTTTTTTTAAAAATCCGCACCTTTTGTTTGTGCAGGTCCAGAACGACGCAAATGATAAATTATGCGATGCGTGTGCTCTGTTGCACTGCATCTATCTGCTAGAATGACGCATGTGCTATGTTGCATCACATATGCTTGCTAAAATGACGCATACGCTCTGCTGCACCGCATTTGTTTGCTAAAACGACGCATCTGCTCCTATGTGCCACATCCGCCTGTCAAACCCCATCGGTCGCGCCGCATTTGCTTTGTTGATGCGCTGTTACTTTATTTACCGAGCCGCATTTGATCTGTTTTGCACCGCATTCCCCATTCTGAGCCGCATTTGTTTTTTCAAGCCGCATTTGCTCTGCTGCGCGCCGCATTTGATATTCTAAGTCCAATCTACTCTGTTGTGCCGCAAATGACTGCTACACATTTTTAGAACTTTGTTATTAAGTGTTTTTAAACACTCTTGGGAGGAATTATAACCCCCTTTTAAGGATTTTTATTACCTTCATGCTATTAGGACATACTAAAATTCTTTTGGGACTCTAAAAAGAACAAACAAACTTTTATTTATGTTATCATGCTTATGTTTTACAAAGTGTTTTTAAACACTAAAGTGTTTTTTAACACTCATTAAAGAATTTGATAAGTTCATTGATCTTAGGACACTAATTTTCAATTTGGTTCTAAAATTTACAAATCAAATTTTCTTTCAAAAGTTGCCAAGGGGCTAAAAAGAACTTTAGGCAAACAAACTAGATTTGGTTTGAAAGGTAACAATTGAACAAGGCAAAATCACACTTCTATTTGGTGCTTAAAAATAATTCATCATTGCTTTGAAGGTTAAAATGAACAAGTGTCTTTTATGTTTTGCAATTTTTTTACAAATTAACATCACTAAAATATGTATGCGCTTCTCTCGCACTTTATAGCAATCTTGAGAATCAAAAGTATTTTAGTGATATTAACTTGTCAAAAAGATTGCCTCCACATTTCGATTTGGGCATGCGAGTGTGAGCATGACATATTGTGGAGGTTTTCCCCTTTGTTTTTCAACGAAGGTTGTGTAAATGACAGGATATGTTAGCTCGCTATTGTTTATCTTAGAGGGCCTGCCTTGTGGGAAAAAGTAATCACCCAAGGGAATGACCCAACCGGGAACACGCTAAAGCCAAGCGACTTCCAACCGGTATATAAGTGTGGATATTGGAATAAAGGCCAATATCACGAGGATTATTCCGACGAGATGGACAGTAATGGACTCTCGCCGATGTTGGATAATCCCCCACGAACGGAATGCCCGAATTAGAACCCCTTGTTTAGAAAAAGGCCAAAACCTTGTCTATCTTGTTGGTGCAAAAGGTCATGTCCTTTGAAGCCACCCCACGTAACATGCGGTCTTGTTGTGGAAATGGAAAGTATGCCATGGAAGATTCATGGGTACTAATGCTTGGCTGACCCGAATAAGTGAGTGTCATAGAGGGGAGCCAGTGTGGTCAAGCATTTAGCCATTCACACAAGATATGCGCAACTGGATTTATCCAAGTGGGAACCCAACAAGGTATTGTCTCATCAACCTAGGAGTGCGAAAGTGCCTGGAAAGAACACATTGCTTGATCTTGAAAACATTTGGAAAACAAACATACACAAAAAACCTTGAAATTTCAAACACCTTGTGGAAAACAAATACCTATTGACAAACTTGCCCACTCTTGATTTCCCTAGGAATCACATTCCTAGAGGTTTCTAAGTGTGCAAATTCTACCATCATTTGTTTCCAATAAGGATAAACATAAGGAACTTTTGCCCTATTTTTCTTGATTTCCGCATAAAGAACATTGTGGGATGAGAAAGAGAATGGGACACTAGACATATAGTTTGAAAACCTAAGCAAGCAAGTGTCTTGGATAAAAGGAACCGCATTTAAACCAAGATAAAGAGACCAATTGAATTATACATGTGTCGTTTCCAATGATTTCCTGCAAGATTAAGATCCCAAAGCCAAAGTTCAAGAAAGTAAGTCTAAAAATCCATGAGCAATGCCTTGAGATGCTCCTTGAAGTTAGGGAAAGACTTGTATACAATTTTTACAAAAAGTCCTCAAGGAACAATCCTGCATTGTATGCATTTTATTGCCAACAAAATCTCGAACTTTTCCAAAGGTTTGCATTTCTCCCATAGGAAGTCAAGCATGTTCTTCAATACTGAGGTTTTGTAGAGAGAGTCGCATCTAGGTTAAGGTTCAAGATCAAAGTTGTCATTTCCATTCATTCCTCCATCAACCAAATCTCATTTCATCATCAAACCTTTTGAGAACTCTAGAATCAATCATCACGGTAAACTTAGAGGGATAAATCAACATCATCATACCTTGGCTTAACACACTTAGCCAACGTAGTCTTAAAAACATTGGACAAATTTTCTTTGAGATAACACAACTTCTTAAATTCTATTGGTCCTCAATCACATTGGCATAACACACCTTGTCAATTCATCCATTTGTGCAAGTTCCCTTAGGATAACACAACTTCCTAGGGAAATCAACTTCACAACAAATCTTGTTTGACTTAACGCATCTAGTCAAATTATCACAATCAAATCAAATAAAAAAGCCCTTACAAAGTTTAGCACATACCTTCAAAAGTTCTCTAAAGGTTTCACTCACTCTTCCCATCTGTTAAACCCATCACCATTATCACCATCTTTGATCTTTTAGCTTTCCTAGTTCTTCTCTTTTGGACCTAAAAGATTATGATCGAACAAATCCCTATTTTTTATGGTCCAAACAAGATCTCAACATAAGAAGGACATGGAGAATATCAGAGAAATATCACCTTTTATGGACATGAGTCATCTAAATAACGAAGTGAACCTAGCAGGATCAAGCAATCCCCCAAGCAACTCTCCCTTATCATCACAAAATCCTCAAGAGGAGAGTCATCAAGAGGATGACACAAATGAAGACATGGGGATGACACCAAATGAAATCATGGAAATGGTTCAAAATCCAGAGAACCACAAAGTCGTTAGTGCTATGTTCAAATACCTAAATTCAATAGCAAGAGGAGGGGTCATGCCCCCTCCCGACCTTAACACAAGCACTAGTACAAATGCATCCCCATTGTCCAACATCAATCAAGAAGTACCTTGCACCGCATCAGTCATCACACCAACCTCCCCAAATGTGAACAAGGGGAGTGCCATGTTCCAGGAATTGCAACAACACTGCCTCATGGCTAATAAAGAAGCAATCATCACCCCAACACCAGCTATATTTATTCCGAAAAACCCATCTCACCCATACATCCCACTCACATTTCATAATCTTGCTGGTTCATCTTCATTTCATGCCACACCAGCCTATCAATTGAACATACCAACTGCCCCACCGCATGAGGAAGTTGGTTTGCTTGGAACAACGAAAGCTATCAATCCTTTCTCTTTCCAAATAGGTGCATCATCCCTTCCCCCTCTTTCATTCGCATCTACATCACCTCCTGGAATAGGTCTTCCACCGTTGCCCATCAAAATTTTTGCTAATCCAAGCAATCCGACTACCACTTTGAACCCGCTTCTTTTTCCCATATCCTCACAACAAATTGCAACTATTCTCGTCACCATGGTTAATGCATCTATTGGTCCTCAAGTCTCCCAAAGCATGCCTCCTCAAGGACCAATCGTCTCAAACACCCCTCCAACAACCCAAATCACAATCACCACCACAATCCCTCCACCCGCCACAATAGTTGGCATGATTCCTGCTCCACCACCAATCCCACCGAAAGCCAACACAACAAATTCATTCACCACTCTAATCCAAACCTTCCAAAAGGAAAATTAACAAAGAGTACTCCAGCAAAAGCAGCAAGCGCAAGCCCAAGCTCAAGCCCAAGCTCAAGCCCAAGCCCAAGCTCAAGCTCAAGCCCAAGCTCAAGCCCAAGTGCAAGCTCAAGCCCAAGACCAAGCCCAAGCCCAAGCCCAAGCTCAAGCTCAATACCAAGCGTAATTGCAAGCAATCCATCTACAAGCCTACCAGCAAGCCCTGCAAGACTTTCAGGCACAGCATCAAGCTAAACAACAAGCTTTATTGGCACAATAGCAGCTCGACCAACAACAAGCATTATTGGCACAACAACAGCTAGACCAACAAAAAGTGTTACTAGCTCAATAGCAACTTGACCAACAGCAGGCTTCATGGGAACAACAACAGATGGACCAACAGCAAGCGCTATTGGAACAGCAACAGCAAGATCAACAACAAGCGTTGTTGGCACAAATGTAGGCTTACCAACAAGCCTTAAACACACAGCCAAGCTTGCAGCAAACGCCCACCAGTACTCCTCCCACCATGCGCACTCCCCAAACGCCTTATAACTCATTCATCCCACCCCCCGATCCAAGCAAAGATGTCGCAACACAAATCAAACTATTGTCGCAGTAGGTGTTGGACTTGCAAGCAGGAAAAACCACAAGGACACCAGGCAACTTGTGCCCTTATCCGTTCGATAGAAGTCTCACCATGGTACTATTTCCAAAGGGATTCGAGATCCCCAAATATGATAAATACAATGGAACGGGCAACCCTGAAAACCACGTCAGGGAATTTCAGGTGCACTGCATGGAAGTCGCATATGATGACATGTATCTAATGCGGCTCTTCCCCCAAAGCCTGACTGGTCCATCTATGGAATGGTTTTCTCGCCTACCCACGGGCATTAAAACATTTGAGGAAATAGTGGAGGCTTTCCTTAAAAATTACGCTTTTAATATGGGTGCGAATGTTAGTTTAGAAGAACTATGTGCACTCAAACAAGAGAAAGGAGATTTATTCACATCCTTCTTGCAAAGATGGTGATCCAAGGCCAATCAGAGCAAATGGACTATGCCAGAAGAACAAGAAGTCTGCACCATCATAGCCAACCTTGATAAAAACTTGGCGTTTTACTTAAAAATGCAGTGCATCACATCATACGACCAACTAATTCCAAAGGCACTCAACATTGAAAGAGCCCTTACGGCGCGAGATGGCGCACCAACATTCAATCCACCACAGGATAACTGCCCATCTAACAACTACAATGATAAACCTCGAACATGGTCGAGGAACAAAAATATCACGAATGACGGCGTGGTCGACACTAAGGTAGTCATCAGTGCTCCTAAACAAAATACTCAAAATCATCATCAACCGTAAAATCATAATCATAATAATGTGCAGACTAATGCGGTAGTGGCACAATCACCTTCCACCAGTCAAGTCAACAACGTGGGTAATAAAGGAGGACCACCTCCCCGCAACAAGTTTCACCCCAAGAGGAAGTTCATAGCCCTCGGCGAATCGATTGAGTCTATCATGAAGAAACTAGTCAAGGAGAACCTAATCAAGATCTCTAACTCCGAACAATACACAGAGCCCATGAACAAACCGCCATGGTACAACGAGAATCTCCTATGTGACTTTCACAAAGTCAAAGGACACACCACCGCCAACTGCATGAGACTCAAGAATATCATCCAAGACCTCATCGAGGATAAGGTCATTAACATCAAATAGCCGGCTGAAAACCAAGACCTAAAAATCTACATGAATCTGATGTCGAATCATAACCAAGGGAACAATCAAGGAAACAACCAAGGGAATAATAAGGGTAAGCAAAAGTATGCTAGTGCTAATCTAGTATACGAGGAGATAGTCAGATGTGTCGACGAGATGGTTACTGTCATAAATATCAAGGGAGCCAACAATGACTGTGGAGTCACCACACGAGGCGAAAAAGTTACCATTGCCAGGGCACCTGCTAAGACCCCCATTACCAACACAAAGGCCGTCCCTTATGACTACAATGTAATTGACCAGTTGAAAAGAACACCTACACAAATTTCCATCATGGAATTACTAAAAATCTCTGTCGCCCATAGACAGATCCTTGATGAAGCACTAGTTGCGTCTACCATTGCTGCCACCCTTGACACAGAACAATTTCAGGCTATGGTGGGTAACATCGTTACCCCAAATCTCATCACATTTTCTGACCAATATTTCCCCTCGCAGCCATCTCATAACTGTGCACTCCACCTCCAAGTCCTAATCCATAAAAAGAAATTCAAAAGAGTCCTAGTAGATGGTGGTGTAGGTCTTAATATTTGTTCGCTGAAACTCATAAAAAAATTGGGATTCGCCGAGGATTCCATCAATAAAAACAAAAGCATCACGATAAGAGCATATGATGACCAGGAAAGAGTGTCTCAGGGCACTATCAAGATCCCCATCCAAGTGGGGCCAGCAACCATGGAAATAACCTGCCAAGTTCTTGACCTTGATTTACCCTACAATATCCTCCTGGGATGCCCATGGATACATGGAATGAAGGCAGTGGCCTCAACCTATCACCAATGCATTAAGTTCTCATATCAAAATGAAGAGGTTACTATACATGGGGATCCCGAACCTTTTGCCTACTGCAAAAACTTGGAAGCCAATTTTTACAAGATCCCTCAAGTACCTAAAAATGATGAAGGGCCATCCACTTCATACATAGACCCAGCTAATCTCGCCTCCACTTCTGTGACAGAGACACCCACCATCCCCGATATATCCAAGATCAAAAACATGATACAGGACAATGGATGTGGTGATTATAGAATGAAGATAAATGCTTTTGTTGTAGGAGAGTTACCACAATCTCCTAGGTCACATGGGCAACCACAATTGATTCAAACACCTGTTCACACTAGAACAGAACCTGTTGGATTCCACCATTGGGGGGATCTAAGTCAGGAGAATGTAGACGAGGAGGACATCACAAACACTCTGTACCAAGATGAAAGACCCACTCCCACCCTACCCATGGAGGAAACAAACAGAGGATTACAAATGATGTTCGACATGGGCTATAACAGGAATGAAAGCCTAGGAAGAAACAGTGATGGATGGTTGGAGCCCATCATGGTGGAAAGAAGGATGCGAAACATTGGCCTCGGCTATACCCCTCCGAGTATAACTGTACATGGCAGGGGTACGCCCAGAAGAGCGGTTCGGTCCTCCCCTCAGGTAACAACAACAATCCCTAGACCACTCGTTTGCTTAGGGATCCCACTTGACAATTACACCTTTGGTGTTACCGATGTGTGTGCTAGTAGTGATGATGAGAATACCATAGCATGTCTCCCTAGGCTTTTTGAGGAGTTCACCTTGTTAATGATTAATGCCTCACCCGCTGAGCCAATCCAATGAACCCACCAAATCCACTTAGTGTACCCCCAACTCATTGATCACGACCAACGGGGACCGCCAATTCTAGACTCATTCGAAAACGATGAGGCTCTCTCGGAATTCATGGGACTAAGGGATACAATCCCATGTAGAGATCACAAGGCTAGATTCAACATCACACTGGATACACAAGCATACTATGGGGAGACGATTGAGTCCTTCAGTCGCAAAAGAAAAAGATCGAGAATAAGCTTGGAGTTATTGAGTGAAAACCACACTATGGCACTCTCTAACCATAAAACAGTAAAAATAAAGGACGCATTCGATGGTGAAAACCTCCCCGAGGCGCCAGAGGATGAAGGATTCAATCTCCCCCCTACTGCTCTACACCAGGAGAAGTCAGCAATATTGGCAGAACAGTGCAACCCAGTCAACTTAGGAACGGAATCAGAACCACAAATTACCTTCTATGCAGAATCCCTCCTAGTAGAAGAACAAGAACTATTGGCAGCATTCCTAAAAAAGAGGAAGGTAAATTTTGCATGGACCTATGCAGACATGCCAGGCTTGGATCCTGAAGTGGTAGTACATCATTTGGCTGTTTACCCCGGAGCAAAACCAGTCAGACAAAAGCGAAGAAAGATGCACCCACAAATAGCCTTACTTGTAAAGATCGAGCTGCAGAAACTTCTGGATGTTGGCTTCATACGCCCGATCGACTGTCCATAATGGGTATCAAATCTCGTACTAGTCTCAAAACCAAAAGGGGACATCCGCATCTGCACTGATTTCAGAGACCTAAACAAAGCATGTCCCAAGGATGACTTTCCACTACCCAACATTGACATGATAGTGGATATGACGGCCAGACATGAGATGCTCTCCCTAATGGATGGCTTCTCGGGGTACAATCAAATAATGATTACAAAAGAAGACCAACACAAGACAACATTCACATGTCCTTGGGGCACCTACTGCTAGAATGTAATGCCATTTGGGTTGAAAAATGCAAGAGCTACATACCAAAGAGCCATGACAGTAATCTTCCACGACATGATCCATAAAACAGTCGAAGATTATGTAGACGACATACTGGCTAAATCAAAGAAGAGACAAGACCATATAGCAACTCTAAGTGCTATCTTTGACAGGCTCGAACAATATAAGGTTAGACTCAACCCGAAGAAGTGTGTCTTTGGGGTACAATCAGGGAAGCTGCTAGGATACATAGTTTCAATGAGAGGAATAGAGGTGGACCCTGCAAAGGTAAAAGCAATCCTCAAAATGGAAGCACCAAGAATGTTAAAATGACTAAGAGGATTGCAAGGAAGACTCCAGTCCATCCAGAGATTCATAGCACAATTGGCAGATAAACAGATTGCCTATTCACACCTACTTCACAAGGGAGTAGCTTTCAGATGGGACGACAAATGCGAGCAAGCATTCAACAAAATAAAAGAATATCTACTTACACCACCTGTATTGATGCCACCAATTGTGGGGAAATCATTAATCCTATATATCTCTACAACAACAGCCGCCCTGGGGGCCCTTTTAGCCCAACATGATGAAAAAGGAACCGCGCGGGCTATCTACTACATCAGCCGAACAATGGTGGGACACGAGCTTAATTACATGTCAATAGAAAAATCTTGCCTAGCATTGGTATTTGTGGCTCAAAAATTCAGACATTACATGCTAGCGCACCAAATCAAGTTGATTGCCAAAATAGACCCTCTAAAGTACCTATTGTCAAAAACAGCGCTTACAAGTAGAATGGCTAAGTGGGTAATGATATTATCTGAACATGATATCGATTATGTAGAACGAAAAGCCATAAAAGGAAAAGTCATTATGGATCAGCTAGCAGAAGCTCCCCTCTACACAAATAACCCACTCATATCAAAATTCCCAGATGAGTCCCTTTTTAACCTTGGTGCAGCAAACCACTGGAAGTTATACTTTGATGGCTTTCACACACAACATGGGTCAGGAGCTGGTGTGTTCTTCATCATGCCACAAGGAGACTGCATACCTAGATCATACAAGCTGGCATTCCCTTGGACTAACAATATTGCAGAATATGAGGCTTTGACCATAGGCCTCAAGATTGCAGCACAATGGAGAATCATGGAACTAAAAGTCTATGGGGACTCACAACTTATCATCAACCAAGTCAATGGTGAATACCAAACCAAGGATGATAAGCTCACACCATACAAGAAGGCGGTAGAAAGCCTCAAGGAATCCTTCATTGACATTACCTTTGAGCAGATACCAAGGACAAACAACAGAGCGGCCGATGCAATGGCGACAATTGGATCCTTACTAGACATCCCTCGTAACGTCTCAAAACATGAATTCCTCGTAAAGCAGCTTCTCATACCCACATTCGAGGTACCAGAGTCAGAATACGCGTGTGAACTCGTTGGTCCCGGTGATCTTTGGTATCATGATATATACACCTACCTAAAGTTAGGAATCCTCCCCACTGACATCACTTCGAACCTAAAACACACTTTTGTCAAAAGGACTTCATGATTCGTCATCCTAGGAGAAACCCTCTTCCATAGGAGTACCGACGGAACCTTGCTACGTTGTTTAAAACCCGAGGAAGCCTTGTATGCTCTAACTAAGGTACACAATGGCACGTGTGGGTCACACTCAAGTGGTATGACCTTGGCTAAAAATTTGTTGAGAACAGGGTACTACTGGCCAACGATGGAAAAAGAGGCACACAACTTTGTCAGAAAATGCCTACAATGTCAACAGCATGGAGATCTTATTCATGCACCAGCTCAAGAACTGCATCCCATTGTTACACCTTGGCCCTTTTCACAATGGGGGCTCGATCTCATTGGTAAAATATTTCCCACCTCATCCAATGGCCATAAGTTCATCATCACCGCCACTGAATATTTCACAAAGTGGGTCGAAGCAATTCCCATGACCTACATCACGGGAAAACAAATATCCAAGTTCATCTTGAATTACCTCATTTGCCGATACGATGTTCCCCAATCCATTATCTCTAATAATGGGACGCCCTTCAAAAATTAGGATGTCCGTGATTTGTGTGAAAATTTCAAAATCCAACACCGTTTTTCCACTCCATACTATCCACAAGGCAATGGCCAAGCAGAAGCTACAAATAAAACCATTTTGAAAATCCTCAAGAAAACAGTCAATGACTCTAGTCATGAATGGCATCTGCAGTTAAATCCTGCCTTATGGGCCTACTACACCAGCATCCGCATGCCAATAGGTGCCACCCCATTCTCTCTGGTCTACGGATCAGAAGCCATCCTCCCTATTGAGATCGAGCTCCCCTCACTGAGGATATCACTGCAAAACCTCATCACATATGAGGAATACAGGGTCACAAGACTCAATGAGCTGGAATTATTAGATGAAAGGTGCATGGATGCCCTTAATCATCTACAAGTGTACCAGAATCACCTAAAAAGGAGCTACAACAAGAAGATCAGACAACGCACTTTCCAAGTTGGTGACCTCGTGTTGAAAGAAAACCAAAAGAACGTGCCAAATCTAGATACGAAGGGCAAGTTTGAATAAAGCCATGTCCATCAAATTGCCGCCACATGTAACTTCAGGAAGCCACCATGTGTCACCTCATGATTCATCCATGTCAGTATGATGATGTCATGCTGACATCATTATTGTACCTTCAAGCCAACTGAGCTTTGACCTTCCATATCTCGCACATACGAGCTCCGATTTGCGTAAAACAAACACTGTCAGAAAACTCTTGCCAAGCTCTTCGCGTTGACATAAATTTTGACCACTTTTGGTGACATCAAATTTTGACCTTTTTTCTTGCCTTGGACCCTGAGTTGACCAGTTGTTGACTGAACTTTGACCAGCAATAACTTGGGCTTCGTAGCTCTGTTTGACTCCATTCAAGTTGCATTGGAATCAGGACATCGAGCTCTTTCTAATGGTGCTAAAATATGGAGTATTGGAGACACTTCAATTTTTGGTGAAAATATCAACCTTAGGAAACAATTCTATCCTTTAGGTTACATGCAACAGTTAACCATGAATTGGAAAACCTTTAGGCAAGGTAAGGGGCAATCTGTCTAGGATTATACTCATGAGTTTAGAAAACGGGCTATTGCTTTAAATGTTCCCTTGTATACTCAAGACACATTACTTAAGTACATAGGTGGTTTGCATTCTTACCTTAGGCACACTATTTTGATGTTGAGTCCCAACAATCTAGATGAGGTGTCTATTCAAGCTACTCATTTAGAGTCAAGGGGTAAGAACACTTTTAGTGATAACTTTTCCAAGAAGCCATCTAAGTTTGAGGGTAAGTCCAAAGGGAAAGAAAAAGACAAAGATAAAGGCAAAGGGAAGAAGACAACTACAACTAAGAAAGAGGGTGAGAAACCCACATGCTCCCATTGCAAGAAAGAGGGGCATGATGATTCAAGATGTTGTAAGCTTCATCCTGAGTTGAGGCCGAAAAGATATGGAGGTAATAAAGGCAAGCAGAAGACTACTGCAGTGATTCAACAGGATCTTGGTTCTGACTCCGGAGATGAGACAAAGATTGTTGCTGCCGGAATCCAAGGTAAAGAGAAAGGTATATCTCTCTCATCTAATGCAAGTTTTTCTAGTGTCAGTGCAAGTACAAGTAAGGAATCTTCTCCTAAGGTTGATAAGCAAAGAAATGAATTGTTTCACATTCGTGTTGTAACAAAACACACTAAGGTTGATGCATTGTTTGATACGGGTTCCCAAGTCAACTTAATATCTAAGGAAGTGGTCAAGAAATTAAATTTGGCTACAACACCTCATCCAAAGCCATATCCACTTGGATGGGTTTGCAATGATGCACAATTGCAAGTAACTAAACAGTGTAAATTGAAATTTTCTATCACTGCAAACTTTGTAGATGAGGTAGAAGTAGATGTGGTCCCTTTGGATATTTGTGGGCTTGTGTTAGGGAGTCCTTATCTTTATGACAGAAAAGCAATCTTTTATAGGGGGGAGAATAAGTATCATCTTTTTAAAGATGGGGTAGAATACATTGTACGGGCACATAAGGTGAAGACTAATCTTACACTAGTTAATGCTGGTCAAATGAAGAGGTTGGTCAACTCAAGTAAGAACTTTGTATTAATGCTTGTAAAATCCAAAGAAGATGATAAATCTGAGGCATTCAAGGGGTGTGACCCAAAACATAAAGCTGAAATGGTCAAAATTATTTCCGCTTATGATGACATGTTTCAAGAACTGAAGGGGTTACCACCCAAGAGAGAGATACAGCATGAAATCCAGTTACAGCAGGATGTGCCACTTCCTAATATCAGCATGTACCGTTTATCTGTTATGCAGAATGAGGAAATTAAAAAGCAGGTTCAAGAGTTGGTGGAAAAAGGAGTTATTCGTCCTAGTACATCTCCTTGTGGTTCTCCAATTGTCTTGGTTCCAAAGAAAGATGGAACTTGGAGGATGTGCATCGACTACCGTGCCTTGAACAAGATAACGGTAAAGAACAGGTATCCTCTTCCCAGAATTGATGATTTACTTGATCAGTTAAAACATGCAGTTTATTTCACTAAGTTGGATTTGCGAAGTGGTTATCATCAGATAAGAATTGCAGAAGATGATATTTGGAAGACTGCATTTAAGACAAAACAGGGATTGTTTGAGTGGTTGGTTATGCCTTTTGGGCTTTGTAATGCACCAGCAACCTTTATGAGAGTCATGAATGATGTCTTTCGTCCTTTTATTGATGATTTTGTCATAGTCTATCTAGATGATATTCTTGTATTCAGTCAAACTTAGGAAGACCTTGTAAGTCATGTAAAGAAAGTCTTTGATGTACTGAGAAAAGAAAAATTGTATGTAAAGATGTCTAAATGTGAATTTGTTAAGACGTCCTTAGTGTACTTAGGCTATGTCGTAGGGAATGGTCAGTTGAAAGTAGACCCTGCAAAGGTTGAAGCTATTGTAAATTGGCCTAAGCCAAGTACAGTCATAGAGGTTAGAAGTTTCCTAGGTGCAGTTCAGTACTGGAGAAAGTTTATTGCAAATTTCTCTTATATAGCATCACCATTGCATGCATTAACCAGTACGAGAGCAACTTTTCAGTGGGGAGGTCCACAACAAAAGGCTTTTGACACTTTGAAGGGAAAGTTCAGCACCGCACCAATTCTGGCTTTACCAAATTTACACCAGCCATTTGAGATCGAGACAGATGCAAGTGGGTTTGCCATGGGAGCGGTACTAATGCAAGGAGGTAAACCAGTTTGCTACCACTGTGAAACTTTTTCAGGAGCAGTAAGTAACTATCCCACCTATGATAAGGAACTTTATGCTTTAGTTCAGAGTGTTAAGAAATGGAAACACTACTTAATGGGGAAAGAAACTGTAATCCACACTGATCATCAGCCACTTCAGTATTTGCACTCACAGTCTAAACTACAACAAAGTAGGCATTTTAGGTGGATGGGTTTTTTGCAACAGTTTCATTTGGTAATTAAGTACAAGAAAGGTACCCACAACAAAGTAGCAGATATGCTCTCTAGGCCTCCTGTTAATGCTTTAATAATCCTTAAGAATAGTTCAATGGTTCATGAAAGTTTTCAAGAACAATATGCTAATGATGAGAGCTTTAAGGATATCTATGCAACTTTAATCCAAGGTAAACATGTAGAAGAGAAAGATTACTATGTGCAAGATAATTTGTTGTACCACTTGGGAAAACTATGCATTCCTAAAGATGAACAGGCACAGGTAATTCGGGAAGCACATACCTCTTTGATTGCAGGACATTTCGGGGTAAGTAAAACATTGGCTCAATTGCAGAAATATTGTTACTGGCCTCGTATGCAAGGAACTGTCACTAAGTATATAAAAGGATGTGTAATGTGTGCAGCCAGTAAACCAAGTAATAGGAAATTGGGTTTGTACACACCGTTACCTGTACCATCTCGTCCATGGGAAAGTGTGTCTATGGACTTCATGGGGGGTTTACCTATGTCCAAGAAGGGTCATGATTATTTATATGTAGTAGTTGATCGGTTTAGCAAAATGTGTATTTTAATACCTTGTAAAAAACAGGTCACAGCTGAACAAACAACAGATTTGTACTTTCAATTTGTATGGGTCCATTTTGGGCTTCCTACTTCTATTGTATCGGATCGAGATTCTCGATTCTTAGGGGAATTTTGTTTTGCATTGTGGGAATTCATGGACACTAAATTGAAGAAGAGTACAGCCTTCCATCCACAAACTGATGGACAAACAGAGGTAGTGAATAGGATAGTTGTGCACCTACTCAGAGGCTACTGTAGTAAACATCCCAAGTTGTGGGATGAGGCTATACACTATGTTCAACATGCTTACAACCATTCGACACACTCTTCTACAAAGAGGTCTCCTTTTGAGACTTGCTTCGGTTACTTGCCTAAGACACCAATGGATTTTGCTTTTGGGAAGGATGATGTTGAAGAAGGACACTATGATGCAGAAAGGGCTTTAAAGTTCATCCAAAAGGTCCAAGCAATCCATCAGGTAGTAGAAGCACAGTTGGAGCAGAGCCAAGCAAAATACAAGGCTCGCCATGACAAGCATCACGTTGATCACCATTTCCAAGTTGGTGATAGAGTTTGGTTACATATCAGTAAGGAAAGAATGTAAGGTGAAGGAAGGAAGCTCAAGCCTATCCAGTATGGTCCTTTTGAGATCTTAGAGAAGATCGGTACCAAGGCCTTCCGCCTTAATCTTCCTCCATATATGCAAATCTACTCAGTTGTAAATGTAGAGAATCTGAAATTGTATGAGCCTCCAATGATATTAGATGAAGAGGCTACTATTCAGATTCCTTCTGTTGATGATCTAGCACCTGAATACATGAATGTGTTACAAGAGGAAGTCATCCTCGACAGAAATGTCAGATCTTCTAAAAGAGGTGGTGTTGAATACCTCAAAGTGGGACGTAAAGGGATGCACCCTAGTAAAGCAAGATGGATGGAGATTGGAAAGGTGAGGGAACTATACCCTCACCTACTTACTAAGTAATCAAGCTTTCGGAGGTCCAAAAGCTCTCCAATGGGGAGGATTGATCCAGGTGGATATGCTTTCCACCAAAAATAATGTTACAACAGTTACCAAAAAGTTTCCAATTATAGATTCGAACCCATGATCTCCATAGCTAAACCGTCCACCTTTGCCGCTACACCACACATGCAATTTACTATTATTTAGAAAGAAGTTTCTTTTAGCTAATAACAAACTGCCCAAAGAGAGAATGGAGGCCGACGGGGGTTGAACCTTGACCATCATCCTCCCAAAATATTACATAACTGTTGCGCTATTTATAGCGCTTGAGATATTTTCGGGGTAATATTAATTTAACCAATACTCAATCCGCCTATCCTTAGTTAAATAAGGGTATATGGTTAAAACAAGCCCTATTTATGGAGTAAAATCAAATCCATAAAAAAGTAAAGGGTTTATTACGAAGATTCAATTAGTTGAAAGGGATTATCTTTGTAATTAGTGGTTATAGCCTTTTTGGCTAATTTCATGTATAAAAAGGAGTATTAGGCTTTTAGTAGGCAACCAGGTGATCAGAAGGAGAGTACGTTCTTGGAGACTTTGTGATTATTCCTGCACATTAGAGAATAATGCTGCTATTGTGCTTGGAGGGAATGATTTTCAAACACTTGTAATTGATTTTTTTGGAGATAATCGGATTGGTCACCTTATTAGACAGGGACCCGGAGACGTAGTCTGCCTGGACGAACTCCGTTATCAATTGTGTTTTGTCTTCTATCTCTCTACTTTCTTTCTTTCAGTTCATTACCTTATTATTCTTTGGTCATTTAAGCATTTCAATTATGTTAATTTGTTTAATTAAAGCTTTGAATTAACTTATGTAATTATGTTAAGCATTCCTCTGTAATCGTCCCCTCTAAAGGTAAAAAAATCAAGACAAGAATGTTGTTTTTGATCACCCAAGATCGCATGAAACACAAGGGGGGTACATACATAAACACCTTTGCCTCATACTCACTTGGGGTTTATTTTAATTCCAAATCCCAAATATTTGGGTGATTATACAAAATTCCAAAAGATGTTTTTGATTCTCAAGATCACCAAATGGTGCGAGAGAAGTGCATACACACCTTGAAGCACAATGAAAATCACAAGACAATGCAAACACTTGTTCTTTTTAATCCCCAAAGCAATATTTGAAAAGACACTTGATGCAAGATTAATTTTTAACCAATGAGTGAAATGCATATTCTTTTTAGCCAATGAGTGAAATGCAAATTAAGGTAAATTTAAGCCCAATACTGTGTGAATGATAGGTTAATTAATTTTAATCCAATGAGTGAATGAAAAGAAGATAAGATAGTCTGATTAGAAATGTTTAAATTGAATGTATCCTTTCCACCTATGCCACACGCTGTAAATCAACTGTCAGTAACTAGAAAACCCCTAAGCTATGAAATGCAAAAGATCTAAACTATAAATTTTGAATGAAACCATAAATTATAAATGAATAGGAAATTGCATCATAGAAAATAACAGTTGCAACTCACAACCAGAAAGCAATTGCCCCACAAAAAATGTCGACTATGGCTCTCGGGATGGCGATCACATCACAAACATGCGACGAATTTCCAAATAGTTGCGCTGCTTTCAATTGCATCACTTTAACTTGCATTTGTGTCACTCTAGATGTAGTTGCATCACTCTAGCTTGTAGTTGCATCATTCTGGTTTGCAATTGTGTCACTCTAGCTTGCAATTGCGTCACTTTAGCTCGCAGTCGCAAAAAATAATGCTTTTCTTGTAAAAAATGCTACCCTTAACCAAAATATGCAATATAATATATGAAAATTCATCTCTCAACCCTTCTAGATGTAACCATGCTATTTATTTGACCTCAAAAGGATCCCAAAAGTGTGATTTGTAATATTTTTCAAAATTACCTACATCCTTCAAGACAAAAACAAAAAAAAATCTTCCAAACAAAGAATGTCAACCAAGCGGGTTAGTATTCAAGTGGGTTCACCAATGTAATTAGGGTTAAAATATTAAAGGTTGGGAAATAAATTATATAAATCAAACCCTAATAACAATGAAGCACAAATACACATAAAGACATAAAACATAAAGCAATATTACCAAATCTTCATGCCACCATTGATTCACCTTCATTTCACTTCTCCATTTTGCTTGAGCATAATAATTGCCCTCAAATTTTTAAGTATGCAAATAATATGCCTATGACAATGACTAGCAAAATATTGAAGATTCCTAATGACTATGGATGCACTTGACTTGCTGACTTGATAGCAAGATAGCATAAGCTTTGATTGCTTGTGGATGCACTAGACTAGATGCCTGGAAAATGACAATGACAAGGTCATTTATAGGGAAGTCAATTTCGAAGGAAGGGCTAGGATTGAAAGACAAAAATGAATGGCCAAGGATGAAAGATGAGGTATGGACTAGGGTTAGGGAAAATGATAAGGATTGACGGTCAAGATTAAGTTATAAATAACTTAATCAAGGGTGGAGGTTAATTGAGACATGGATGGATAAAGACTTGACGTGGAAAATAAGATTGGCACAAACAAAGAGATGATAGGAGAAATTAAATAATAAAAAATATTTAATCTAGGTGGCCAATGAATAATTAAATAATTAAAAATAATTATTTAATTATAGAGGAATGTGGCAAAGGGAATATTTTGAATTAAATAATGATTTAATTCAAAATTCAAGAGAGTGGACTAAATTTATTTAATTTAGGAGAGAAGAGGCTAATGAATAATTAAATAATTAAAATAATTATTTAATTATAGTGGAAAGTGGACAATAAATAAATAAGAATTTATTTAATTTTAGGAAGAAATGAACTTAATTAGTGACGTAATTAAATAAATAAAATTTATTTAATTAATCAAGGAGGAATAAAGATTAGAAATGAATTAATTAAATAATTAAAATTATTTAATTAATAGAAGACTATGACTTTAGAAAATAATTAAATATTTAATTATGAATGATGAAAGGGGAAATTATGAAGAATTTAGGAGTCACATGCCCATGACAATTTTTAGTGTCTACAAATACTAGAGTAACTAATTTGGATCACATCTAAAATTTGTTTACTACAAATGTTGAATTCAAATCCATAGTCTACTAAAGGACACTTTAATCTAATATCTCTATACCTAACCACATTAAATAATGGTCTATATTCATGAATCATGTGCAAGTGGAAACTCATAGATGCAAAAGAAATATAATGCTCAAACATGTCATACCCAAAAGGTGCGTACCTAGGCATAATATAAAGTTGTATAACTAAGGCATGAAAAGTAAGAATAGGACTAGACTTAGTCAAAGATGAAACATGAAGAATCATATGTCGCGTGACATCTACACTCAATATATGACATGCCATCCATACAAATACAAGGTACAAGTAGGTAATGTGTCTCCTTCACAATGTATGTGTGACAAGGTAACTCATATAATTAAGAAGCTTTCACACTACTATTCAAAGTAGGCGACATTAAATGATCATGAAGGAGTGAAGTAAGAGTATCCAATAGAGAAGTGAAGGTGACGATAAAATCCCTAAATCAAGTGTGCAAGAATATGTCGTGATATAATGCTTCTATAGACAAATTGGTCCCATTTATGTGTGTTAAGATATCATAACTAAATCAAGAATAAATATATGTATCACATATCATAAAGTGTATGGACATGTTAAAATTAGTTAGGGAACCAATATGAATAGATACCAAGAATAGTAGACCATGAGAATCCATGATGTGAAAGCAAAGTTTTATCCAAAGATGCAAGGCTCACCAAAAAAGCAATAAAGGCTCAAAACCCTAATAGAAGTATGTAAATGATATTAAAAGATGTATAGCTGAATGTAAATCATAATATTAGTCCTATATCAAACCTAGAAAGTGTGTAAAAAATATAACTTAAATCTAATCCAAGAGTGGCTATGGTAGTTGGTAGATAGGAAGGATGAATATGCACCAAACTCTTGAGGGAAAATATAGATTAATGAATCTTAATAGCACCAAATGAAGATCAGATCTAAAAGTGATGTGAAATTTAGAAAAGCACATATCTAAAAACCCTAAACATTTACAAACTTAAGTAAAGATAATTTGTGTAATGGATCGATCATGTTCACCAAAAATATCGAGGAAAATGGTATTTTCTTAGCTTTAATCTAATCTAATCCAATAAAATGCACATAGGCATAATTAAGTTAAACAAATAACAATGAGATCAATATTGATATTTTGGTCATTTAAAATAAGAAAATGAATGTGAGATTCTCGTGTTGCTCTCAATATTGATATTTTAGTAATTTGCAACAACAACTGATGAATGCCAAGGAGGTAAGGTTTTACATCCTATGTTGCTCTTAAACTCTAGAAAATAAGGCCTCTTTGTCAATATAACTACCTAAAATATTATGCTAAATCTTTATCCTACTAAAGGAAAAATCCATAGGCTTGGGATTAGTTCATGATTACAAATATATACTTGTTTTCCGAATTTGTGTAGATTTCTACCCTATAGTTTTGTCTAATATTATGTTCATTGCTGTCTTTTTGAGAATTGGGGACTAATGGTACTGAAAAATACTTTATAAGGTTGGTGGCATGTGACTGAACCATAATAGCACTAGGCCTTGATCAACCCCTTGAAATTGAATGACATTAAAAAATAACAAGCACCTAAGATGTAAAATCTTTACTCTTTATTGCACCAAGTTGAAGTGTGTTGCTACTAATTACTCTCTAAAATGTTTGATCTTTCATATACTTGTGAAGTAGAATGCTAGGGAGATGATTAGAATGAATGCATTAAATGCATTGAAATTAGGAAGGGATAAGTTCACATCCATGAGATCATCCCCATATCCACAAACTTGTTCTAGAATGAAATATTGATTAGATCCAAGTGGCAAATGACTAAATAGAGGTAGTTGTATAGATAGTTGTGATAAACAAATAGATATGATGAATGTATAAGAGTGTATAATTGTTAGGGTAGTGCTAAATGTCTAAGAATGTATGTATAAGGATGACCCCAACTTCTCACAATAGCATGTCATTTGTCATTATATACACATATAACTAAAATGAAAATGAAATGGGTATGCAAATTTCACCACTACAGAATGATATCAATTAATAATGACAAAGATGTATAATTTAAAAATAAGACCAATTAAGAATTACAAAACAAATTTTAGAATGGCATCTTTTACAAAAAAAAAAATACAATGCCATCTACTATAAGAATGCTAAATCACCTTGTTTGGTTATGTCAAGGGATTGAGAAATTTAAAAAGTAACTTTATCCATAAGTGTAGAAAAATGAAATTAGAGTTGACATTGAATATTGCTGGACACTTCTTACAACTCTTCATTTTAAAAGTACTCTGTTAAACATGTCCTCACATGTCATTTCACAGTGGTGACCCATAATACCAGAATTACAAAATTCTAATTGCATATGTTGAAGTATTTTGCTGTTAGAATTACATAATGATACCTCATCCGTTTTTGTGCACCATTTATTTTGGCTTTGGCTTGTTTTGGTCTGTAATTTGTTTGATTAAAGAATGACTATCATTGTGATTAATATGACTTAGCTACAAATAGAATTAATCATAATGTCTTGAAACAAATTCTAGGGGATCATAAGTAAGGAATTCCAGACCTCTAAGTTAATGAATATTTTGAAAAGCCTTTGGGATAAGGAATTCCAGACCTCTAAGTTAATGAATATTTTGAAAAGCCTTTGGGATGGCAAGATATTTGATTTTGGAGTTAATATGCAAGTCATCAGTTATTTCAGCATTAGGAATTGGAATGAAGAAAGATCCTCCAGTGAAGCCTCCCCATCATCCTTGTGTCTGCCATCTTCACTTGATTTATTTAAATCATCTTATTGGAGAATCTCTTTCTGTTCAGTTAGCTTTTATTCTGTGACATGTTCTTCAAAAGCTGCAGAAAGTGAAGTTACGTGTCTATCTTAAAGGTTTTCCCCTATTATAGTTGAATCTGTAACCAACTGAGATCCATAAAATGATTGAAAATCATCAGTCTTCAGTTGGGAAATCAATTTCCTCTTCTAAAATTGATTCCATTGACAACCTGTCATAGCTGCAACACTTGAATATAATAGAGTGTGGAGGTTTAAATAACCTATTCCATTGGCAATCTATCACAGCTGCAACAATTGAAAATAGAAAGGTTTACAAGTTTAAATAACCTTCCTGATTCTATTGGCAACCTGTCACAGCTGCAACACTTGAACATAGAAGATTGTAGAGGTTTAAGTAACCTTCCTGATTCCATTGGCAACCTGTCACATCTGCAGTACTTGAAAATAGAAAGTTGTAGAGGTTTAAATAACCTCCCTGATTCCATTGTTAACCTGTTACAGCTGCAGCACTTGAACATAATAGGAAGTTTCAAAGGTTTAAATAATCTCCTTGATTCTGTTGACAATCTATTGCAGCTGCAGCACTTGAAAATAAAATATTGTCAGGGTTTAAATAACCTCCTTGATTCCATTGGCAATGTGTCACAGTTGCAACACTTGAACATAAAAGGGTGTGGATGTTTAGATAACCTTCCTGATTCCATTAACAACCTATCATAGCTATAGCACTTGAACATGGTAGGGTGTATAGATTTACATAACCTCTCTCATTCCATTGGCAGTCTGTCACAGCTGCAACACTTGAACATAGAAGGGTGTAAATGTTTAAATAACCTCCCTGATTCTATTGACAACCTATCACAGCTGTAGCACTTGAACATAGAAGACTGTAGAGGTTTAAATAACCTTCCTAATTCCATTGGCAACCTGTCATATCTGCAGCACTTGAAAATAGAAACTTGTAGAGGTTTAAATAACCTCCCTGATTCCATTATTGACCTATCACAGCTGCAACAGTTGAATATAATAAGTTTAAAGGTTTAAATAACCTCCTTGATTCTATTGACAATCTATCGCAGCTGCAGCACTTGAAAATAAAATATTGTCACGGTTTAAATAACCTACTTGATTCCATTAGCAACCTGTCATAGCTGCAACACTTGAACATAGAAGGGTGTGGATGTTTAAATAACCTCTCTGATTCCATTGGCAACCTGTCATAGCTGCAGAACTTGAACATGGTAGGGTGTATAGATTTAAATAACCTCCCTGATTCATTGGCAACCTGGCACAGTTGCAGCACTTGAACATAAGAGTATGTAAAAGTTTAAATAACCTCCCTGATTCTATTGGCAACCTGTCACAGCTGCAACACTTGAACATAGAAGACTGTAGACATTTAAATAACCTTCTTGATTCCATTAGAAACCTGTCACATCTGCAGCATTGAAAGTAGAAAGTTGTAGAGGTTTAAATAACCTCCCTGATTCCATTGTCAACCTGTCACAGCTGCAGTACTTGAACATGATAAGCAATTTTAAAGGTTTAAATAATCTCCTTGATTCTATTGACAATCTATTGCAGCTGCAACACTTGAAGATAAAATACTGTCATAGTTTAAATAACCTCCTTGATTCCATTGGCAACCTGTCACAGCTGTAACACTTGAACATAGAAGGGTGTGGATGTTTAAATAACCTCCCTGATTCTATTGGCAACCTATCACAGCTGCAGCACTTGAACATGGTAGGGTGCATAGATTTAAATAACCTCCCTGGTTCCATTGGCAACCTGTAACAGCTGCAGCACTTGAACATAGAAGGGTGTGGACATTTAAATAACCTCCTTGATTCCATTGGCAACCTATCACAGCTGCAGCACTTGAACATACGATGGTGTGAAGGTTTAAATAACCTCCCTGATTCCATTGACAACCTGTCACAACTACAGCACTTGAAAATAAAACTTGTAGAGGTTTAAATAATCTCCTTTATTCCATTGTCAACCTGTCACAGCTGCAACACTTGAACATAATAGGAAGTTTTAAAGGTTTAAATAAGCTCCTTGATTGTATTGACAATCTATCACAGCTGCAGCACTTGTAAATAAATTATTGTCATGGTTTAAATAACCTCCTTGATTCAATTGACAACCTGTCACAGCTGCAACACTTGAACATAGAAGGGTGTGGACATTTAAATAACCTTCGTCATTCCACTGGCAACCTATCACAACTGCAGCACTTGAAAATAGAAAGTTGTAGAGGTTTAAATAACCTCCCTGATTCCATTGTTAACCTATCACAGCTGCAGCAGTTGAACATAATAGGAAGTTTTAAAGGTTTAAATAAACTCCTTGATTCTATTGACAATCTATCACAGCTGCAGCACTTGAAAATAAATTATTGTCACGGTTTAAATAACCTTCTTGATTCCATTGGCAACCTGTCACAGTTGCAACACTTAGAACATAGAAGAGAGTGGATATTTAAATCACCTCCCTGATTCCATTGGCAACCTGTCAGCTGCAACACTTGAACATGGTAGGGTGTATAGATTTAAATAACCTCCCTGATTCCATTGGCAACCTGTCACAGCTGTAGCATTTGAACATAGAAGGGTGTGGACATTTAAATAACCTCCCTGATTCCATCGGCAACCTGTCACAGCTGCAGCACTTGAACATAGCATGGTGTGAAGGTTTAAATAACCTCCCTGATTCCATTGGCATCCTGTCACAACTGCAGCACTTTAAAATAGAAACTTGTAGAGGTTTAAATAACCTCCCTGATTCTATTGTCAACCTGTCATAGCTGTCGCACTTGATCCATGCCAATAAATTGTTTTCAGAAGTTATTGTGGTGGAGACTGGAAAATGCTGTAAATTGTCCCGAACATCATCTACTACATTCTTTGGACTGTCATCAGATTTTACCATATGGGAGGTGGACATGATAGAGTCTGACTGTGAAGACCTATCTATATTAAATTTTTAACTGCTGATAGCCGCACAGCCAGTTTTGGAGTAGGCAATGGAATAGGGAGAGTATTTGCCAAACTTGACGTGGTCTCTATCCTGTACATGAAGATCAACCATTACATGCAGCTTGTGGCAACCAATGCAATGCTCAGTATATATATATAATCTTATGGTATTTTCTTGCAACATTAAGTATAATACTAAAATACATTCGGTTCATGGTCTACACGTCCAAAAAGTTGTCATACAATTTCCACAGATGTTTTACCACAATGTGAATACCAGATTTAGCTAAAAATAAATTGAACTGATATTCTACAGCTTATCCTCTTCAATATTAAATTGAATAGCACATCGAGCAATAATTCATTTTTTTCTTTAAAGGAAAAATACTAAATCATATATTAAATGAGAACCAGGCTTGACAATACCTGTGAACTTTTTTCAGCTTCCACAGAGGCAGACATAATTATTGTTTATAAAAGAAAATTTAGGACATCTTGTTGGGATTCACTAGCCTCTGAGAAAGTGTATAGAAGGAGAAAAAGTTATAAACTTTCACCAACAAATGTTGCTAGCTCATTTGTCATAAACGTTAGAAAAGCATAAATTGAAGGAAGAATGAGTTCAAAGAGAACAAAATAAGCCTAATAATCTGAAAAAGAAACACATCGCTTCTTGTTAAAATTTGTATTAGAGAGAAAATATCAGAAGCATGCTCTCCCATGACAATAAGTGACTCTTGGGGCTCTCCTCAACATATCTTTGCGGTATCATTCTCAATGCATACCTCTTTGAAGAATCCTTCTCAATGCAGGCAATCCAGCCATCTTAACCTAAATATTAAAATACACAAATCCCTGTCAAACTTTTGAATGGTGCATTTTATGTCTTTCGAAAATGCAGAGCAATCCATAACATACCTGCTCATTCGAATCTTGAAGTTTTTCGAAGTACTGTTGACAATCTTGTGGAATGGTTTGCCCCAAAGACCCTCAGAGACTTTCTATATTATAGTCCCCGTTATTTTCATCCAAGCAAATTTAACCTTCAAAAAGTAAAAGAAAAAAATAAAAAATAAGTAGATAAAGCTAACTAGAAAGAAAAAAATATTCCATCATAATATCTTTTCAGAAAAAGATAACCATTTAACCATAGAACTGATACTTTTCAATCGATTATATGATTAGAGTTAACACATTTGTAAATGTTGTAAATTATATTTATATTCTGCCCCTCCTAAACCCAACAGTGGTATTAGAGCGATGGGTTGTTGCATATCCATTGTTCATTTGCTGAGGTCATGTTGAAGCATCGACATATTGTTGATGGTTTGAGGTTGACGTATGTAGATCCTTTGGAGAAGATAGCAATGTGAACTCTGGCAGGCTGGATAGCGGTCTCAGTGATAAATACGAACGAATCTACCTTTTCAAGCTCGTCCGAATCAAGAAACACCCGTATTCCCAACTCTTTAACAGAATTGCAAAGCCTAGAAGTCAGATCTCGTCTGACATCAGGGCATCTGTAATTGATGAAGACATCATATAATTTTGGAGATGGCCTAGAGAAGGGTTCCTTATTTTGCTGGTGAGTTGAGGAAGAAGATGCCATATACGCAAAACAAGGTTAGGGTAAAAATCTTACAAAGAAGACAAGTTAGTTTCGAGGAAGGGAAGAGTGACTTGGAGTCGAGCAGAGCGTGCATATAAATGAGGATGCGGATGCCAAGATGTTTGATGAACCTTTCTCGAAACAACTTATAAAAGGAGGAGTACATTCCTGCGCATATAATGAGCAGAAGCAACAAGAGAGAAGATTGCTTTGCTTCTTTTTCAAGCGCTGCATATGTTTGTTGCTTCCATTGTATCTATTGATTCAAGTTGTTTCCCTCCGCTCTGTAATTAAGTTGATTGTAGCCACTGTATAAGTTTATTGAGGCAGGTGATTTCTAGCATGTTTGTTATTGAAATTGTTTTTTTTTTTAGTGTTTTCTGATAAAAAAGAAAGCATTAATACATATTGATTGCAAGTTGAAAGTTTCATTTGCAAAGTCAAAAATGGGAAAGAGTTTAGTAATGCATGAAATATAATATTTGCTTCGTGGTGGTTTATTTTGAGAAAGGTGTTAAAAGGTCAGTGATTGTTTTATTGGAGGTTTATTTTATCATGTTTATATTATTTATTGACGACATATTATATTTATTTTATAAATTCATGTAAGCACAATAAATGAAGGACAATTAATATTTTTTTTTTTGAAGATAATATAAACCTCTATTCATGCAATTTCGTGATCAATACATATTATTCAAAAAAGAACTTAATAGGTTACAAGATTAGTTAGGAAACACACAGCAGAAAGATGTTAAAAAAGATGTGCCTTCTTCTTACATTTCAACAAAGCAAACAAGTAAAACCAATATGTCATTGGAAAAAGGAGTTGTGTCTTCTATTTTGTTATGAAGGCAAAATATTATGTCTAAGCCTATGACCCAAAAATGCTACCAACCAAAGTCACAAAAGTATAAACCCATTGTGAGAGTTTGAGAATCTCAAGAAACAAATAGGGAAAAATGTAGTGTTGGTTACAAGAGTTTTGTTTGCTCTTATGTTCTAGAATATTCTAAACCCATAAAATTTGTATTAGGGGGTCATATGAATAAATGTCATGTTGAGTCTACATTTGTCGATGATTCTTGTGAAGTTCGAAAATCTAAGCAACCAAAAACAATATGTACTAAGTCCAATAATGTACAAATTTGTTCTCATTGTGGATGTCAAGGTTATCTTTCTAGTGTTTTCTTTGATATATATCCTTGTTCTTCATGTGGTCAACATACTCATGATTCCATTCATTGTTTTCAAAAGAAAGCACAAAAGCCTATGTTATGTGTTGCTAAAACCTTTGTTTGAAATAGTCCCAAGGAAGACAACAAATGCTTCTTCAAATATTGTGTTGTGACATTTTTGGCAAGAATTGAGCTAGATAATAAAAATGAGGTTATGATAAGTGTTGTTGAAGTTGCTATTGGTGATCTGATAAGAATGATTTTGCCAAGAAATGTGATTGTGTTGAGTATGTTGGATATGCAGTTTATGATGATTATGATTATGTTGGTCCTTACTAATGTATTCCAATTATTCGAGGCTATGGAGATTCAAATTTAGCCTCTTATTCAATATAGTAAATGCTCTCTACTATTACTCCATCAAGCAAACCAAGTTGTTTGCATTTTCCTCTCTCATCTACCAAAAGGGAGGAATCTTGTGTATATCTTAAATTTGAATGGACTTCATATATTTTCGACACCTTGTGATTGGTGTGGCAATTGCACTTCAATATTATATTGCACTCAATGTGTGGTATTTTAAATATTATTTTCAATGGTTGCACCCAATGTGTGGTATTTTAGATATTATTTTTAGCAATAATGCAAAGTTGCTTTAGATTGATAGTTGATGACTACTCATATTGACCAGTAAAGTTTGGTCTTTTTTTAAATTGCAACAAGGAGAAAACAAATCCCAATTTGAGACATGTTAAAGTAACAACGTCATTATCAAAATTTGAGACTTATCAAAGCAACATGCTCCTTATCAAAAGTTGAGACCTGTTAAAGCAGCAAGCTCAAATCAAACCTTGAATCTTGTCAAGGTAACATACTTAGTTCAAAAAAAATTAAGACCTATCATAGCAACAAACTTTTTAAATAAGCTTCAAATCAACTAGCAAATATTCTCACCAAAGTGCTTGTCTGAGAGAAGTTTGAGAAATTCAAAATACTATATAAGTTTCATGAAAATCCCTTCATATTAAGGGGGAATGTTAATGTGTTAATCATCAGAGTTGACACATTTGTAAATTGATAAGTAGGAGGTTTCTTCCACAGCGTGTCAAATTATGATATTGCTATCAAGATTCAACTGTGTAGTTTTTCGAGTCAAACTCATTGACCCATGATTCATGAGTAGTGGTTCACAAGAACCCATCTCTCATGATAATGAATGGTCTACTTAACACTCATTGCATCTAGGTGATGCTCACAGAGGTGAAGCATTGGTTCGTCCCGGGAGGTCACCCTTCCCAGTACTACTCCAGCTCAAGCGCGCTTAACCACAGAGTTTCCCCCAAGGTTAAGCCCACTTAGCTTGCTACCTCATTCACAAAACCTTCAGCAAGTGTTGTGCCTTATGAACCATTCATTATAGAGCCCCTTTAGCTCATCAATTGATAAGTAGGAGGTTTCTTCCACAACGTGTCAAATTATGATATTGTTGTGGAAGAAACCTCCTCAAATTATGGGTCAATGATTTTGACTCGAAAAACTAATTATGGGTCAATGAGTTTGACTCAAAAAACTACACAGTTGAATCTTGATAGCAATATCATAATTTGACACGCTGTGGAAGAAACCTCCTACTTATCAATTGATGAGCAAAAGGGGCTCGATAATGAATGGTTCATAAGGCACAATACTTGTTGAAGGTTTTGCAAATGAGGTAGCAAGCTAAGTGGGCTTAACCTTGGGGGAAACTCTGTGGTTAAGCACGCTTGAGCTGGAGCAGTACTGGGATGGGTGACCTCCCGAGATGGACCAATGCTTCACCTCTGTGAGCATCACCTAGATGCAATGAGTGCTAAGTGGACCATTCATTATCATGAGAGATGGGTTCTTGTGAACCACTACTCATGAATCATGGGTCAATGAGTTTGACTCGAAAAACTACACGGTTGAATCCTGATAGCAATATCATAATCACATTTGTAAACGTTGTAAACTATTTTTCAATTTAAATAGTTATATGACAGTTAAACTATTATTCTATTTATAAAATAAAACTGTAAACATTCCTATGAACTATACAATTGATATGCAATAAAATATATTTCTATTCTCCCTTCCTGAACCTAACACTATAATAATCATGTTAAGAAATGTTACAAACCAATACATTGCGTTGACAATAGAGCCACAATGTCTCCCATAAATGCAACAACCATGGAGATAGAAGGTCTTATTGGAGGTAGCAGAACATATCTAACACTTGCATAGACCAAGATTGATGTCACTTGTGTCTGCTTCTGTGGAGCAAAGTAAGCAAGTCAAGCTTAAAGTGACTATGAAAATTAATATCTTAAAAATTAATGAGACTTTATTGAAATCCTTCATGAAATTCTATATTCAAAGAATAGCGTGTACTTAATCATTCAAAAGAATAGAATGTATTTAATTATTTAGTTCCCAAGCATATGAGTGCATTTGATCAAAGAAACATTGTAACTTTAAGAGAGAAGCTTCTTAGAGGGATTATCCTTCAAACCTCAAAGTCCCACACTCATTAGAGTGACATACCAACTATGTTACAAAAAGAATAAGAAGGATGCAACTTTTGTACAATGAGGCAAATAGCAAACCTCAGAGCTTAGCTAACAAGCAAGTCTCCTGACTATTTGTAATGAAGAAGCAATTGGAACACCGTATCTTGAAAAAACATATTCAACACTGCAATAAAATTATTCGATCAACTTCAAGATTTAATTATACCACTTCTCATTATATCATATGCACTTGCAGTCACACACTACAAAATGATATACATAAACAAGATTTTGTTGAAATTGTTGAAACAGTTGGATCATAATATACACCAGTTAGAACAAAAGGTCAAAAATCAAAACATATTAACTTATGCAAAATATATCTCTTGGCAAAGATAAATCATGAAGCACGAGAAGAACTATTTAAGTCTTAAATAGTGCACGTGACAATCAAATAATTATGCCTTCGAAATAATCATGACACATAGCTCAGTTATAGTAAGAACAGAGCTTTCATTCATGCAGTATTCATCTGCAAAAAATTCAATAACCTTTTTTATTTAAAATACATCCAATTAATTAGAAGTTAGGCCATCTGAATATGGTCTCCTAACAAATAGCATTATCTAAAAAAGAAAGCAACAAAATGAGATATTGCATTTCAAGGCTTACAAAACTGGGAAGTATTCTCCATCCAAACAAATATTATCAACCAAAGAAACGTGCGCGATAAGATAAACCCAGTGACATTCGAATAAGAATCATAAAGATACGAAATTAATGAGATTCACAATGCTAAAGACATTCTGAACAAACAATGGATGTATGGTAAGTTGAATGAGAAGCAGTTTCCTACTTTCTTCAAAGCATTGCATTTCTCATAAAAAGCAATTTTGATCCCCAATTCACACTTCATGCTTGGAATTATAATAAATCTTCATATATCATAAAATAGGAGAATATTGGCATTAAAGGGGAACATCTAAGATGGATGTATTGGTAAGATTTCTGGTTTGAAACTGTGTGACTTTTAACATCTCACACAGTTTCAAGCCAAAAATCTCAGCTGGTAAGATTTCTGGTTTGAAACTGTGTGTGATTTTTAACATCACACACAGTTTCAAGCCAAAAATCTCAGCAATACATTATTATGAACTATGAAAACTACATGCTATTAATCTGAGAAGAATATTTTAATCATATTTTTTTTACTTATGAAGTGAAACAGATTTCTTTTACAACCATGAATAATGTTTTAAAAAGAAATTTTAATGCTAATTGACATTTTTGAGCTTACAATACAATAACTGAGATCGAAAATAATTTTCAAGCAGGAATGCTTCCTCTTTCTTGAGATTTCTGAAGACTGTATATTGTTCTCCCGTACACAACATTGGAATTCTTATATGTACCTACAAAGTGAAGAACACCCTTATCTATAAGGAACATCAAAAGATGCACAACAATAAAAGTTGCTCACGCAATGTAGGAGACAAATTATTCCCACCTTCATTAGGTTCTTACTCATCCTTTGGAGAATTATAATGTGCAATCACTTTTAAGGAGTAGTTAACTCTGATAAGAGTAGTGCTTTAGAGTAATGTACAAGGTGGGTCTACATAGCAATGTTCTACGTGATGCCAATTTTTGCTAATAAAAAGGTCAAATCGAGTTCTATGAAGTCAGAGAATATTTTAATCTCATAATAAGAGGGGTTTTTGAATTGATAAAAGTACATTTCACTCTCTTGTTCTCCAACTTTCACTACTTCTCTCATGGCACATGTGCATATGCTTCAACCAATATAAGATGTTGTAATGAGGGTTTTTTGTTCATCCATGTATTCATAAGAGTTATCAACAATAATTGATGAAAGAGATATGTTAATCAAGTAACAAGTCATAGCAACAACATTTTCCCATAACTTTTGTTCCAAGCTAGTTCCACTAAGCAACTCCTAGCCCTCTCCATCATCATTTTCATATTAGACCTTGCAATAATCTTCATAAATTGAGGTAAAATTCGTTAATTAGATTGGCAAAAATAATAGCCATACTTATAAATACATAAAGCTAACAAAAACATACCAATATAAATTGAAAGCATTGAAAGCAACAAGCTATAAGCACCAATTTATCAGTTATTTAGTAGGTTACTCACTCAATGTACAAAACCTTGTGAGGTAGCCAAGTCCATCATTACCTTCACTGTGGGCCTACAACTTGGGATTCTTAATCTCTTCCATCTCGCCTTCAAGTTTATTGACCCTTTTAAAGCAACCTTGCAAATCTAGCCATGCCTCCTTTTATCCCATAGCACTAAGTGCTATGTCTACAATTAGATAGGACTAAGTTTACAATTAGAAATGTTTATGATTGAAATAAGGCAACTGAATCTTTAGTTATTAAGTGGTTGTGTCTTTTGTCCTCTAGTTGAGTGGCAACTAGGTCTATGAGTATGATAGTTGCATATTAGAATAAAGTGTCACACCTATTTGCAACGATTTTCTATTTAGTTAGAATGGAATAAAGGTGGATGTGTGGTTAATCAACTATAGGAACTATCACCAATTAAGGAGGTTAACTATTTGCAACTACCATCAATTGGGGAATGATTGTCAATAATTGAAAAAAGCGGGATTATAAAACATAATGCATAAGAGAGGACACTTTTGATAAATTAACAAAATATTCACCTCTCATTTCAATGTTAGTGATACTACTACATCAAGTCGGTGCATCAGAGACAAAACCCTTTAGGGATGAACCTATTGTCTCAGGGAGGAAACCCTCAAAAGTAGTATGTGGTGTATGTTGATAGCAGATTTTTATGGAGTGAATTTAGACTTGTAGGTTATAGAGTCCATCAGAATCATCAAATGCAACCAGTTTTCTATCAGTCGGCAAGTATCTTGATCATTTCTCATTTTCACATGAGTGCAAGTGCCAAAGAGCTTCTAGGGTTCCAAATCCTACAAGTCTAGTTTCCATATGAGAAATTAATTTTATAAATCACAATGAGGTAGCTAATTTATAGCAGATATTTGTAACTAAATGTCTCCTTGGCCATTTATATATCTTCAAGGAAAATTTTGAGCAATTAAGTGTGATAGGTTCTTCTTAGCTTGGGGTTTTCTCTTGTCACATTTGTTGGTCTATAAATGTAATAGTGTTAGATAAATTTCACAACATTCTAAATTATTCTTTAAAATGGGTTTTTCAATATTACATATGGATTTCTAGAGTTTGGAGAGGGATGATTAAATATGTTCAATTATCAATATCATATCTCTTTTTTTAATTTTTATGTTGTGTATTTTAACAACTGTGACTCTATAACCCACTACAAGGCATCGGTCTTAGAAAGAATGATCCATCATACACGTGAAATGAAAAACATCATTCACTAGTAGAGTGGGATTAAGAAGTAGTCTATGTTATTTCATAATTTAGTATTATTCCTAGGGAAACATCTCTAGTGAGCTTTAAGATTTTTTACCCTTAGAGAATCATGTCTTGCATGTTTTCATAAACTTAGTAGAGGTTATATGTGCAATACGTTAGTCCTTGGTCTATTAATCTTTTTTGGGGTTAGGCATACACTAAATACTATTGCAATTTTGTTTATTTATCTATCTTTAGTTGTGATCATTCATATCAATTATACCTCTAAGAATATCCTCTTGGTCTAACAAAGCTCAAAGTGAAGGAGAGATTATCCACTCTCAACAATTGGCATATCATCATTCATTATTTGTTGATGTTGATCCATTCATCTTTGTGAATGACACTTCCATATCCTTGAAGATGATTGATTCCTCTAGAAGAGTGAGCAACAATCTCAAAATCCAACATACCCCGAGTATTCTAAAGCTCCCATTTTGGTATAAGCTAGAAGAATACTAGAAAAGATTGTGGAAATTGGATTTACACTCACCCCTTGTATTTTCTCAAAAGTTTCCAATGCCTATTCAACAAGAGAATTTTTTACATGTATATTACAATCATTGTATTCCATGATACCACATCTCTTTAGGGAATATTGGCAAAGATTTTAATTGCTGGTGTATTCTTCAACATTTTTTTGATATCAACATGAACTTGTTGACTTTGGCATGATGCTTGTTATTGATGTCAAAAGCTGCAGAGGATTTGTGAAGTTGCAAAGAGCTTGTGATGAGGTCATTTCATGAGTTTTTGATGAGGTCCTTGTTGCTATGATACATCCATCGTTCATGACAAATGATATATTTATGTTCTTGATGCATCTAAAAGGTGCATGTATTTGAGAGGTATTGATACTCATCATTCATTCATCTACACATTACTTATTCTTCATTTTATAGTGGTATCCAAGTTGTTCGAAGGAAGGCTTGTTCACATAGTCTTGTTGTAAGAGTGTATAGTTGTGTTGATTAGCACATCTCAAAAGCATTTGTTTATAATCATGTACAAAATAGAGAGGGGAACTTTGTTACAGGTTGTTTACTTCAGAATCTTGTAGAAGGTGAAGTATCTTGGTGATAAATTCTGAATCTTGAAATCTCTATCCTAGTCCTACTTTAAGTTAATTCCAATACTAAACCCTAAGAAACCTAGGGTTTATAGAGACCTTCAAAGAAATGGAGCCTTTATGTTGTATTTGTTCGTTGATTGGTTATAGGAAGTTAAAGATTATCTAAGTGAAGACTTGAAGGGGTCACTCTCATTGGTTGATCAGCCCCTTAACCGGATTAGAAGGTTAACAACTTATAATGCAACGTCCCAAGACAAAATCAACGACCTTCATTTGATTTGAATGTTGGCGGCAGACTAAGATCAAGGGTTCTTGTTTAAATTTGCGTAACAGTTACTTCCCGAGTTCTTTTCTTTGACAGGCGTTTACTTTTGGATTAATTTCACACAGTTTCATAACTGTTTTATTGTAGCGATGGATGGTAGGATGAAACAAGTATATTGAGGTGTGTGTCACGGTGGTCTGGGTTTTTAAAGGTAGCACTGAAGGATATGATATTTTTCTGATGTCAGAATTCTTTGCACAGAGAAGCAATTATATATCAATGAGAGTTAGAGTGATCTGTACTTTGTAAGAGAGTATTTGAAAAGATTGATGCCATGTTTATGGAAAACAATACACAGTAAAGAAGACTTGAAGATTAGTCTATAAAAGTGTTTCGTGATCACTTTGTATGATAGTATTCATAAAATGTGTCCTTTTCTTTACATAGATTAGGGTGCTATGGTTGAGATTACAGGGAGCAGAGTTTTGATTTGAAGAAAAAACAGTAACAGTGCTCTATTTGTGAATATCAATGAAAGTGCCTAGAATTGAATGTCATAACAGGGGAAATGATAGTCCTGTTTCTTGTCTTGTTGGGATAAGAAGTGTCTTGTGAAGAAGTCTCTGTTCAAATATGCAAGAAGGGTGACAGAAGTTTGTTTGGTTGTTGATTCATAAAGATTTGTGTGTTTTTTCTCTGTAAAACAAAGTTTGACTTGTTGTTCTCTCTCTGCACAAATCTATGTGATCTGAGAGTGATTACAAGAGGGTTATGTCAAGTGAGTGGTGTCTGGCTTAAATGAAATGACAGTGAATTTGACCTAGAAGAAAGAAGTTTCATGACATTGCAGTTGTCTATTGTGAGGTCTTTGTTTCACATGTATATATCAGTATAATGATCATTCATGTATGCAGGGATGGAAGTTGATAGGTTGTGTGTCAAACAAGTGAGTTTGGTAATTTGGTTTGTATTGAAACAGAGTTTCCCTCTGAACTTGTTTATTTCTCGAGTTTACTGAAGGCAGTTTGTCAGTGAGACATTAATTGTAACCAGTGAGGTTTTGGATTTGCCAGTGAGGCAGTTTGTCAGTGAGACATTAATTGTAATTTGTAACCAGTGAGGTTTTGATTTCCCTGTGAGGCTTAATAAAGTGTCAGAATTTCTTGAGACCTTTGAAAATAGAAATTTTTGTCTTTCAATAAATTTATACCTTGTCTCATAGTCTTTCAAAGTGCGGGAGTGGAAGGCTATCAGATGTTCACCTTTTCCTTCATCATCCTTCTGGGTTAGGATAGTAGCTATGCTAGATCAACTACTGAACATATGCATGATAAAATCCTTTGATAGGTCAGGATCTATTAGTAAAGGGGCTAAAATAATGGCTTCTTTGACCTTCTTAAAGGATTATCTAGCCTCCATCCATTTGAATGATTGATCCCTTTTCAGCATCAGGGTGATTGGTCTAATTATTCTTGCAAAATCAGAAATAAATTTGCTAACAAATTTAACCTTCCCCAAAAAAGACCGGATCCCCTTTTTGTTGACCGGTAAAGGAAGTTCCTTGATTGCTTTTACCCGATCTAGATCAATTGCGACTCCTTCTTTGGACACTACATGTCCCAATAATTTGCCTTGCAATACTTTGAAGACACATTTTTTCGGGTTTAGGGTACCCCGAACTCTTGGATTTTTTTGAAAACCATCTCCAGATGATCAAAATGGTCATCTTTTGATTTAGAGAACACCGTTAGATCATCCAAGTAGATTAAGATAATCTTGTTGATTAGTTCTCCGGAAGCAATATCCATTGCTCGCTAGAATGTGGCTCCAACATTTGAAAGGCCAAAAGGCATCTTTGAATATACAAATTTCCCCCACATTGTAGTGAACATTGTCTTATGTTGGTCCTCCTCCTTGAATCGGATCTGATTGTAACCCAAAAATCCATCTAACAAAAAAACCATCTCTGAACCAACCATAGTCTATAAGATTGATTCCATGGAAGGCAGTGGGTAGTGATCCTTTAGTGATGTCTTGTTTAGGTCACAAAAATCAACACAGAGACAAATGTCTCCATTCTTCTTTCAGATCGAAACTAGGTTAGACACCCATGTACTGTGCTTGATTAGAAACACGATCTTAGATTGGATAAACTTTTTTAGTTCCCGCGCCATCAGGTTTTCAATCTTCGTATTTATTGGCCTCTACTTTTGGCAGACGAGTTTAGCACCTTCCGTTAGCTCAGTAGTGTGATGGATGATTTTAGGATCATATCCCCTGAGGTCATCATATGACCAGGCCACTACTCCTTCATATTTTTCACAAAAGTGCATGAGTTTGTCCTTGTCATGTTGCAGAACTTCTTTTCTGACTTTTAGCTTTCTTTCATCTCTGATCTCAAGATCAACGCGGTCTGCTTGGTTTGCCACAAACTTCCTCTTATCATTTCTTACATCATCATAGTCGAACAGATTTTTGAGAGTGACTAGGCCCTTTAGAAGCTTGTTAGATCTCAAGTGAATGATTTTCCCTTCATATGCTTCTTCAATTTTTGGATGAAGTTGATCGACAAATTCACCCGATTGTTGGATGAACGAGGTGACATGTTCATCACTTCCAAACACTTTCCAACTTTGATCATTATCTAAAATGGAGGGCCAAACAATCACTCACATAGAGTGTATATTCTTAATCAAGTTGGAGATAGGATCAAATTGAGATCCTATTGTTGCCATGCAATCTGTAGTTGAATTTTTCTCCCTAGGCATCACCTGAATGTTAAAAGCTTTGAAACCTTCAATGAGGTCCCAAACCCTATGTCTCTAAGACCACATGCATACATTCTTTCCTGTAGAGATGTTTCAGACTTGATTAATTATCAGTTCAGAGTCTCCGAACACCATTATTTGCTTGACACCCATCCGCTCTGCGGGGCTTAGACCTTGCACAAGGCCTTCATATTCGACTTTATTATTTGAAGAATTGAACTGGAAGCGAAAATACTTGAGAATCTTTTCATTGGTTGGATATGTCAAACATATTCCAACACCAACGCCAACCTTACACCTTGCACCATCAAAGTGCAATGTCCACAACTTTGAGGCTTGATCGACTGTGAGGTCCTTTACCACCTTCGGGATCTCTTGATCCTCATCATAGATGAGTACCATCTTGTACAAAGATTCCAAAATACAATGGGCAATGCTTTGTGTTCTCCAATGAAGAAGCAAGCGATATCCAAAAACATTTCTTTTTCCTCTGCATTAAGAGCACTGTAACTGATTTTGAGTCTTTCATGAATGTTTGGGTGGAGAGTGATGTTGTGAAAGATTTCCATCCAACACTCTATGTCATCATGCTTATCATACAAAAAGGCTCCAATCACTTCTAGTGAAAGAGGATGCCCCTTACAAGCTTCCACTATTCTTTTGGACAGATTTTCGTGACTAAGATTTGGAGATGCTTTGAGAAAAGTGTGCCAACTAAACAATTGGAGACCTTCATTTATTCGCAATCCACTCATCTCGTGTATGCATTCAGATGAGACCTTTGCAGTATTGAGAATGTGCTTGTTTTTGGAAGTAATAATAACTCTCCAACCAGGAGCCAGCCAATCCCCAACCAAAACATTCAATTGCTCGTTAGCATCCACATCATCTAAAATGAGGAGCACACGTTTTCCTCTCAAACGATCTCTAAACAGAGATATGTCGTCATCGGCACTCTGCACTTTTCCATCGTACTTGATTAAATCTTGAAGAATTTGCTTCTACAATTTTGTGAGGCCCATGGAGTCTGCAGCAGTGGTGTAGACGTTAAATACAAAGGAAGCAGCGTCAAAATGAGCACAAACCTGGTTGTAGAGGGCCTTGGCAAGTGTGGTCTTGCCAATACCACCAATACCCAATATTCCAGATTTAACCACACCTTCCTCTGAATTGAGTTTAAATTTATGAATGAGATCCTGGGTGACGCTTTCCATTCCGACAGAGTGCTTGGCAACCTCTAACGGCACTCTGTCCAATGTCTTAATCACGTCATTCACCACCGTCTTTACTAGCTGAGCTTCTGAGCTACAAATTAATGTACACAAACGACCATTGCATTGCAGTCAATAGAAATTGTGAAGTACTAGTTATTCTGCTCGTTCTATTAAGTTTGGAAAATAATAAAATATTATTGTATATTAGTACACTAATCATATTTATATATATAATAGAAACAAGTGTCGTTAGTGGCTAATATTTGTTTTGTAGATTTGGAAAAAAAAATGTAAATTTTATTAATTAAAGTGTTTTAGTATTGTTAATTAATTATGTTAAATAATTTAATATTTAATTTAAAATTTTATTTTAATTGTGTAAAATCAAATCTCTAATTATCTTTATATGCTAATTTATGGATGTTCTTTAATTTAAGTTTTATTTTATTATTTTAATAGTTGAATCCAAATCTAAATAGCTAATTAATTTTTGTGAGATTTTCTTTAATAAAAAATAACAATTACATACACTAAAATGACCATTCTAAAAAAATGTAAAAATTAGTAGCATTTATTTATTTTAGAAAGATTAAAAAATAACAATTACATACACTAAAATGACCATTCTAAAAAAATGTAAAAATTAGTAGCATTTATTTATTTTAGAAAGATTTAATGAAATGACTTAATAAAGCAAAAAATGAAAACTCATTTACAAAAAAGTTAATATACCTTACTTACACATTTTCCCATAACAACCCAAATTTCTTAGCCAATTATGTTGAAAAGAAATAATTTTTACAATTTTAAAAGTTAAGTATTTAACATGTTCACTTTTACAAAATTAAATTATATAAAATTTGGTTTTTAATTTGTTCAAAACCAACTTATTAATAACTAATTAAGAAAATGAGTTGAAGAAATATTACAATAGTACTATATCTCCAACAAGTACTAATAAAAATTTAAATTTGAGTTATTTTATTTATTTAAGTATTAATTTTTTTTTTTTTTTGATGAATTTTTTCAAATATCTATATTAATAAAGATAAAATTACAAAATACACAAAAAAGAGCAGGTGGTAAGAAGGCACACCCCGAATGTCACATGGGACCAGCCCAGAAAAACCAAAATAATAAATGGGCCTAGCCTAGAAAGTCCAAAAGATCACATGGGCCTAGCCCAGAGGTTCAATAACAGAAAGAAAATTATGCAGCCACGACAGTACTAGTAGATCCTGGGGGATCCCGGTCATCCAAATGTTTCCCCCATACATCAACGGGGTTTGGAGTGATGTTAGGAGGAGCACCCCAACCATCATCAACTTTATCTTCATCTTTATTTTTATCCTCGTGCCGAGGCAAGACTGCGAGAGCCAGCCTCGGAAAAATTTTGCCAGTGGAAGGCCAACCAGAGCTAGAAGCAAGTGGAGAATCAAAGGGCCACTCAGAACCACCACCACTACTCCTTGGCGCACCACTAGAGTGACAACCTTGACTAGGACGCGACGAAGGAGAACGAGCCCGCCTGGGAGGCCGAGAATCCCATCGAGCAGGAGGTTGGGAGCGAGCTCGCGTGGAATCACTCCACTTCTGACCGTGAGAAGAGGAGGGCGAATCAAGGATCCGAGCCACAGTACAAGGGGCATTGCACCAGTGGTCTAGAAGAACCTATAGGTGAGCCACTTCCAGTGCAACCTTATTGGCTTGCACTTGAATTCTGTAACATTACATTAGAACATATAACTGCTTTAGCATAAAGAGACACATTAACATCTAAATGAGAATGAGCAAATACACAAGCATTTCTGTTTTTCCAGATATTGAAGAGGATTTCCACTCTAAAAGTGTGTCAAAGTTGGGTGAACTTAGTCGAGGTTCCAAGCGGGTCCCCCAGCAAAACCATATGCCATGAAAAGGGTTCAGGCCTAAAAGGTCGGAAGAAATCATGAATCCAAGTCCAAAGCTGTTGAGCTCTGGGACAAAACCAAAAAAGGTGCTTGAAGCTTTCTGGTTGCCCACAAAAAAGGCAGCGAGGGTCAGAGACTCCCAAATGAACCAGCCAAGAACCCACAAGCAAGCCTTGGAAAAGAATACACCAAGCAAAGTGGGCCAGCTTCGACTGAACAATTGCAGACCAAGTGGCATCAAACCTCCTATGCCAAGTATGGGCTGAGGAGTTAAGAAGCCACCTCTGGTTCAAAGAACTGATCATAGGAAAATGGGGTGAAAGCCACCTGTAACCAAGTTGCGGCTTGTAGTTCCGTAGAGGAGTATCTGAAAACCATTTACAGTCTTTCCACCAAGGTTTGTGCCCACGAATGCAAACTTTGTGAAAATTTCTGTCGGAATGGCGCTCACCAGCCCATCAAAAGTAAGACGATCCTGGTTTTGAAGACTGTATTGGGTTTTAAAAGCATCCCACTGCAAAATACGCATGGTAGGCCAGTGGAAGAGCTGATGCAGTGTATGAATGCCCTTCTTATGAAATCTGAGAGCTTTGAGCCAAGGCGACTTAGCCAGGGGTTGACCATTCTGAGCCAAAAGGGAAGACCATCAGAGGTTATGTTGGTTGATGGAGAGCCCATCACGAAATCCAGTCCCAGTCCAACGGAGCCAAGGCTTAACAGTTTTCCAAGAACGCCAAATACTTTTGGCCACAAAGGAGCCCATAATTTGAACCGGCTCCCTCATAACTAGAAGGGTTTGGAGACCAATTCCTTTCCAGACAGGTCTATGAACAAGAAAACCAGACTGAACACAATGCCTGAGAAGCATTTTCGAGGCCTCATCCCCAGTAAACGCATGGATAATCCACTTGACACAGAGAGCAGTCCCTTGTCGTTGAGTGGAGAGCAAGCCAAGCTCTCCCGACTCCTTGGGGAGACAAAAAAATCCCCAATCAACCCGATGAAATCCCTTATGGGTCTCAGAAGAGGCCCATAGAAAATCGTGGAGCAATTTCTCAAGCCTGTTGTAGGCTGCTTTAGAAGGAGCCCAACAGGAAGAATAGTAGACGTGGGTGGCAGTCAAGATTTTAGAGCACACCTAGAATTTTCTAGCCAGAGAAAGAGGCTTGGTAACCCAATAGGCCAGCTTCTGCTCAACCCTGGAGAGCACGGCTTGCCAGAGCTCCTGAGGGGAAGCCTAGAAGGCGAAAGGGATGCCCAGAAATCGAAAGATTTCACCATGACCAATCCATTTCCAGTTATAAGTTTGAAGCCACGCAGGAGTGGGGAGCACCAACTATCTGTAGTACAAAGTCTTGTGCCATTGAATAGCAGAGCTGGACGTAAGACAAAAGTATCTAGGCATTCAAGGGCAGCAACGATCGATCCTTCTTCCTCTAAAAGAGTGAAAGGAATCATCCATGAAGTGCCCATTGACAAGCTGCTCTTGAGAGTCTAGGAGAGTAATTCCTTTGACACGTTGCTAGGAGATAGCATTGGCTAGGAGATATCCAAAGGCCTCAGCAGCCAAAACATATAAAGCAGGGGCAAGAGGACATCCCTGGCGAATAGAACGAAAAAACCAAATGCAAAAGGCTAGCGGCCATTAATGGAGATGCAAGTCAAGGCATCAGAAAAAAGCATACGAACAAACTGCAAAAAATTGGGCCCAAAGCCCAAGGCCTGTAGCATCGCAAGAATGAAAGGTCATTCAATACGATCATATGCTTTGGCAAAATCAATTTTGATGAACATTGCTTTCTGGTTCTACCGCCAGGCCCACTTTATGCCTTCCGAAACAACAATAATGTTGTCAAGAATGAACCTGGATTTAATGAAACCAGTCTGTTCAGGATGCACAATCTGAGGCAATAGGTGGCGAACTTTCAGAACCAAGGCTTTGGCAATGATTTTGTAAGAAACATTAAGAAGCGTGATGGGCTGCCAGTTGCAAATATCCTCCAAATCCCCAGGTTTAGGTATGAATTTAATATTGCCTTTATTTATTAAATTACCTAGAGATTTGGTTTGAAAGGCTTCAAGATAAACATGATGCAAATCACTCCCAATATAGTCCCAAAGCGCTTTATAAAATTCACAAGGAAAGCCATCAATCCCAGGAGCCTTATCATCGACCATGGAGGAAACGACTTCCTTGAGATCATCAATTGTTAACAATTGATCACAAAAATTAATCTGGGATGAATAAAGCCTATTTGGCACAACAACAAGACAACTCTAAAGGGCTTGTTGGCACGCAGGCGTGGGGTCCTGAGCCGTGAAAACTTGCTCATAGTGACGCACAAAATCTTGGAGAATTTCAGGTAGCTCAGAAAGCACTTGGTTACCATCTTTGATGGCTTTAATGCCTAGGGAAGAGTGCCTAGCACGAAAAGCCAAAAAAACTCTTTGGAGGCACAATCACCAATTTTGAGCCAGTGGAGCCGAGCCTTGATTTGAGTGCCCCTGGCAGAATAATTATCTGCCACTTGCTGCTGGTGTCTTAAGCCCGCCACCCGGACTTGATGTGACAGGGAAAAAGGATAAGCTGTTAAGGTCTCCATAGCAGCATGCAAGTCAGCAGTAGTGGCCTCGTAAGAACGCCGACGAAATATAGCAAGTTGGCACCCATAAATGTGCAAGAAACACGCAGTACGAATGATGGAATCATTCTACCAAGTAATCCAACCCGTACGGCCAGGAGGACGACACTCTAAATTCCACACCCAAAGAATGTGGGCTAGGGTGGGCTTGTGACAAAGCAAAGACATGTTCAAGAAGAATTGAGTCTTACACGTGCGAGGTTGACAAGACATTCACTCAATGCGAAACTAAATTGGGAAGTGATCTGAAAGGGTCACATCCACTAACGGCTTCACAGGCAAGGCGAGCTCCTGAAAGAAAAAAAGGACTGAGCCGAGATCATAGCACGATCAAGGCGTTTAAAGACTCTGTCAGAACCAGCCCTGTAATTACACCAAGTGTGCCAGAGGGAATGAAAATGGTGGTAACCCATATTGGGATCAAAAAGCCCCAATTTATCGCACATATAAAACCACGCCTCCCTTTCACCCGCAGCCCAACGAAAAGGCACAGTGCCATTCTTATTGAATGCCATTTCAACCATGTTGAAATCTCCACAGAGCAACTAGGTGGCAATTGGAAAAGAGTTAGCAATCCAGCGCCAAAGCAAGAAACGCTCCACAACATCATTAGAGGCATAAATATTAATAATCCCGAAGGAATGATTCTCAATATTGAGAAGAACCTAGACAACCCGCTGGGAGGGGTCAACCCCATGGTCCACCACATAAGGAAGCAGTCGTGGGGCCAAAAGAGTAGCAGCTCCACCACGACTAGCCTCATGCAAAGTGCAAAACATAGAACTGGCTAGCCAAATAGAACGACAAGCCGAAGCAAGCAAAAAACCTGAAATTTTAACTTCCTAGAGACAAAGCACTTCAATCCCTAGGTAATTCTTCAAAGTACTCCTAACAGAATACTTCCTTGAGAGGTCAGTGAGACCTTGAACATTCCATGAGAGAAAATTCATGGAAAGTCTTCCATGCTTGTAGAATCCTGGTCCTCTTCACCCAGGGAAGAGAAGTTGTTCTTCAAAAACTCTTGCAGAACATAATCTATTTGAATAGAGGGAGAAAATCTTCATTTTTCCGGCACATATTCACCTTCTTCCGATGGAGGAGATGGTTTGCGAGAACGCCGCTAGGTCCCCACAGCAGAGGAAAAAGCCAGTTGAGCACATAAAATAGTAGCAGGCTGGGGTGCGGCCTTCGGCTTGGGTTTTAGAACAATAGAAGCAACTCCTGAGGGAGTAGAGGTTCCCTTCTCTGAAGGGTTTGAAACCTGTTGGGTCGGTTCTGGGGCCTTGGGAGCCGACCCAACACCAGATGACTTATTCTTCTGATTTGTAACCGTAGTCCATTTTGTGTCTGCCTTAGCTGAAGGCTCTATAAGACGAGGCTTTTCAGCACCCCGTGGCTGAGAGACTGTATGGGGAACTATCAAAGGGTAGTCGTTGATCTTGTGATCAGCTGATTGGCACCGGTAGCACGTGTTGGGCAGGTTAAAATATGTGATTTTTTGGGTGTGGCAAATATCCCCGATTTGAATGTCTATAGACTCTTTCAAATCCTTGGATAAATCAACTTCCACACAAACCCTCTTTTGATGACAGGCTTGAAAGAACTTATCAGGTTTGATGCAAACAACCCTCCCCAGAGAGGAAGCAATATGGTTCAAGAAGGGCACACAAGGCAAAGGCAACCCAAGAAACTCAATCCAGACTAGAACACGCATTTTGGTGTCCTTTAAGACAACAAAATCCCGGGTCAAAGCTTGGAAAACCAACAAGGAAGAACGAACATACCAGGGTCCATGACCCAAAATAGCTTGGACATGAATAACTTCCGCAAAGAACAAAAAAAAACCCTTGGTTAGGTTTTGGACCATATCAAGGCAGACCCCATGAGGGACCCAAGCCTTGTTAACCCATTCTTTTAGCACACTTTCGGGGGGAGTCCTCCCAACATGATAACCCACAAGGGTGTGTTGTTCAAGCCATTGGCATGCAGAATCAAAATCAGGTAAAGGTAAAACTACATCAACAGGGGCGTCAGAATGCTTACCTCGTGAAAGACTTCCGGAACAAATTTTCGAGGGCATTTGTTCGGTGGGGGAGCCATTAAACTGTGTCGACGAACTGCTAACACCAACAAAAATTGTTGGGTTAGAACTGGTTGAAGGCATAATAAACCCCTAAAACTGTAGTAAATGCGGCCGTACTCAATGAAGGAAACAATTTCCTACGTAAGAAGCGCAGTATGATGTAGGAGGGGCCACAAATGACCTCAGAAAACACAAAACCCTAGTAGAGCTCATGCACCGCTAACACCTGTTTCTCATCACCCACTAACACCCGTTTATTTTATAATTATGTACAAAAATATTTTATTTTATTTTAATTGTTTATTAAAGAATTTTTTTATTTATTTAATATTTTTTAAAATTTAAGAGATTATTTTAGATCAACTTAAAATTATTTTATTTTATTTACATATAATTTTTTATTTAATTAAGAATTATTTTATTTCACTTTAGACATTTATAAAAAATATTTAGGTTTTCTAAAAGGTTATTTTTATTTATTTAATATTTTTTAAAATTAGATTATGTTGTGTTTTAATATTTAATGTACACAATCACTAACACTCTATTTTATTTTAGTTATTAGTTAATGCTAAAAATAATTAACCTTCAATATTATTCGAATTAATAAATTTATATGAGTTCATAATTTTATTATGATTAGTATTGAGTTGCAGTGGTAAAAATGACATTTATTATTTTTTCCTTTGTTTTTTTACAGTATTCTTAATATAATTAGTCTACAAATAATATATTCTTATATTAATTTGGATCATAATATCATTATATTTAGATTTCAGTATTACTCATTTGTGGAGATAGTTCTGATTTTTAAGTCTTATTTGTCACTTTTTTTCACATATGCAAGTGTGGACTTTATCCCAATTATCTTCATTTTGTAGATTTTATCCTTAAACTTTTTAAAATTCAAAATTGTAATTTATCCCTTGTGACCTCTTCACCAACCTTTTTGAGCCAACTTTTTTACTAAGTATTATGAATCGACCTAGGGTATGTTTGTGTTAATATGTGTGTTATATTATATTGAAAGACATTTAATATTTATTTAATATAATCAAGTACAACCTAAAAATAATTGAAGAGAATTTATGAGAACACCATAGAAACATTATATCAACAAACATCATCATAGGTCTATTATAAACATTATTGTTGTTCTCAATCATTGTTCCAAAGTTACTAAATTAATCCAAATAGGGCTCTAACTAAGGAGAACATGATCTTCACAATCCAACAAATTCTTCAATGGTGTTTAAAACACCACCAGTCATTATTAAAATTTAGATATTACAAGATTAAGGAAAAAAATCGACTTCCATTTTTTGTCAATTCATTCATACAATTATAGGTTCAAGTTATGTACAAAGATCAAGTCCATAAGTGGAGTTTTGAACCAAAGTAAAACATAGCTAGTTTGGATATTTTGAGATATTTGTCTAATTAGGCCCTAAATTATAAAATTGTGGTGAATTTGTTCCATTCATATTAAGTGTCATTTTATCATATCTAGGATTGAGCTAAGTATCACCCAATAGAAATATATTTTTCTAATTAGGCCCTATAATTCACACCCATAAAGCCCACATGAGGTGATAGCCTAGAACAATATAATAGAAAATCTAAAATAGGCCACTAGTGTCTAGAGCACAAGTAGAAGGAGGAGGAGGGATCCCAATCATCCAATTTGCCCTACATCAATGGGGTCCAAAGTAACCACAGGAGGGTCACATCCATCACTATCATTATTAACATCTTCCTCTTTATTTTTATTAGCAACCACTCAAGCAAGAGAGATGACAAGAGATAAATGAGAATATTTGTTGGAATTAGGTCAAATGTAATTTCCTCCATCAACACATGATGAAGAGGTAGAACACATACTAATATGCTATGAACAACTCCACTAAGCATGATCCCTTCTCATAGGAGGAGAAGTTTGAGAGTGAGCATCTTGATGCTCATGGGAGAAATGGTAGACCATAGAAATAACCTCAAGGAGGATACTGGCTAGAAGAGGAGGTGGGAATTAGAGGTACCTAGCCATAGCACAAGAGGCATTGTTCCAATGAACCAATAACATTTGTAAGTGATCCACCTTAAGTTTGACTTTATTTTCTTGCACTTGAATTTGTAATAAAATATTATAATAAAACATAGTTTTAATATAATTCAAAAACTAATGATCAATAGAACAACTAAAACATAGTAAAATTTCTATCTTCCATATGCAAAATAGAATCTCCACCTTGAAACCATGTCAAATCTGAATTAATTTGTGAGGGATGCGAGGAAAATCTCCTAATAAGACCATATTCTAGGAAAGAAGCTCAATTTTCAATGGCTTGAAGAAGTTATGCATCTAAGACCAAACATCTTGAGCTCTAGCACAAAATTAGAAGAGATGTTTGAGAGGCTCTTGATGTCCAAAAAAAGAGAATTAAGGATCAAGAATGCATAAATGGGATAATCTATAACCAATGGGGAGGCCTTGAAAAAGAATACACTAAGAAAAGTGAGGCAATTTGGGCTCTAGAAATGTTGAACAAATAGTGTGAAAGCTACGATTCCAAACTAACACTAGAGAATTCAAATGCCATTGTTGATTCAAGGTGGGCACCATGTGTAGATGGATAGAAAACTAGTGATACTCTTGGAAAGGCTTATAATTCCAAAAATTAGTATTTGGATACCATTTTTGGTCTTCCCACCAAGGCTTGCAAGATCTAATACCAATTTTGTGAACCACATCAATAAATTTGGATTCTATAATTAAGTCAAAGGCATAATTTTTTAGTCTTAGATTCATTCCAAGAAAAGAGATTCTTACTAATTATAGAGAATATATCTAGAGGAATTTTGATTTGTTAGACACACAAAACAACTGAGAGGGGGGTGTATTAGTTGTGCATTAAAACCTTCAAACTCTAATAAGTATCAATATGAATGTCCAAAAAACATATAGAATGGAACACCAAATTTTATGTGGAAAATACAATAAGGAAAAAATCATGGTGAGGATTAACTCACTATTTGAAAACCATAATCGATTACAAAAGGCCCACTACTTGAAGGGCTCATAGCTTGAAGGACTCACTACCTAGGAAGATCACTTCTTCTGGATTACAAAAATTACAAGGAGATTCACTACCTCAGAGCAACTAAATAATCCACCACAATGTTTCTTTACCATTCACAACCTTTGGCTCACTACCTCTGACAAATTTTGGCATATCCATCGATACCTTTTTCTCATTGCTTTAGGTATTCTTAGGCATTTTTCTCACACTCAAATCCCAACACTTGACCACATATACATCATTCCACAACATAAAAAAAACACTTACCCAAAGTTTTGATCTTTCTTATATACCTTTTACAACCTCGAATAACCTTCTCCAAGTTAGCTTTAATGAAATGTATGCACCTCAAATGTGCAGTCAGCAAATAGGTCAATACTAAACACCTTTGTGGTGGAAAGAAGTGAAGGTGAACCACACCAGGGGTTAACTATTGGTATGTGGAAAGTAATCATGCAAATATTGTACACTCATAATGTATCATGGGGTTCTCATTAATACATCAAGTTTTTCACGTTGACACGTCAAGGTTTTCCCCCATTGACACATCAAGGTTTTCCCACTGACATGTCAAGGTTTTTTCTCGTTGACACGCCAAGTTTTTTTACCGTTGACACATTAAGGTTTTCCCATTAACACGTCAAATGAAAAATAACCTTGTAAAACCCTAATTAGATAGAAATTTCCAAAAAGCTTGTTATAAGCGACTAGGATGTATGTTGCGGCAGTGTGTTTGTGAGATTGTAATCTATTTTGCACTAGATAATAAAATCATTGGATGACTGAGTTTCTATGGATGTAGCCCATATTGGGTGAACCACATTAATTTTGTGTCAATTGATCTCTTTTGTGTTATTTTTCATTATTATTGCTAGGTTATTTAATCTACATATAATTGTTAATGTTTATTGCTCCAATCTAGCTAAACCCTAACATTAAACAAGACCCAAATCTACAATGACATGCTACATCGGGCTTCTAGAAACCATGAATTTTATCCATGGTTAGTGCTAACACACTAGGTCGACCAAATCAACATTAACACTATCAAGCAACCAAATTCACACTTCACTAGGTTTGAAAATATCTTGCAAACCGAGTAGCAACATTACACAACATCCTAGAATATTCCAACACCAACAATATATTCAAGAACACTAGCACAAATAAATGAAACTAAGAATAATGTCATCTTTTGCATTCAATCAAACTGCCAATGAGATACAACTCATGAACCAAGCTTGCGAAATAGCTGAACAATAAATGAACCAAGGGAATGTAGGTACAAGAAATATTAGCACATTCCCAAATCTACAAGAAAATAAACTTTGAAAAATGTAGAGAAATATAGAGAATTGCAAAGAATTTCCATTTCTCCCAGATATCCCTCTTCACAAGCCAAAGATAGTCCAACATACTGTCAAACATATCTTCTATTGTTGCATGATCTAGAATCTAAAACTTTGGATATAACACCTTCAATAACCTCTAAACATCATGTAAAAACCACACAAGCACTTCTTCAAGAATGAAGAAAATCATAACACAATACAAAACACTTCCTAGTCACCTTGTACAGTCTTTATGCAAATTTTTTCAAAAGCATTTGGAAACCAAGTGACCTTGTTGCATTTGCAACACCACAAACACCTTATCCACATATCCATACTAGAGGTTGACATCAATGACAACATATCACAACACCCATTTTAAAAGAAACAATAGAGCATGAAACCAAGGAGTCTTCACAAGAGGATAATTATAACATTGAAAAATAACAGACCACCAAATATTTCCTTGCTTCATAGAAAGACCAATATCAAAACTAGAACCAATCCAAAGAAGCTAAAGCTTCATAGATTCCCAAACATGCCAAATAATTTTTGTCATAAAGGTCCTTGAATCTAAACTACATGTATATTTCATAATAGAAAGGTATGAATACCAATCCACTTGTAAGCTAGTCACCCAGTTGGATGACCAAAAAAATTACAATGCCACACTAAAAAATTTCAAGCTTCATTACCCTTAAGAGAAAAATTGATCCACTTAGTACAAAGGGCCAAACCTTGGATTTGAGTGGAAAGCAATCCAAACCCTCTTGATTCATGGAGAAGAAAAAAATCCCAATCCACCCAATGCAAACCTTGATGATTTTATGAAGAATTCTAGATAAAATCATGAAGAAGCTTCTTTAATTTCAAATAAGAATTTTTAGAGGGAACCCAACAAAAAGAGTAGCAAAAATGAGTGGTTGCAAGTATCTTGGAACAAATCTAAAATTTTATAGCCAAAGATAAAGGTTTGGTGACCCAATAATATTTTTTTCAATTCTAGAAAAAATAGCTTGCCACAAAAAAGTTAGAGATGCCTAAAAGGTAAAAGGGATGCCCAAAAAATTCAAATTTTCACCATGATCAATACACTTCCATCTAGAGTAATTTTAAATCCAAGAAAGAATGAGATGGAAGGATTGTTTGTAATATTGATTCTTTTTCCAATAAATTGAAAAACTATAGGCCTTGGAAAATATTATCCAAACGCGCTAAATATTATGTTCTATGTTATTTTCCTCTTCCAAAAGAGAAAAGAATCATCAAAAAAGTGGTCATTAACAAGCTAAGCTAAATAATTGAGTAAATAAATACCTTTAACCAATCATTGAGAAACAAAATGGAACATAAGGCACCCAAACCATTCAAGAATAAGCACATACAAAGTTGGAGCTCTAGGGAAACATTGGCGAACAAATTGAAGAGCCCAAATGTGCACTAGATTGATAACCATTGATAGTGAGATAAATATAGAAATAAAAAAAATACAAATAGATTGAATGCTTTGAGGTCCAAATCCTACGGATGAATGTCTTACGTTGGTTATTTGATAGGTCAAAGGGTAGGATTTGGGCATGGAGGTAGTCATATATGTCCTTGTACCATGGGGAAGTAGGACCAACAATTGTACACACCATCACGGAATCGGGGACGTCATAGGCAAGGACCAAAAGTTGTTCGACCAAAAACTCAAATTTAGACACGTTGCTAGGAATATCCAATAATGAACCCGTGGTTTCCATAGCATTTGTTGCCATGTTTTGAATGCAGGGTATTTGTTGAAAGTTGATGTTATCAAATTAATGCTTAAAATTTTCTTCCATGCACTTGTAGGGGGCAAGTTTTTCATCTTTAGTTTTATACTCATCATTAACTTACCAGACTACTAGCTGAGAATATCCATAAACATGTAAATGCTTAATCTTCCATTGGATTGCCATTTTTAATCTTATCACCAGGGCTTCATATTCCACTATGTTGTTTGTGCAATGAAAAACAATTTTGAATGACTTGGTAATAGTGTCGCCTTGTGGTGTAACAAACAATATACCTACTCCTGAACCACAATTAGTATGTGACCTGTCAAAGTTTAATTTCTATGTGGTTTTTTTGTCAATCGTGAAAATGAACTCGTCAAGAAAATATGCCACTAGAGGATGGTTGTCCTTAATTGGTGTGTCTTCCAACTAATCTGCAATAACTTTCCCTTTTATTGTTTTCCTTTCTACATACTGGATGTCATATTCACTAAGTATCATTACCCATTTAGCCAATCGACCTATTAGTGTTGCTTTACTTAGGAGATATTTCAGAGGATCTATCTTGGCAACCAACATGGTTTGGCGGTTTAGCATATAGTACCTAATTTTTTGAGTAGTAAAAACTATTACAGGACATAAACATTCTATGTTACTGTAGTTTAGTTCATATCCCACCAAAGTATGGCTGATATAGTACATTGCCCTTTCATGACCATCATCATTTTGTGCAAGTAAGGCTCCTAGTGCTGACTGGGTTGTTGAAATATAAAGTATCAAAGGTATTTCATCTATAGGCAACATTAACATAGGTGGTGTAAGCGAGTAATCCTTGATCTTTTGAAAATCTTCTTGGCATTTGGGTGTCCATACAAATGGTACACCCTTTTTGAGAAAATGTTGGAACATATGTATCTTGTCTACTAACTGTACTATGAAGCATCTGATAGACTGTAGTCTTCCTCGTAGTGTTCTTAGCTGACCAATGTTGGCTGGTGGAGGCATGTCCATTATAGCTCTTACTTTTGTGGGGTCCACTTCAATGCCTCTTCTAGAAATGATGTATCCTAGAAGTTTTCTTGATTTAACGCCAAAAACACATTTTTTTGGATTTAGTCTTACTTTGTAATTTTATAGTCTTTGGAATATCTTGTCTAAGACTTTCAAATGATCTTCTCTTTTTAATTATTTGGCTACTAGATCATCGACATAGTCTTCCATGAGAGTATGTACAAGGTCATGGAAAATAGTCGTCATTGCACGTTGATATGTAGCTCTTGCATTTTTGAGCCCAAAAGGCATAACGTTCTAGCAATATGTTCCCCATGGACATGTGAAAGCAGTATTGTGTTGGTCCTCTATTGCAATTTTCATTTGATTATACCTAGAGAAACCATCCATGAGGGATAGCATCTCGTATCCTGTTGTAAGGTCCACTATCATGTCGATATTCAACAATGCGAAATCATCCTTAGGACATGTCTTGTTGATATCTCTGAAGTCTATAAAAATGCAAATGCCCCCAGATGATTTAGTCACTAGCACAAGATTAGAAATCCAGTCTGCATAGTCTATGGATCTAATGAATCTAACATCGAATAGTTTCTTAAGTTCAACTTTGACTAGTAGAGTGATCTGTGGATGCATCTTTCTTAGCTTCTATTTGACGGGATTAACACTTGGTTGTAATGGTAGATGATACAATATGAGATCTGGATCCAGCGGCATGTCAGCATATGATCATGCAAATTTTATCTGTCTCTTTGTAAAGAAGTCTTGAAACTCTAGTTGTTCTGTCTCTATCAAAGATGTTGCGAAGTATATTACCCGAGGGTTTTATTCAATGTTTATGTTGATCTCGACAGATTCTTCAACTAGCATTGGTGACTTTTCTTGAGCAACTGAGAGAATGTTCAAACCTCCATCCTTGGGTGCCTCAAAGAGGTTTTCGCCCTCAAATGCATCCTTTATTTTTACTATTTCTTCATCCAAAGGCGCCTTTCGGTTTTCACCTAGGGACTTATCATTTTCATGGTTTTTTTTTTCATTTTTGCGATTGGAGGTGTGAACAAACTCCCCAAAATATGCCATGTCATCCAAGTCTATGGTAAATCCAACTTTATTATCCTCTCTAGGTATGCCTTCTCGAAGTTCCATGAAATCTATCGCTTTGTCGTTCTCAAATATGTCTAAGATGGGTGTACCTTGTTGATCCCAATCAATAAGGTGGGGATATACGAGTGGAATGTCATCATCAAAGTTATCAAATGTGGATCCTGAAAAGGTGAAGATAGAGTGGTTAACATGGTCACATAAGTTTTGGACTAACTCTTATTTTTTCTTCTTCTTATGGATAGGTATACTTTGGGGTGAGACCACTATAAGGGCTAGGTCATTAGAAGATGGTTCATTAGGTGCCCAAGATTCAAGATCAAGGGTTTCCCAATAATAAAGTTTAATTCATTCTTCTTTAGACAAGGCATTTTAGGACGGGGGCTAGATGGATTTGGTGAGGGTTGTAGCATTTTATCAAGTTCCCCAAATAACTTATCTAGATCCATCATGTTGGTAGAGGAAAGGGAATTCCATTCATAACCATTGGAGTCAGGGGAGTCACTGTAGAATGGGTCAAATGGTTTGTGGGATATCTTAATGTTCTCAGAAGCACTTACTTCCTCTTGTGATGATAATGAAGTACATGGAATACCAATTCTAATTGGTTGAAACCTCAGGCCAAGTCCTTTTGGTCTTTGTGAGATAATGATTGGTTCAGTCCTTCCATTCTGATGTGACCCTAAACCACTATGTCTGTCTTATCCTTTTCTCTGCATAATCATGAAGCCTTTTCCATATTGATCCTTAGATATTTGGATAGACAGTGGTGGGTTTTCATTGTCTTCAATATACAACCAGGAGGTGACATCTTCTTGGTCCATAGCTTCTTTAATTAACTCTCCTCATTTTGTGAATTTCATTGTTAGAGGGATATGTATTGTGACAACTGACGGTTTCCTATTTGCTATGGGTAAACCATATGACTTAGGAGGAATTAGTTGACTGACACAATAGGACACTTTCATGTGATATTCTAAGCAACCCTTATCTTGGTTCTTGACCTTAGGAGTGGATGGAGGTGTTTGTGATGTAATGGACTTGGTAAGAGTTGATGGATCAACGTAAAAGGATAAAGTAGAGGATGAAGCCTCTTGATTGACTGGAACTTGTCGTCGTGGTATTTTGTGTAGGCTTGTGCAATATTGGAAAGGATTTGGATCACCATCAATTGTGACCTATGTGCCATTGTATGGAAATTTTAGATATTGATGGTACGTGGAAGGTACGAATTTTATAGCGTGTATCTAAGGTCTACCCAACAAAAGATTATAGGGAAGGGTGAGATCTAAGACTTGGAAACTAGTGTCCATAACTGTAGGGCTAATCCTAATAAGGAGTCTGACAACTCCTTTAGATGATCTATCCTCATCGTCATATTCCTTAATGACTATACTCTTAGTGGTTTCCATGCATGCTTATAAGAAACCTAATGCCTTAACCAATTTCAAGGTAAAAATATTTAACCCTACTCCTCCGTCTACCAAGACTCATCTGACTTTGGTTTGATGGACAAGAACTTCAAGGTGTAATGGATCATTATTATTGCTCTTCTTAGTTGAATAATCTTGTTGAGATAATGTGGCATGATGGGAATTGGTTAAGTATCCTACCATTTCTTTGAAATGATTTACATCTATGTTGGAAGGGATTGTTGTGCTTTGCAACGCTTTGTCCAGAATGGCTTGATGATCTGGTGATATAGTCAATAGTTCCAAGATAGATATTTGTGTTGGGGTCTTTCCCAAATAGTCAATAAAATTATACTTAATCTTGAAGACTGTGTTTGTGGTTCCGATAAAGGACCTGGAATGGTTATCTTAGTTTTGTGTGTATTGACAACACATTCAAGATGCTTCTTTATGGTAATGGTATGGATATTTTCATTAGTAGCTTGGATGTGATTGATGATGGTACCTAGTTTATATTCATACTTAGCACTGGTATAATTGGCCGATGTATTATTATTAGTTCCCAAACTGGAGGCCTTTCCTTTCACATGGTCATGTAATGGATCCGTGAAGACCTTGTGATCACTTTTTTGGGTATGTGTTTGCTCATTGACTTCTATGGTTCTATCTTCAACAAAATCTTGTATGATGTTCTTCAGTTGTCGGCATTGTTGTAGATTATGTCCCTTTATTTGATGGTACTCACAATAGGCATTGTCATCCCACCAGGAAAGTTTAAACAATCCAGGATCATACTGTTTTGGCTCCAGTGGTTTTATGAGGTTGTGTTTAATCAGGTCTTTGAAGACTGTCTCGATTGGTTCCCCCAAGGGGGTAAACTCACGTTTAGGAAATCTCCTCTATAGTCATTGTTGTTGCGAATTTTGGAAAAAGTTGGAGGTTTGATCAACATCATTAATCATTTCATGAGAGGGGTTGTAACCTCTAAGTGTGATGATAGGTCTTGCATGTAGGGTCTTAGCATCAACAATATCATAATTTTTTACGTTTTTGTTCCTAGACCAAAAAAAAATTCTATCATTGGGAGGGTTTTGGTGTTGAACAACTGGATTCCTACCTGGTGTCTTAACTTCCCCTTTGTCAATGAGAGCTTTCTCAAGTATTATGCATTTTTGCACTAAGTCCAGAAAAGAGGTACAAAAATATACTCGTAAGTCACTCCACATTTTTGGATGAAGATTTTCAAGGAATATCGTGAATTTTTGTTTCTCTGGTATCTCGACAAGACAATGACTAGCTAAACTCCTCCATCTCTGGAAGAAGGTGGTGAAGTTTTCTCCATCTTCTTACATGGTATTGACACAAGGTAGCTATCGTGATTTCATTGTCTATATTGAAGGCAAAGTGCTCCACAAATTTCTCAGCTAATTCACCCCATGATCTTATGCCATACAAAAGTTTAAAGAACCATTCCAATGCTATCCCAACAAAAGTTCACGAAAATAGTCTCATAACCTGTATGTGGAGTCATATGAGATGTCCGTGCATTTTGTGGAAAATTCTCTAATGTGTTCGAGAGGATTCCTCTTCCCATTGTACTTAGGTAAATTCGATATAATGTATCTATGTGGGAAGGGTGTCATGTATAACACTTTGTCAAAAGGACATGGACATAAATTTTGCGCTGAGATAGTTCATTTTTCTGACATTGACATAGTGTCCATTTTTTGTTGGAGAGCTTGCATTTGGTTTTGGAGAACATCTACTTGTATGTTGGTTTTGTTGTTTGGATCGATGTAAGTGTTATGAAATGCAACATTCTATGATAGATTGTGATTTGGCGAGGTTATATGTCTTGTTTGAATATTTTGATTCGTGTCTAGGAATATGTCCCATCTAAATGTTCTAATTTGGTGTAGGAATATGTCATATCTGAATTTTCTAATTTTGGTGTAGGAATGTCTTGTTTGTGTAGTCCCTATGTGTGGAATGGTAGTACTGGTGCTGATATGGGGTATAGCTCGTGTTGTTCATGCCAAATTTGGTCTTTTACCAATGGTGTTGGTGCCAAAGGGGTTTGATGAAGATGCTCTTGCTGTAAATTGTAAACCTTGTGTTATATTGAATGGGGTTGTTTTTACAATTGAATATGTTTCAGTAGGTATTCTAGTTGATATTGCTACAGTAATTTGAGGAATGGAGACAATTGATGTCATGGTTTGTGTTGGTTGCATAGATGAAGGTTGTATTTTGTGGATGTCAAATCTTGGATGTAGTGTGGCACCTTCTACTAGCAGCTTTGCCAGATGTCTTTGAGGATCATTTGCCAAAAACTCATCCATAAAGGATGCAAATTTAGGATCTTGGACAATAGTGTCTACATCTTCTACATAAATTTTTCCATGTATGTCTTTAGTGACATTTTTTAAACAAAGTTTTGTGTGGTCTTTCTGTCCCCGATGGTTGGTTTCTTAAAGGATTGATGAATTCATGTGAGTCTTCCATCTCTCTATGTTTCTTTCTAGACCTTATTTCAACCATGAAAATGTTGCTCAAGATGAGGCAATGCAAACTATGCCTAAAATGATATGTTCTATTCTATGTTTTTGGGATTTTTTGAATATAATGGATGCTACTATTGTTTTGGTATTTTCTTAGCAAATAAAGGATGTTTAAAATGACATATGCTAGGATGACAATATGCAAAGTGATGGTAAATGATTCTAAGAGGATAATACCTTCTACCTATGGATTAATCAAGGCTGCAACCTTACTTTATCAAGGAACCTGATTGTAGGACAAGGACTAAATGATAAGGTGAATTTCCAAACTAGACTAATGAGTTGAAAAGACTCACTAGTAGGACAAAAAGACTAGGTTCAATGACTTAGACTGTCGAAGCATGGATTTTTATGATAATGCCGAAAGTTGACGTATTCTAAGATATGCAAATTTGTAAGTTTCTTAACTAAGACGTTTATCTCTAAAACTTAAATGACACCTAAAAATGAACAATGCAAGTTTTTGAGTAAATATTTGGTTTCTGTCCAAGGTTGACTATAAGAAATAGAGATTTAAAATGACAGTTTGTTTTTGTACCGTGATTGCAAATTCAAGATTTTTGTTGATAGACAAATACGGTTCAATTTTGTAGATGCATTGCTGAAATTGGCAGATGCATTGTGTATTGCAAATGCGACTATCTAATAAAATCTAGTCATGGTTTGCTGACATGCAATTGTGACTTACCCTAACAGATGCGGTTTAACTTTGAATAGATGCGACTCCCAATGCAAATGCGACTCATAATTTAATTCTAGTGGAAACTGAATTTGTTGATAGGTAGATGCGATTTTTTGTTTAACAAATGCGACTCAAAATTACACATGTGGTTTTTTATTTATCAAATGCGACAGTTTATAAATGTGATGTTTTGATGACAGGTTTTCTGACTAACTCAATTTCATGATCAAATTTTGGAAATTTAAGACAAATGAAAAACACTATGTTTCAGTTTCGATGTGTATGAATATGTTAAAAACCAGAAAACATGTACAATTCCTAAGGCTGGCAATGGCAATATTTACTGAGTTCTCACTTGGGTTTCCCTAGCTACATATATTCAAGGTAGATGACTAGTAGCTTGACCCCATTGGCTCCCCTCCATGACACACACTTCTCGGGGCAACCAAGCTATAGTACCCATGAAACTCTCATGGCATACTTCTCATCTCTACAATGAACCGTAAAAATGTGAGACGTCTTCATAGGTTCGACCTACTACACCAATAAATAGATAGTAATTTTGGCTTAACTACCAAAAATTTGCTTTTCAGTTCGAACACCCATTCAGAGAGCCACGCGAGAGGCAATATCATCCCAGTCTGCAGAGGTTACACTCTGTAGGTTTTGACACACCACAAGGGTACTGGGGAATCAAATGCTTGTTTGCTAGGATCTCCGTAATATTGAGTTTCCTCAAGCATTAGAATTTATATACCGGTTGGGAGTGGCTCAGTGAAAAAGCCCGTCACCGGTTTGATTCACGTTGGTTACTCTTAACCACCAACATAGGCTCAATTCTAGAGTCGGTAACTAATTCTCTTGCACCCAGGATCGCACTAATGCACAAGGGGAGAGGATAATTCGATATATTGAATCAAGGTTCTAATATAAACATGTACAGGCATGAAATACACTAGTTAATTTTAATCAAAATGACAGTTTTATAATATACCATATAGTTTGTTTCAAAATAGGTCTTCGACTCTCGTGCTGCAGAAAATTTCATTAGTAGTTTTACAAATTATTTCTTCGATGATCGTCCTGCAAGAGGGGTTTTCAAAAAGTTTTCTTTTATGCTTAGGTCCTGCAAACACTATGTTAACTCCTTAAACACACGCTGAAAATGAAACATTAGCTAAAAAAAAACACAAAAGAAAGCGTAAATCAAAAAATTAAACTTTAAAAATTCACCAGTCAAATGTGTCGTTTAAAGAAGCAGAATTAGTCAATTATGGTTCGATAAATCACAAATGTGTCAGAATTTATTAGATGCATCGTTGTATTCGTCAATTGCGGTTTGTGATGTTAGTTGTGTTGTTTCATCTGTCAGATGTTTCGTTCCGTACGATACCTGCAAAAATTGAAAAAAAATGTCTACGAATTTGCGAAGATGATGTCTTCACGTCGGGTTCACAAAATGTAACATAGGAAAAATACTGGAAAGTAATTGGTTAAAGCATATACAAATCAAACTAACCTACATTAAACAAAAAAACACAAAAGAAATAAACAAAATGATAATTGAAACACTCTCACCGAATATATGTACACTCCTTTGAATTATCTTTATTGTCCTTCTCCATCTTGTTGTGATAGTATTCTTGCCCTCAAATTTTCACTACATGTGCAAGTATAGCCTTGATGTATGTGATTATAGAAAAATATTGAATATTAACAAGTTCGCTTCCAAAATTATATCAATTTCAGGAGGAGGAATAATGACAATGTCAGGTCAATTTAAATAGAAAATTGGTTTTCGAACGATCGACTCAAATTCGAGAGAGAGATCGATGGTTGAGATTGATGAATGCCATGCGATGTGAGATTTGTGTCAGTTAGAACGTGAGTTGGAAAAGTTTGCAAGATAAAGATTAAATTAAATAATATTTTAATCCGACGTTAAGACTATTCAAAAATTGAAAGAATAAGAGATCAAGATTAAATAAATGATTTAATCTCTATTTGAAAGTATTCAACAATTAGATGAATAAGAGTTTGAATGAAAAGGATAAAGATAGAATTTGGACAACGATCTGTTCGAATGCACACATGAATCAATTAATTAAATAAAGATATCTAATTAATAAATATGTTCATGCATAAGAGTCTTGACTAGATAACTCACTGGTTATGACAGGGAGTCTCTTCGCAGAGATGATCAGATGTTGAATCTGGAGATAACTAATTGATTCAAATAGATCTCAATTCGAGTGAGAATGAATACTTAGATAACTTAAACAATTATCTAAATACAGAGGAATATGTTAAAAATAAAGATTTATGAATTAAATAATTTATTTAATTCAAAATTGAACATTTAAGGAATAATTAAATATATAAGATTTATTTAATTGAGTGATGAAAAGGTTAAATGAATAATTAAATAATTCGAGCATTTATTTAATTATAGTTGAAAACATGATAAAGATAAATTAAATAAGAATTTATTTAATTTAAGAAGGGGGGTAAAGTAATTAAATAAAGAACATTTATTTAATTAATCATGATAGAATAAAGACAATGTGAATTAATTAAATAATTAATAGATGAATAAATGTTAGAGTGAATTAATTAAATAATTAAAAGTTATTTAATTAATAGATGAGAAAGGACTTTAGAAATTAATTAAATAATTAACATTATTTAATCATGAGTATGAAAATACGAATTATGAAGAAATTGAAGTCGTAGGCTTAGACCAAATTTCGACGTCTACACTTAGAATTGAGAAACTTTTAGAGCTAGAAATTTCTTGTTGACCAAAACCTTTCAATTCCTTTTGGTGAATAGACTTCTATAACATGATCATAGGGAATGGATAACATGTCTTGGATCACTATGACACTAACTATGAGCTTAAGGTTCTTACTCGCTACGATTTTGCTAGTTGTGTCATATTGTGCATCAACCAATTTTGGGCAGGGGTGCACCAATGACACCATGTATTTAGGTAGTGTTGAAGCGCATTTCTTAAACCCAAGGGAATCAAAATCCTTCTATTTTTCCTTTTGAACCATTATACCATGCACATCTTTTCGGAGGCCCTCGGGATTTTGTTCAATTTAGGCTCATAGATTTTGTTAGTGAAATCTAACACTAATGAAGAGTCTTTCTATCTCCCCTTCTTTATAGTTCTTATATTGGCTAGTTTAGTTCTCTTCAACGTAGGGGCTAAAGTGTATGACCTGTTGTCAAGAAACGATTCTTGTGTTGTTGCTTGTCCTTGACTAATGTCTAGAAGTTGATTCCTCTGGGTCCATGGATGATGCTTCCTCTAGTTGCTAATTCTTCAAACTATTCATAAAATACTAGTGACTTTCTAGACATGATAGTCATTTTAGGTTCTTCTCAAATCTCTAGAAATACTTATTTGCCAAACTTCGACTTCTTTCTCTTTGTTATGGAGAAAAGCTTTCCGAAACGATAATATATCAACCCCCATCACATCAATTTGTGCAAATTTAATTCAATCCCTTGAAGATTTCACCCCATAATAGAAAGGAGTATGAACAACTCAATGCACTATCTTTTTGGGAACTTCAGCTAGAATGTGATGCGAAAAGCCAACTAACTTCTTTTTGTCATAATAATAAAAAACCTGCCACCAAAGGGCGTTGCGAGAAATCTCTGAAGATACACTCAAAAGGAACAGCAGGGACAACAAGAAACTTGGAAAAAGGACCAAAAACATGTATGAACAACACTTATTGAAAGGAAAACATAGGCATAAATCAAACTAACATATTTATAAAGGAAACTTTATGAGGGACTGATGATTAATAAAAATGATTTAAATAGATCCCATTAACTGGAATCTCTAAAGAGTTTCCTTCCAAGTCTTCAAGGTCAAAAGAATTTCTTTCTTTGTATTTGACAATGCAAAAAGGTCTCTTCCAAAGCGATTCAAACTTGTCATGCTGATCCGGCTTAGAGGCTCTCTTATCATACTTCAGGACCAAATCTCCCTCATGAAAACTAGGGTTTGAAGTCTTTTGGTCAAACCATTTCTTCACGACCCATTATCGGATTATCATGGCATCATGAGCCTTATCCTAGGCCTCTTGCACCATGAGAAACTCAACCATCCTTACATCTATGGCTCCATTCTCTTCTACCTCGATGGATTTGAGTAATTGTAATGCATGGATTTCTATGGAGATTGGTAGAATAACCTCCTTCTCATACACCAATTCATATGATGATGTCTTTAGAATTTGTTTTGGGGTGATCCTATTAGCCCAAAGAACTATTCTTAGATGCCTATGACATTCTCTTTGATTCTCTACACCAATTTGCTTGATCAATCTGATCAAATTCTTATTTGTGGACTCTGCCAGAACATTGCCTTGTAGATAATAATTTGAGGAAGTTTTCATAAAGATTCCATGCTTTAATGCGAATTCAGATATTTTTTCCTCGAGGAAGGCTCTTGCATTATCTGATATTATAGTCTTAGGGGGACCGAACCTCATTATTAATTCTTCCAAGAAGCCAAGGGTCTCATTCTCCATCACACCTTTTAATGGGACCACTTTCGACCATCTAGTGAAGTAATCTATGATAGTGAGAATCTATTTGTGACCCACATTAGATGTCAAATTGATCATTCCAATGAAATCCAGAACCCATTGCGCAAAAGGCTCATCGACCACAACCAGGCTCAGAGGCATGGTTGATTTTTTTCGCTTTCCAATGAAAAAATGGCACTAAAAACATTTTTTAACCAAATTATGACAATTTGTGAATAAATTTGGTCAATAGTATCTTGCATGCATGATTTTTATTGCAGTCATTTGAGCTGAGAAGTGACCACCTACGGGAGTATTATGAAATTCATGCAGGAGTTTGTCGGCCTGATGCATGTACACACATATGATAAGTACTCCGTTGAAGTTTCTTTTAAAAATAACTCCCTCCACTAGCACGCATTTTTCTCCTTGCAATCTATAAAATATTATCTTATTAGGTGGAAGGCTCGTCAGGTACTTTCCAGTTAACATGAATCAATTTCTATCATCGAACCAAGATTCCACAACTTCAAAATGGTCCATTAGAATTTCTTCAGGAGAATCCTCTTTAGTCGAGTTTTTACTCTCTTTAGCTAGATATTCACATAATCCTCTTCCTCTAATCACTTTTGTTGGCCTGACCTCGATATCATACTCCAGAATTTTCATGATCCTTTTTTCTCTTTTATCAGTGATTTCACCCTCCATGGTGTATTACCTTACACTAGAATGAGCCATATAAACCATTATCTTTCTCCCTAACACTAGGTTTCTAAACTTCTTGAGACCCTTCACAATGGAAAATTCTTGTTTTTCAACAAAGTTATACTTGGTCTCATACCTTCATAAGGTCTTTAAATAGAAGGCAATCAAATTCTCTCCCTTTTCCTTCTCATCTTTCTTGGTAAGCACCACCACGATGCTATATTCACCCCATAGAGATACATGATGAAGTCCTTGGAGAATTCAAGGTTAACCAACAACGAGGTGGTAGAAATTGCTTCTTTTATTTTTTCAAATGTGGCTCTAACCTCGGGGGTCCATTTGAAAGCTAAGTCCTTTAGTATAAGGGTAATAGGCCTGACCAACCCAACAAATTTAGAGATAAATCTACTAACGAAATTAATTTTTCCCAAGAAATATTGGACTCATTTCTTATTCACTAGTAGGTTCAATTCCTTGATGGATTTCAACCATTCAAGGGCAATGGAAATTCCTTCTTTGGAGACCCCATTTCCAAGCAACTTACCTTGTGAGACTCTGAAAAAACATTTCTTGGGATTCAAGGACACCCCAAATTCTCAGAACCTCTAGAAAACCTTCTCCAAATGGTCCTCATTAGACTTGGAGAACACTGTAAGGTCATACAAATATACAAGGATGATTAAATTGATGAAATCCTTGAAAGTGATATCCATTTCCCGCTAAAAGGTGGCTCCCACATTTGAAAGACCAAAAGGCATCGTGGCATATATAAATGTTCCCCACTTTATGGTAAACGTAATTTTATGATGATCCTCTTTAAACCCTACTTGATATTATAGTCTTAGGGGGACTGGACCTCATTACTAATTCTTCCAAGAAGCCATGGATCTCATTCTCCATCGCACCTTTTAATGGGACCACTTCCGACCATCTGGTGAAGTAATCTATGGCAGTGAGAACCTACTTGTGACCCACATTAGATGTCAAATTGATCATTCCGATGAAATCCAGAACCCATTGCACAAAAGGCTCATCGACCACAACTAGGCTTAGAGGCATGATTGATTTTTTTCGCTTTGCAATGAAAAACTGGCACTACAAACATTTTTTAACCAAATTATGACAATTTGTGAATAAATTTGGCCAATAGTATCTTGCGTGCATGATTTTTATTGCGGTCACTTGGGTCGAGAAGTGACCACCTATGGGAGTATTATGAAATTCATGCAGGAGTTTATCAGCTTGATGCCTATACACACATATGAGAAGTACTTCGTTGAAGTTTATTTTGAAAATAACTCTCTCCACTAGCACATATTTTTCTCCTTGCAATCTATAAAATATTCTCTTATTAGGTGGAAGGCTCGTCAGGTACTTTCCAGTTAGCATGAATCAAGTTCTATCATCGACCCAAGATTCCACAACTTCAAAATGGTCCATTAGAATTTCTTCAGGAAAATCCTCTTCAGTCGGTTTTTCACTCTCTTTAGCTAGATATTCACATAATCCTTTTCCTCTAATCAATTTTGTTGGTCTGACCTCGATATCATACTCCAAAATTTTCATGATCCAATTTTCTCTTTTATTAGTGATTTCACCCTCCATGGTATATTACCTTACACTAGAATGAGCCATATAAACCATTATCTTTCTCCCTAACACCAGGTGTCTGAACTTCTTGAGACCCTTCACAATGGAAAATTCTTGTTTTTCAACAAAGTTATACTTGGTCTCATACCCTCATAGGGTCTTTGAATAGAAGGCAATTAGATTCTCTCCCTTTTCCTTCTCATCTTTCTGGGTAAGCACCACCACAATGCTATATTCACCCCATAGAGATACATGATGAAGTCCTTGGAGAATTCAAGGCTAACCAACAATGAGGTGGTAGAAATTGCTTCTTTTATTTTTTCAAATGCGGCTCTAACCTCGGGGGCCCATTTGAAAGCTAGGTCCTTTAGTATAAGGGTAATAGGCCTAACCAACCCAACAAATTCAGAGATAAATCTACTAACGAAATTAATTTTTCCCAAGAAATATTGGACTCATTTCTTATTCACTAGTAGGTTCAATTCCTTGATGGATTTCAACCATTCAGGGGCGATGGAAATTCCTTCTTTGGAGACCTCATATCCAAGCAACTTGCCTTGTGAGACTCCAAAAACGTATTTCTTGGGATTCAAGGACACCCCAAATTCTCAGAACCTCTAGAACACCTTCTCCAAATGGTCCTCATTAGACTTGGAGAACACTGTAAGGTCATACAGATATACAAGGATGATTAAATTGATGAAATCCTTGAAAGCGATATCCATTTCTTGCTAAAAGGTGGCTCCCACATTTGAAAGACTGAAAGGCATCTTGGCATATATAAATGTTCCCCACTTTATGGTAAATGTGTTTTATGTTGATCCTCCTCTTTAACCCCTACTTGATTATATCCAGAGAAACCATATAGCAAGGAAAACATCTATGATCCTACCACAGTTTGAAGAATTTTCTCCATGGAAGGAAGGGGATAGTGATCTTGTAGAGATGCTCTGTTTAGGTCTCTAAAATCCACACAAATCCTGATGTCACCATTCTTCTTTTGGATGGGGACCAAATTAGATACCTAGATAGAGTGATTAATTGAATATATGATCCTAGAATCTATAAGCTTTATCAATTCTTGGTCCACGAGAGACTCTATTTTTGGATTGATCGACCTTTGCTTCTAGTGGGTTGGTTTAGATCCTTCAATCAAATCCATAGTGTGTTGGATCACACTGGGGTCATAACCCCTCAGGTCATCATAAGTCCATGCCATGACTTTGTCATACTCATTACGAAAAGATATTAACCTTTCTTTATCCTTTTGAGGAACATATTTTCCAACTTTCAACTTCCTACCACCTCCGACATCTAGATCAGAGTAATCGCCTTTGTTTGTAACAAAATTTATTTTATCATTTCTAATGTCATCAGAGTAAAAAAATATTTCCTAAAGTCATTAAACCCTTCAAAAGCTTGTTGGTTCTAAGGTAGATAATCTGGTCTTCATAAGCCTCTTCAATTTTACGTTGCAATTGTTTTGCAAATTCACCAAAATGTTGAATGAACATGGAAATTTGAGCATCACTCTCAAAGACTTGCTAGTTTTGATCATTATTAGGGTTGGCTAGTCACACAATCACCCATACTCTATGCTTTTTTGATAGCAAGTTTGTCACTAGGTCGAGTTGAGAACCAACTGTTGCCATTATATCCGTTCCAAAATTTTGAGATCTTAGGATCACTTGGATATTGAAGGCTTTAAATCCTTCAATTAGGTCCCACACCTTGTGGTGGTAGGATCACATCCACACATTTTTTGTAGCTGATGTCCCTTTGACTTGTTTTATCACTAACTTTGAGTCTTTGAAGACGTTGAGGCTTTTGATTCCTATCCACTATGTGAGACTCAAACCTTGGACTAGGCCTTCATACTTGACTTCATTATTTGTGTAGGCGAATTGGAATTAGAAGGCTCTAAGAGTATCCACTCCAACAAGGGATAATAGGTGGATACTAAATCCCAAACCTACCTTGCATCTCACATCGTCAAAGTGCAAAGTCCACAACCCAGACTCATCATTTAGGCTTCCAAGTTGGCTTCCTTGATTCTTAGTCACTTGAGGGATGATTTGCTCTTCATCATAAATCACATATGTGCCAAGGTCTACAACACCATAATTTTCAAATGGATCACTCCTCATGAATTCATTTGTTAGGAATTCCTCTTCAGGTATTTTATCTCTAATAGCTTCTTCACCTTTCAACATCTCCACACAATGCATTTTATTTTTTGAAAACGATGTATGCGTAGCCTCAAATTTCATCACAACATCATCCACTATGTGCTCTAAGTGTAAAGGTTTTGATAATACTTTCATCTTGGCACCATTCTTAGTCTTGAGGATTAGATGGGACCAATCCAGAGACAAATACCCTCTAATATTAGTAGTGAAATATCTAGATAGGCACAATCCAAAAATGGGAGGGATATCTATCACTACCACCTCTTAGGTGACTATAATTCTAGGATATGCATATAGGGTTGGGGGATGCTTTTGATTATACCTACAACCTGAACCCTTTTTCCATCTAATTGCATGATTCCTCTATCAAGAGGCTCATATTCTAATTTTAATGAATCTGCAATCAACTTAGGCATAACTGTGGTGCTAGCACTAGAGTCAATCATAGAATTGTGTAGCAACTTATCTCCTAAAATGAGGGTCAAGAAGAATGGGGTAGGTTTAGGCTTACTTACCTCATCCTTCGCCACCTTTTCTTTTATGTTTATGAATGTCATAGCTCCTAAGGCCCATGACTCTTGAACTAGATCTTTGCCTTTCTCTTGATTACGTTTTAAGACTACATTGGCCTGTAAAGGCCTTTTATCCTCTCCCAAAGGCTCTCACAACAAGGATTTATGCTCTGGGATGGCCAAAATATCCCATATAGAGACATGGATCAGGGCTTTCTTCAATTGATCTACAACATTGAGTGGTCCATGTATGGGGGCCTTTGGATATTTTATTTTATTCAAAATTGCCTCAATTTGCTTTTGGGGCACTGGAGCTACTACTAGTGATTCTAGGTTCTTCTTGGGAACTGGCTTAGGTTGCAACATAGTAGGTACATGCTCTCTGGTCAACCTCCTTTTGGACTGGGTATAATACTTTGACTGAACTTGAGAATTTTTTGACATTGATGCCTCATAGGACAACACCATATCTTCTCCCTCCATCCAAGAAAAAAGAGTGTGATCTAAAGTGATTTTCCCTTCATGCTCAAGGAACATGCCCTGCATTTGTGCCACTAGGATAACATTCTCTACTCCCGGGGATTGGTAGGCATATGCACTTGTATCAATAGTGATTTCTTGGTTCAGTTGTTTTGAGACCCTCTGCTGGAGATTACCCTAGGGAAATCCTGGGGCATGTGTGCATCATTACAAGGGAAACACCATGAATTAGTCTTTTCCACCAGATTATTTTGGCTGAAAACTAGTTCCTTATTATAATTTGGTAATGTGGATTGTAGCGCAATTGGGACGAAGACTATCTAGTTTGAAGATTGCATCTAATTATTTGTTCACATTCCTCCTTGTTATTGGTTATACTGGATGGGAGGCCTATTGCCTTGAAATTTTTGGAAAGTGGCCTTAGATGACACAATTTTCTATCTCTTAAGGTTAAGTATCTCATTGGAAATGGTTCACAATAAACTCTTCATACCACTCACTTCAGTAGCCAAGGATGAAGGAGAAACTACATTAGTATATGCATTGGGATACACATACATTGAAGGAGGTAAAACAAAGGTATTGGGGGAATCTTTTGGGGGTGAAAGTGGTATTTCAAGGAATACTGACATAGGCAGCCGGGGAGGGAGCTTTCCAACATCTATAAGATTATTCTCGACTCTAAAAACCAATTCATATGCATCTAGAAGGGTTTATCCCCCGACGATTAGATCATTATGGTTATGTCAAAGTTAAAATCCTTCAGATAGAAAAAAATAGCCATTCCTATCAAAGGTCTGGTTGTCATAGGGATCCTTTTCCAAGTTTTGTGAAACCTGGTGTTGAAATCTATGATAGCCTCTTGGGGAGCCCTTTTAATGGTTATTAGTTGCTGGAGTAAGGAAGATCAATCACCTTTTTCTATAAATTATTTGAAGAAGCTATCTCTAAGTTGATCCCATGTAGCAATTGAATTAGGGGGCAAGGATATGTACCAGTCCTAAGCTTTCCCTTTGAAGGAAGTAGCAAGTAGCCTTAAGGCCACACTTTGTTCCGTTACATGATGCACTGTGCACACGTCGACGACATCTTGCAGATGTTTTGCCAGTGTCTTGAAATATTCTCCCATGATTTTAGGGAGTGCCTTGAGAGCGTTAGTGGGAATAGGATCCCATATTACTGGAGGGGTTGGAGGAATAAGTGGGCAATCGCTATTCCATGCTACAAAATTTCTAGCAGCCATTAGAGTTCACACTTGATGTGCTTGTGCTAGTATTTGTGTTGCTTTGCTTCCTACAGTTCTTTACCATTGGACAATCACCAATGGGGGTAAGAGTAATACAAGATTACACATTGTTTATGATTTTATGACAAGTCTCTAACTCATAAACCTGCCTCTTTACTGGATTGAAGTATTATTTGTCCCACCAGGCATGCCATAAAAATTGTTGATCTCTAAAGTTGATGCTCAAGAGGTATAGTTATGGGAAGTTCTACAAATGGGGGACTAGAATGTGCTCTATAGAACAACCTCTGAGAATTTAAAATCCAACTCTTCATTTTGTTAATGGGGGGAGGAAAAGGGAGAAGAAATGAAAGATAATGTGCAAAATTAATCTATTCTAAGGCAATGCACCAAGCTGTTACAATATTTCAAACATGATATAGCATAGTAAAATATTAGTTAGACTAATTTCCACGAAGGTTTGAAAGAGTACTAAACATGATTCAAAGCTCTGCATGCATTAAGGTAACTGTAATTATAAAATCTAAAAGAGAATAATCCACAATTGCAAACACTTTAGGTAGACATATAGTACGAATTCAAGCAAATAAACAAAGATAAATACATAACGGAGGAAAACATGACATAATTCTATGTATTCAGTCTCTATCCTTTCAAGAACATAACATACTAAGGTTTGTGAGTTATAGAAAATAAAATATTTCTTCTGAGTTATGTATTTAATGATGAAAAATCAAGAGACAACCCCCAAAATAATGCCACATAGGGCTTAAATATGAAAAACCTCCTAATCGAGAGGGAAATCATCAAAATAGAAAATATTCCCCACTCTCGTGCCTACAAACCTATCCTCATGTAGACCATTGAAATGACCATATTGGGAAATCATGAGCAACCCTTAATGGGGTGATGATGCCACCAATTGTGCCATGATCTACCCTTATAACTGCCTATGAGCTTCATAGTGATAGCCAATAATGAGAATTCATTCTTTAGGGTGCACGTGAGCTTACCACACGCCATCACATGCCCTTTGTTTGTAGTGGACCCACCAAGAGTTTCAACCAAACACATATCAAATACTTCTTGTGACGCTTAGAATCCCCTCTGAGCTGCACCACCTTGACATGTGTCTTGTGGGAAAGTGAGCACTCAATGAAATAAAACATCCTCATTCCTTTTAGTTGGAGCTCGAAGCTGCCACATGGTGTTTCACCACATTACACCTTGAGTGTAGTCCTCATATTTGATATTGGCTGCACAAGATAGACAAGTGGCTTTACCTTGTGTGAAATTTTAAACCTTGAGTGCAAAAACCATAACAACACGAAAAAGGAAAGCATTATTTCCAATAATGCCTTGGGAATGAAATCCCTCAAAGGAATAGGGGTGTCATAGACAAATTATACACTACACCAACACAGATAACCTATGCAAATTTGCAATGTAAGCATCTACTGAACTCCATTGCTTAAGCCATGCCAACTCCTTAAAATGTAGTTTTGGATCCTTCTTATTAAATCTATCAATTAACCTCTCTGTAAACTATGCATAGGAGTCAACCTAATCATGACCAAAGGTGATCATTTCATGATGCCACCACTCATGAGCACTACCATCTAAGTGTATATCGACATATTTAATGGCCTCATCTTCTGGCATTGGGTTGTTCTGGAAGTAAGTGTCTAGTTTTTGAACCCATGCTCTAGCTGTAGTTTTCCTTAAACCATCATAGTATGGAATGGATAATTTTCCCACCTTTCTTTGCAAATCTTATTTATGCTTTCTACCGCCTCTATTGGGCTTATGTTATAATTTGAGATCTATTTAGTCATGAAAAGATATTTCAACCTAAAAAGTGATAGGCTGTCATTAGGTCCTAATACTTTAGTTAAAGATATATCAATTATGTCGACTGGGTAGTGTTCAAAGGCTATATGCAATAGGGGAAATTTTGACCATCTCTCTCTTAGCAATATTTTCTAAATTTTAAAAACAGGAATTATGAAATTGTTTAAACTAGAAAGCATGGAATTGTTAAACTAGAAAGCATTCATATTCCTATTCTAGAAAGCATGTAAATTACCTAAGAATTAACACTTGCAGTTAAACTATGAAATTTAAATGAAGACAACTAACGTCTAACGACTAAATACTAACTGAAAGTACAAACAACTTGTAATTAACAACATGAGTGGGTGCTCCAAAATTCAAATTAAACATAACTTAAAGATTGTAAACTCAAAACCATGACCCGTAGGAACACATGATAGAGATCGACACAAAATAAAATTCATCTAAATTTAACTTGTACAAAATGGAGATAACAATATTAATAGGAAAAATACGTATCTACTCTACGAGATCCCTTGAGTGGCCAACTCTCGGGCATTCCTACGATTAGCTCAAATCACACGTACTTTCACATCTTCAAAATAAATCCATTCATGGTACTTCCATTACTAAAAAATGTTGTCTCAGAATAAGATTGGAAATAAATTTATTTATTCATATCATAAAAGTGTAACAAAAAGAACATAGCTGAACAATATTCAAAGCATATCATAACAACATGCATTGTTTTTTGCAGCTACACATATATATACTATACTACTTACAAAATACTAAATTTCAGATGGTGGGAGAACACCATTGAAAAAGTCTTAAATGAAAAACAACTAATTGATGTCCATGACATAAAACATAATAAAGGCTGGGAGTGGAGTCGTAAAGTCTTCAACAAAAAGTTAATAAAAATCTTTAAAGGAAATCATTCCACTATGCATGCCTAAATTCTGGTGCCTGAATTTCCAATGCTCTAACTTCAACCACTTGAAGTCCACTCCATTCATCTGTCATGCATAAGTCATGTACATTGACTTAAATTCTATACCATCATATCGAAATTAGTTAGCTAATTCCAATCAATTTAAGAAATAAAGATTTATACATCATTTTATAAAAAAGTAGACAATTATTACTCTTAAAACTAAAATCATTGGCATGGATGAGGTGGTTAGCAAGAACAAAGAAGGGTATTTAGCTTGTCAAAATCATGAGGTTATTTATACCTCATCAATATTCAAGTCTTGAGTTCCTCCAATCCTTTTTAATTCGATCCTACAACTCTTATTATGTTGGTTCCTCTTCAACTTGGGGGTTATTTATTTATGAAAATTTAGGCATAAGAGGTCTTGAGTTGGATGCTCCTATCATAGTGCACTGATTTGCAAATCTATTATTGATTGAACCATCCCCATTTCTAAATTCCTTTCATGTTCGTTGTTCCCCCATTGTTCCCACCATTGTTTCCACCATTGTTATTATTACCCACCATATGTTGGGTCATTAGTGCCACCATTTGAGCTATACTCTGCTATAAATATCGTTTCCCTCTAGCAAGATCATTGAGCATCTCTATGGTACTAGATTCCTGTTGGTCTCTATTATCCATATTAACACCCATAAAAATACTAGTCTATGGTTGTCCTCCAAGATTAGGATTAGACTCATTTCTTCTCAGATTATAATGATGAGTGAAGGGAGGTTGCATTAAGTTCATCCAACTGTCATGTGCCCTTTGTTCATTAACAACCCTCCAGGATGGGAGGATTCACTACTTTGATGCCACTATAATATACACCCTACTTTTGTTTTTGTGTTTTTTGATATGTTTGCAGATTGAGTTTTGAATATTGAAGAAATAATAATAATCATATCAAATATTTAAATACTTTGCAATGAAATATACTAGAAACTTAAATGATTGAAACACCCATAGGTTGTAATATATTTCAGAATTAACACAAAATTTGTACAACCATTAAATAATTATTCTTACATCATCCAAATGACCAAAACACCTTCTAATTGACATTACAGACACACCCATTTGTTGTTGTGTTAAAATGGTCTAAAAATGGACTGTGAGCAACAACCTGTGACTTCTTAAATAATTGTAAACTCCTCCAAAACCCCACCGCTCCACCCTCAACTTGTTTGTTGAGTGTTCACCACACTTAGGCACCCCAAAAGACACCAAAACTCTACTCAAACCCTAGGCACCTTGCTTAGGAATTCCCACACCCTCCTTGAACATGTATGACCGACTCCAGAATGGTATGACCAACAACGAGGGATTTTTTTTCTATTTTGAGTCCTCCAACTCACTGTTCAAACCCTTCAAATTTGCTCATAAAATTCCTCTTGAAACCTTGACATGGAATACTAAAATTTGTAACAATATGGCTTCTATGTGATTCTTGGATGAAACCACTTGTAAATCCACCTAGAAAGATCTTTCACTTTCGAAATAAATGTCCTTTGTGAAGGTTTTCATCCTCACAAAGCCTTGGTAGAATGTTGTTTAACTTGCAATACTTCTTCCTTCAAATTCTCAAGCATGAGTTACAAAATGAGTTCCAAAAGTTCTTTTATTCCCCTCCTCAATTCCCACACCCAATTTTGAGAATTTAATATTTATTTTATTTAATGAAAACCCCTTATGTCTCCCATGTAAGCACCGCCGTTTTAAAAACAACTTAAATTTACTTTTTCAAATGTCCCCTTATGTCCCCTAGATGCCACTTTATAAAGTTACTTTAAATAATTTATAATAATGTTAATATTTAACTTAACTTATAACATTAACATTATTTAAAATAATTCCCTTGACCATTAAATATCACCAAATAATCATTAAATGCAAAATATCATCATGCCAAGGGAAAATCGATGCAGAATGATCAAGTCGGCATTGATGAGGTGACTTACTAAAAATAGTTAAATTGGACCAAGTGTCCGAAAATGCTCCAAAAAGTGCCAACATGAATCTCCTATCACATCGAACTTATACAACACACAATATGCCAAATGAGCTTAACAACATGGTCTCCAAGATCTGTGGAGTCCCCTAACCAAACCATATTAGCCTACGAGAACTCAAAGAATAGGCTAACTGTCTCCAAGAGTCAATTGCTTAGGAAGGGAACATTACATCATGTGACCATATAACTTAGAGTTTGAGAATGTGATTATGAAAACTTTTTAATGAAAATACCTACCTAACTAAATTAAACATTAGAAAGAGCAATTGACAATAGAGACAAAAATTAGTTTAAAAGCAAGAGATTCCAATGAACAAAAGTCAATAATAACTTTTAAGAGGCTTGTAATTTTTTCTTTACATCATAGTTATGAAGTTTTGACTAACCTACCCCTTTCATGTGACCATATAACTAAAGAGTTTGGGAATGTGATTATGAATTTTCTTTAATGAAAATACCTTCCCAACTAAATTGAACATTCGAAAGAGTCATTGAAGAGAGAGACAAAAAATAGTTAAGAAATGAGAGATTTCCAATATCATCTACGTTTATGAAATAAAAGCCAAGAATAACTTTTGTGAATCTTGTAAATTTTTTAACATCATAGTTATGAAGTTTTAACTAGCTGCTCCCTCCATATGACCATATAACTTAGAGAGTTTGAAAATCTGATTATATAAACTTTTTAATGAAAAAACTTACCTAACTTAAACATTATGAAGTTTTAACTAGCTGCTCCCTCCATATGACCATATAACTTAGAGAGTTTGAAAATCTGATTATATGAACTTTTTAATGAAAAGTCTTACCTAACTTGAAACATTAGAAAGTGCAATAACAAGAGAAACAAAAAAAAAGGTTGAAGAGTGAGAGATTCCACTGTCATCTACGTCCGGGGAACGTGCTTTGACGGAATTTGCATTACATCTATTTTAAATATGAACTCTTTATGCTTTCTCCTTTGTCCTATGACCCGAGAATTTTGAGCGTCTATATGGTATAGCAAGGCAAAGCAGAGAGTAGGGCAAAATGGATGGTCTGGCCATAAAAGCTTTCGTAAGTGTGGCGCTTGCGCTATTCATAGCAGGATGGGCTGTTCGTCGGAAGTCTCTTAATCTGTCAGGTGGTTTTGCTGGATTTGTAGTAATGGCAGCATCTATCATGGCCTCCTACAGGTATTAATATGGCTTACACTTGTAAACGAGACTCTTTTAGCTCATAATAAAACGTGCTCACGTTTTCGTGAAGGTTTGGAGCTCTTCTTATTGCATTTTTCTTCACATCGTCAAAACTCACAAAATTTGGTGCCGAAAGGAAGCGCAAAAGTGATGCTGAGTACAAGGAGGGAGGCCAACGGGATTGGTATTCTTTTACGCTCTAATGGATGTATTTCTCGTTTTTATTTTGTGAAATTTGGAGAATTTACAATTTCTCTGAAACCACCTGGGCTGAAATATTGATGGTGCACAAGAGATATTAATGTTAATTGGAACCGTATTATTCAAATTTCACTTAATTGAAACGAGTAGTATTAAGCTGTAGGACCAACCTGAAAAATGCAAAGGAGCCTTGCCAATTCATTTTTTGGCGTTCTTGTTTTTTAGAGTCGTTGAACAGTTTTTTCTTGGCAGAAGAGGATTACAACTCAATTATATATTACTGTGAAAATTTGTAGAAGAATCACAGCTTTTGGTATTTTTGAAAATGTCCTTTTCGTAAATAGAAAAACCAGAATGAATTAATGGAATGATATCAACTACGTCCACAAGACCAAAATGGACTATGGGACCTCAAATTTCACTGGTTGCCTCAAATGTTCAAAGATTCGTAGGACAAATGGCATCTTTTAAAAGGCTGTTCTTTCTCTTGCTGATTTGAGTTAGCAACTCTCACAATCCTTGAAAGCTGTTTTCTTCAAAGAACTCTACCATGGAATTAACCCTTAGCGTTTCCTTGTATTTGGCTTAGATGTCTGTGTATCTTGGACATTAAAGGATAAAATGTTCCTCCATTTCTACTCCCCTATGGTGCAAAAAATAAAAACCCTCTCCTCCCTCTCTTGTTTAGGTGTTGCCCATTTGCTTGTTTTGCATTTAAGCCTATGGGACCTAGTCCTTAGTCAAGAAATGAGGATTTTTTCCCTTCGTTTGATTTCAACCCTTATAAATGATTTTTCCTAATGCTTGTAAGCTGTTTGAACTGTGTAATGTAGTGTTGTCGTTTCCTACTCGTTTTATTCCTCCACATCATTGGTCTAAACTTTTTTTCATTTATGTCTTTTTTAAAGTTTGGGCATTTGTTTAGGCTAATGTCCCAACTACTCATCTATATTGATTTTGTTTTATTCATATGTTCTTCCTTTTGTGCATCTCTCCATCTCTTGTAGGCTTGTAGCCCTAGGCCTCTTGTTGGTTTTCGTGTTTTCTGTTATTTTCAAGAAACATAATAACATGGTCATAGCATTTTCCTCTAACAAGAAAGTACCTGTCTTGACAAGGATAATTTCATAGGGAATTGAAGCCTTAATTCTAATTTTTTTGTTATTAGATGCTTTTGGATGCTTTCTATTTGCCTCCATTTGAAACTCAATGTTCCACTAGCCTAAATTTTGCAGCCATACAACACCACTAGTGTGACAAGTAACCAAAATAGGACCTTGGTGGTTTTCCAATCCCATAATTCCGCTTTCCTGCATTTGTTTTGGAGTGTACAATTAGCTCTCCAACCTCTTTGTATTCTTTTCATTGTACATGTGTTCCAGCTGAGTTTGTTGTGAAAATAGAGGCCAAGATGCTTGTATTCTTTGTATTCTAACACCACTTCAAGAGACTCTCCTTCAAACTCAAAGTGGAAATGCTTGATTTTCCTTTTCAATGAGAAAATAAAATTTTTGGTTTCATGAATGGTCACCTGCATCCCAAATTCTTTACAAAAGAGCTCTAAAGTCCATAGATGATCTCTCAAAACTTGGTTGTCTCTGCTGTTAGAATTCAGTAATCGCTATAAGGTAGGAGTTTCACCACATACTTGGCCAAGTGGACCCCTTCCTCTCCAAATTTGTTTATCCAATTTTCTAGCTTAGCAATGCATAATCCAAAAGTTGGGGATAGAGGGCAGTCTTGTTTGACACCTATATCACTTCTAAAACTTTCAGGCAACCCTTCTTGTGTTTTGATTTTAGCCTTGATTTGCTCATATAATCTGTGAATTGCTTCCCTGTAATGTGCTGGACCCCTAGTTCCTCCATTTTGCACTATAATTCATTAATTTTCTCTTTGACACTATGTCAAATGCTTTCTTAAAGTCCACATAGCAGCAATAAACATCCTCTTTTTTATCCCAAACCTTTTCAACCAGGTGTTTGAGCATGACACAGTTGAGTGCTTGGTCTAAAACGTTCTTGCTCCTTTGCTCTCCTTCCATGTTCCTCCACCCAACTACCAATTCTACGTTCTATCATACTCTCAAAGAGCTTTGCAAAGAGAGGATTGAATGATTTTATACTTCTCCTTTGTTAAACAAAGGTATGAATAAGGTGGTTGTCCACTCTATCGGAAAATCATTTCAAATGACCTTATTGAAAATTTTATTGATTTGTGGTGCTAGGATTTGATCTCCCTATTTTAGATGCTTCGCTTGTAGGTTCTCTTTGTCTCAAGCTTTACGTATTGCTAGCTTTTTAATTCTTTGTATGATGTCTTTAATCATGAAAAGATCCTCACTCACAATGATAGTAGGAGGTGCATCTTTTCGTTTTTCTTCATGCTCATACAACTATTTTGCATACCCCAAGCATTGACTTGCTGTTATGCTGTTCTCTGTCTGTGTATTTTCCTTATGTAGCTCTTTCCAAAATCTCTTTGGTTCATGTTTACCTAAGTAAATCAGCTCCTTTCTTCTAGTTCTTGTGTATTCTTCTTTTTCTGTTCTCACCAATCGAACATCATTTTTTTGGTTTTCCTTTGTTCTTCCTGCTGGTTTCTTTAGTGATCTCTGCATTGCCTTGCATTCTTCATCATCCCATGGGTTTGTTGGGAAGCTATTTATTTTCTTCTTTTCAGGTTTAGCTCTCTTGGATGTGTTTAGGGCTTCTTGAGTTGTGTGCATTAGCTTCCCACTCTTAGTAGAATCGGGAGTCTATACAAATGCTGGGGGGTCCCTTGCTTTCCTCTTCTTTTTGTTATTCAAGGCAGCCCTGAAGGCTTGCTGATTTTACTCTATCAAGAGGATGTTTCATTTTAATGAATGCTTATTTTGTTGATCCAGTTGTAGTTGTCATGCTCTTTGTCTTCTTGTAATTGAAATTTCATAAGAATTGGTTTGTGATCTGATTTAAGCTCCTTAAGGGAATATTCTACTTCTAGCTCTTCTATTCTAGATATGCAATTTTGTAAGCATATTACATAGTCAATTACTCGCTGCCCATTATAGGTTTCACATGTATATTTCCTGAATTTTCCCATTTCCTTATAGCTTTACATACAATAAAGCTGTGTATGATGCATAAAGCTAATAACTCTTCTTGAAAGTGTGTGGTGGCCCACCATGCATCTTCTAAAGCTCTGACCCATTGCTGATCTTCTTCTTCCACCATCCACAGAGAATTTATATCTGGATCTTCAGTATTGCCTAGAATATTGGTTTGTTTGTCTGCTGTCCTTGCATTAAATTCCCCTGCAAACAGAATCTCCCCAAGCTTACTGTAGGCTGAAATGTCCCTTGAGTCTTCATGGTCTAAGTCATGTTTTTTATACAATTTGAGATTCTTGGGTGCAAAATAGCATGTCACTATGCTAATATTTCTGTCATTTTTTATGGTTTTTATCCAAATATACTGTTTATTTTCATTTTGTTTTCCTATTCTGATATATTTACCCCATGCTTCCAGCAGTATCACCATTATGCCCTCATGTCCCTTGCCATTTTCTGCTGCTCTATTCCATATTGGTGCCTTTGTGTAGCCTTAAATTCTGGTGTCTTGCACCCATTGTGCTCATGTGTTTTTGTCAAAATGGTTATTTCTCTATCTTTGGCTATGGGCCCTAAGCCAGGTACTCTTCTACAAGGATAACCTCTGCAGTTTCAACTTACCAACATAAGATGATTTTGGGCAGTCCATACTCCCTACTTATTTCAGTTTTGTTGAGCTGTGATATAGGCTTTCGTATTGCTTGATTATGTCCAGCTCCTCTCATTCCTTGCCGCCTTCACCTTCATCCATTCCTTAATTCTTTCTTCTAGTTGCAAAAAGATTAAGTCTTCATTGAGGTAATAGTTTGAGTCTCTCAACATGCCTCTTTCTTAATACTTTTGTGATATCCACAAAGTTGACCATTGTGACCCGGATATGTATATCCCTTCATGTCTCTTGCCATTTCTGATTCTACTTGCTTGTTTGATCTGACCTTTTCATTTTAACCAATCTGAAAGGAAATCCCTTGCTAGATTTTTTGTCTCTTTTCCTTCTCCATAGTTTTTCAGCCCTTAGATGATTATATTTGATAATTTATTGTGCCTTTCCTGTCCTTCTATCATTTGACTCTTTACTTGCTTCTCAATCAACTCCTTTTTGCCTAATGGTTCTTTTACTACCTGTGTTCATGCCTTAGCCTCTTCCAGTTTGTTTGGTAGCTCATTTTCTTGCACGTCCAAGTTGTGGAGTACTTCTTGTACTTCTTTTATTTGCAACAAATAGCGCCGTTTGATTTTCTTTTTCCCTTTTGCCATTCTGTAGTACCTATTGTACTGGTTTTACAAATATTCACTTCAATGGGACAATGCACGATTCATGCTAATGCTTGCCATTGCATAGATGTCTATTTTTCTAGAGCAAACCATGAATGGGCAGGTAGACCGTATAGTTTCTCGAATATTAGTTCCATTCTAAATTATACCTGACTTTTTAATATTCCCCCTGGACCGAGTTACTTGTTTGCACTAAATAAATATGGACCAGTTCAAGGTATGCAAGCCTCTTTAGTAGATACAGGTCCTACATGTAAGGAAACCCCACTACAGGGCATAGGTCCTACAGGTAAGGAAAAATGTTATAATCTTTAGAAAGACTAATTCTCATACATATCAAGTACAGCTTTTAATTAACCTATTTTTCGTGGCCATGATATCACAATGGCCTTAGAGGTTATTATATGGACTTAGATGATTCTCGGGAAATAAGTACACATGAAATAATTACAGATATATCATATACTCAAGACATTCTGAATGTGTTACTATTATTGATGTGTAACGTAAATCTTAAAGCATTCTAAGCCCTTTAATTGGTTTTTCTTCAGTACTTGTAGTAAATGATGTTCTTATTATGTCAGAGCTTGTCCTGGATATTGCAGTATAGATATGAATATTTCCCTTTCCTACTGGAATCAGTTGGACAGTTATTTGTATCTGTATTTGAGATAATTCTGATGTCGTTACAGATGTGAATGGGTCATATCTGATTACTCATGTTAGACTTATTGACTCTTAAAATTTACCTTCTTGTACCTCGAAGTTTTGATACGGGGAACCTTTTACATAAGTTCTAACTGATTCATAATTTCATTAGCATTATTCCTCTCTGAGATGTTACCTTTTTCATAATATTTGCTACAATATTTGGACCTATTTTTTCTCCTTTCTATTCCAAAATATCAGGTATTTTGAAATGGATATTTGGTCTTGATGTCGATTAATTTTGCCTTTCACTCAGGTTGCAAGTGCTAATAAATAGCTCGATTGCCACGGCATTAGCATTAGGAGTTGCATATTTAACAGGCTGGAATGATATCTGTTTGGACTCTGAAAAGGCATCTTTGGTGACTGGTCTTATTGGAGGTATTCTTGGGCACTATGCTTGCTGTAATGGTGACACCTGGTCTTCAGAAATTGGTGTTCTTAGTAGCAGTCAACCTCGGCTCATTACTACCTTCAAGGTATGCTCATAGTCTGTACTGTAAATAGTTGAAGTTCAAATGGTTCTTTCTGATTTTCAGATGAAGATGATATTTTAGAGTGTTAGATATCTGTGTTAGGTCCAGGAGGGGCAGGATATAATATTTTATTACTGCATATATATTATACATTTCAAAGGACAATTTACATTCAAATTTATAGGCAGGGAAAGCAGTTTATCTGCCATAACCATCTAAACTGAAAATAAATTACAAATGTGCTAACCCTTAATGATTAACACATTAACATCCCCCCCTTAATCTGAAAGGGTTATTATGAAACAAAGCTGTATTTTGAACTGCTCAAACTTCTCTCGGCCAAGCACTTTGATGAGAATGTCTGCTGGTTGATCTGAAGCCACTTTAAAAAGCCTGTTACTGTGACAGGTCTTAAATTTGTTTGAACAAAGCTTGTTACCTTGACAAGGTTCAAATTTTGATACTGAGCCTGTTGAGCTTGTTGCTTTGGCAGGTCTCAAATTTTGATAATGAGCCTGTTTGCTTTGACAGTTCTCAACTTTGGACTTGTTTTACTTTTGTCTAATCTTCATTTTCCAATAATGAATGCAGTGATTCTATTTGCAATGCTATAATTTGAAAAAAATGACCAAACTTTAGTGGCTGATATGAGTAGTCACCAAGTATCAATCTAGGACAACTTTGCATTATCACTGAAAGTAATATTTGAAATCATTACAATATGGAGGAACATATACACATCAATTGTCCACCAATAATACCTACAATCAACATGTTACCAAACATAACCAAATGCACCACACATCAAGTGTAATCATCACGCCAAGCACAAGGTGACAACAATCTCTGAATTCACCACTTGAATTTGCTACACACAAGATTACTCCCTTGGCAGATGAAAGAGTAAAGTGCCAGCAAGGTCTCCCTAATGAAGAAACAATAGAGAGCATATACCATATTGAATCAACAAAAGCAACATTTTAATCTCTATAGCCTCAAATAATTGGAATACATTAATTAGTAAGGACCAAAATCATCGTAAACTGCATATCCAATATACTCAACTCAATCACACTGCTTAGCAATTCTTCATGGGAAGCAGATTCAATTCTTCAATCTTTTCAACAATTGATGGCTTATCAAATATACCAAGTGGCATCTTAGAAATATCAATGTTAACTGTAGTTCATGTAGGCTCAATAAGATCTACATCATCAAAGAATAATAAGGAATAACATTACCAATATTCATATGCCTCATAGACTTTGAAGGTGTATCTGGTAGATAACAATGTTTTGTAGAATGAGTATGCCCACCACATGATCTACAAGGGTATAGATCAAAGCAATTACTAGAAAGATGACCTTGACGTCCATAATGGGAACAAATTTGGACATTATTGGATTTAGTACATATTGCTTTTGGTTGTTTAGATTTTTTGAACTACACAAGAATCACCAACATGTGAAAACTCATATGATATTTATTCATATCCCCCCTTGATACAAATTTTATCGGTTTAGAATTTTTTGGGATATAAGAGCCAACGATTCCCTTATAACCAAGACCACATTTTCCCCTATTTGTTTTGTGAGGTTCCCAAATTCTCAAAATGGGTTTGGATGAAGTAACAAATTATGACTCAATGGGTTTTTGTTTTTGTGACTTTGGTTGGTGGCATTTTTGGGTCACAAGTTTAGACACAACTTTTTGTGTATGCAACACAACACCTTTCTTCAATGACATCTTGGTTTTACGTGCTTGCTTTGTTGAAATGCTAGAACAAGGTACATCATGTTTAACATTTTTCTGTTGTGTGTTTCCTAACTGATCTTATAACCTTTCTATTTCTTGTCGTAGCAAAATATATCGAGCACAAAATTGCATAAAGGTAGGTTGAAATTGCCTCGAACACACATATATTTGATTAGTTTCTTCTAAGTTGTCAATCTTAATCCATAAAGATAAAATGCCATCTTCATATAGAGTGGATCCCATGATGCAGGATGAAGAAACAACTCAAAGAAAAATACTTAACACTAGTTGGGCTCAACCAATAATGCTTGTAATGAAAAGCAGGTTAGTCTTAAACCTCAAACACTAGTCACCTTATAACTCTAATAACAACCTTATCACTTTAAACGCTCTTATTTACCAATTTTTCATAAAAATGTTAAAACAAAGACCTCCTTTATATGCAAATTTTGCAAATAAATGACTTGTATTCTGGTCTATAATGCATTAGTCCACGCATCCATTTTTATGGCAAAAGGAAACTGTGAGTTACCTTGCGTCAGATTCTTTGGTCCAAGTGTGGTCATTATTATGATATTATCTGAATGTCACACATGATCCATACAGTCTTCAATCAACATTAGCATCAGCAAATGTTGTTGGCAAATTTTGATTGCATTCACCATATTCTGTAGACCTTCAAACTAACCAATCTGATTTAGGCAGAAATGAAAAAAAGAACTCTGTGCATTTGTGCATCCTTTTTGGGCTGATGTGGGCAGAAAGAAAGATGAATGCTTTGTAAGGGCCAAAGCAAGAAGATCAGCCAACAAAACAGTATGGGGACATTAACAAAGATAATAAATTCAGAAATTCTTCCTATTGCGCTCAATCTCCTTTTCTAGCCTTTGTTCTCTCTCAGCCTTCACTCACACAAGACAAATGATGAGCAGATGGACTGTTACATCTCTGGGCTCTGATACCACTGTTAGGCCCAGGAGGGGCATGATAGAATATATTATTATTGCATATAAATTGTACATTTCAAAGGACAATTTGCATTCAAATTTATAGGTAGGGAAAACAGTTTAATCACCATAACCATCTAAACTGAAAGTAAATTACAAATGTGTTAACCCCTAACGATTAACACATTAACAATCTGTTCCATTCATCTACAGATTTTGGCTGATGGCTTCCTAAATAAATCAAAGTTAAAATTTTTAAAGTGTAAAGAAATTTCCCAAGAAAGAAAATTATTGCTAGTTGGTACATAGAGAAAAGGAAAAGTAATAGCAACAAAGTGTAATTCCACATATCCCTGACTAGTCTAAAAAACTAACATTCTAGTTGGATAAGTCCCATCTATTAGATAAACAAAATGATAAAAACTGATCAACATTGGCTTGAAATGCTTAAACAACAAGTGTACGCTATGTTTTTCAAAATTGAGCATGAACTTAGGTTCAAGAAAAACTGAATCCAGAGGTGATTGGGTGGAGAACTGTAAGATTTGCCATGATAAACACTACCCAAGAACAAATACCTTATAGCTATTCACAATAACCTAGTTTCTCAAAGAAAATGACATAGACTTAAAATCCAATGAACAAGACTTAGTTTTTCCATTTATCAAGTGTGTAAACAACAAATGCAATTTTAGAAAATACGGTGGGGAGAAGAGGATGGCAACTCACTTTCCAAGAAGTGCAACTGCTGAGGAATGAGGTGACTCTGTTGTCCAAAAAGGGAAGTGTAACTCACAAGGAAGAGGATTACACCTCTCACTCTAAAAAGGACAAGCACAACAAAACCTAACTAAGCAAGCTAACTAATGGTGTGATAAATGCATACAAATACATAAAGACAACAATAGCCTGCTTAAGCACAACTTAGGTGGGTAAAATGGATCTTGGCAATATAGTGCCATTTTATGTACACATGTACCAAAGAATCTCTCTAATGAAAGAGAGAGATTGCCTTCCAAAAGAAGAGAGAAAGAGAGGAAGGACTAGGTAGACTGTCCTAAGGAATAGCCTACCTAAACCCCAACAAGGCTCAAACATTCTTGTTTTTTATGAAAGGTTTCGGAAAAATGTTTGCAATTTGCTTTGGAGTAGGACAAAATTGAAGATTTATGACTTGCTCTTGGATGAGCTCTTTGAGTGCATATGCATTAGGTGATCTCACAATAGTGTGTCCCATTTTTTTGCTTAAGTGGGGCATTGAAATCAATTATTTTAGTCATATTTTCACTTTTTGTTACTCATAGCATGCAAACTGTTAATAATTTGAAGATGATATGAACTAGTGATTTTTGATATTTTGTGTGTAGATTCTAAATATATAGTTTTTACAATTTAAAAAAATAATTTGTCTCATTTTTCAAACATTTCTTAATAACTTTTTATTATACTTTATAATATTTTTAGTGAGTGACAATTTATTCGATAATACATATTAGAAATAAGATAAATTCATAATTTCTTAAACATAGATTATTAACATTATTATTATCTAGTGGATGCATATTTTTTCATAACTTTTTCATTGCATATTTATTTATTATTGATTTTTAATTCACATTACCTATAATTTAGAGTAATGTTATTCCATAACACATATTTTTTCTAGTTTTTTTCTTCTTGTTGAAACAAGGACATCAATATAGAGTGCACACATATTTTTAAGAATTTGTATATGATTGTTTTTTATTTTTCCACGTGTGTTGAACAAAGACCCTTATGTTTGGTAAAATACTAAAAACCCAATTTCACTAAAAAATAGGAAAATAGTTATAATAAAATACAATTTATATTCGTTGCAAAGCTTACTTTGAGGCCAATGATCTTGCAAAATTTCATGTCATGGTGGCTTTGTTTGATGTTCCAACCCTAGTATCAAAAGGACCTTTGAATGGAGGTTCCAAAATCATTTTGAACATAAAATATTAAAAAATGAAAAAAAAATGCCTTTGATGAGATCACCTTCATATGAAGGTCTTTCATTCGAATTCAAAGGTATATGTTCATTCGAAGGTGTTTTACAAATTTTAGTACCTTGGGCTCATTGTTTTGCCTCGTCCTACAATTGGTATACACTATTGTGGGAATGCCTGTCCTTGATGTGTTTGCTTCTTTGATGTTGGACCAGGTTTCTTGAGATTTGAACCACATTTTGATTATCACATTGGATGTTTGGAGGCCAACTAAAGAAATACCAAACTCTATAAGGATTTGTTGAGGCAAGATGGCCTTCTTGGTGGCATTATCAAGCCCCCATATTCAATCTCTGTGGAAGATAGAGCAATAGCATGTTGCTTCTTGTTAGACAAATGTATTGGGCTGGCACTATGATGAAAACAGGTGGACTTATGATCAGCATAATTCCTAACCCAATCTGAAACTATCTATCCTACCAAATATGTGTCTTTGATTGTTGTGTAGCGGATCCCATATCTATATGTGCCCTTGACATAGTGTAACATTTGTTTGACAACTTTCTAGTGAAGCACATGTGGCTCTTGCATAAAATTTGAAACCAAGTTCTGCAAATGCATTTCTCTCGACTCCTCAGTTTCTGTACCACTAGTCTCTCTTGAGGTTGAATGGTTCGTTAGAACTTGCATTAGTTGATACTCATAGAGATGAAGCCGTGAGATTGAAACTAGTAAATGAACCATTTGATGCACATTGTTGTTGATGGTGCCACAGTCATTGGCTTGGACAGCTGTGCACTCTACAAAGGCAGTGGGTATTTTCTGCGTAGAGAGTGGATGTGATGGCTATATGTTGAAGGGTGGCTAATTAAAAGACTCTGAATCAATAACATGGATGGAGTTGGGTGAAATTCTTTTGGATACCAAGGGGGTGCTTATTGGCATCATTTACGTCCATATCAAGAAGGCTCTAAGATGATGCCAATACCATCATCATCTAACCAATTGGATGCTGGACAACAATATCATTTGAACAATCCTATTGTGAGCAGCATTGTAGCATAGAAATAGATTATTCACAACCAAATTAGACTATAAATAAAGAAATAATGCACATATTTCAATATTTGAAATAATAACATGGCACTTTATTCATGGTGCTAATGTTACAAGACTCACTAGGACTTGCCTAGACTCAACGAGTCTTGAGGACTCATGATTTGGCTATTTGATGAGGCCTGATGGTTAGACTTGGCCAGGTATATGAAAACCAAGAAAAAAAGCATAAAAAATTGAAAATGCTTAAAACATAAAACCATGAAGTGAAGCATTTTATGAAGGGTTTGGAGCACTTTTGGAGGATGGTTTAATGTGATAAAACTATGAAAAATATCATGGGCCATGATGGTTTGTGTGGTCTCAAAGGCTTTAATTTGGGCTTGGGGTCGGGGGCTTTACCCCTCAACATTGCCTTGTATTGCAACAAGGATCTCACCTAGGGCACTAGCCATGGACCCTTTGAGGGGCATTGACTCTTCATGCCATTGGGGGTGTTGCCCTAGACCTCCACAAGGGGTGCTGGCCCTTGACCCCATTGCGGGTGTTATTCCCAAATCTCTACTCTAGTTTTAAAAAACAAAAAATGAAAATCTTTTTGGGCCATGTTGAAAGGAAGAGCAACATTTTTTTTAATTTTTTCAACTTTTCCCAATTAAATTCACAGTAATTAAATTATATTAATACTTCTAGTCTGCCAAGTCAAACTTTTTCCTAAGTAATGCTCCTAAGGATGTAGCAACATACTTGTCTAAGATACAAGCACATGACTCCACATAGAGCTAGTAATGTTGGGTTGAGGGATACGAGCTCCTTTCTACCATAGTTCATGACTCCATATTGTGATTTTTATTTTTGATGCCATGGATATTATAATTCGTGATTTTTGTACACCTTGAACACTTGACAATATTTATATATCTAAAAATGTTGCTTCCTTCAGCTAAAGTCTGCTTTTATACTCAGCTTCTATTTGATTAGATCATTGTGTTTTTAAAATTTATTTATTGAAGGGTGCATCTTACAAATTTTAAATCCTTAAAAATCTCTATATTTCATGATTTTTTCAACTTTTCCCAATTAAATTCATAGTGATTAAATTATATTTATACTTCTAGCTGGCTAAGTCAAACCCTATCCTAAGTGATGCTCTTAAGGCTATAGCAGCATTTGTAGACCTGTCTAAGATACAAGCACATGACTCCACATAGAGCTAGTATTGTTGGGTTGAGGGATACAAGCTCCTTTCGACCATAGTTCATGACTCGATATTGTGATTTTTGTTTTTGATGCCATGGATATTATAATCCATGAGTTTTGTACACCTTAAACACTTGACAATATTTATATATCTAAAAATGTTGTCTCCTTCAACTTACATCTGATTTTATACTCGTCTGATTGATGTATACTTGTGTATGTGATCAAAGTAGCTTCTATTTGATTAGTTTATTGTGTCTATAATGTTTATTTATTAAAGGGTGGATGATACAAATTTTAAATCCTTAAAAATCTCTATATTTCATGGTTTTTTCAAGCCGAGTCTAGGCATTGAGTTTGAGTTCGGGTCAAAAATCAGCTTGTCAAGTTTACAGTGAGTCTGAGTCTGAGTCTCGTAACCATGATTCATACATAGCATGTTCAATAGATTCTCCAACATAAGACAACTATCACAATTGGGGGGAATGTGATAGAGATTCCCATTTATTTGTTCAAACATAGCATGTATAGAAAGGCTCTTTAAAGGCATGTTAGTTTGACTGTTTGACAACCACCACTTGTATGGGACATATTTAGTAGTCTAAATTTTCAACCATAATTAATACACAAGTTAATTTCAAGTCATACAAGCACACATACTTTAATTGTAATACACATATATTAATTTCATTGTCTTACTCAAGTACAATAAACGGGATTAGGTTAAGTATGCCAAGTACATGGAAAAAGATTATTTGTGTTATGATAAAATTGATGCCTACATCTTCCCTTCCCATAAGACTTGTTGGCATCACTGCCATAACTCAATTGGCTGGGATTGTGTGGCATCTACCATATCTGTAGGGGCCACCAAAGTGATAATCATCACTATAGAGTGCTGTGATGACTGTCCAACCCTTAGTATTGCAGATGTGGATGCAGTTGATTGTGGAGAATCATCTGGCCACATCTACTTTTGAAGTTTCTATAGTCGGTGTACAATGTCTATTATTATGTTTTGATTAAATTGGTTATCCGACTATGTATTAATTGGTTGTTGGCTTCGGGTAGTTATAAGTGTTGGTTGGTTGATGGTTGTGTTCTTGGCAACCGTCAGGTCCTTTAAATACAGTGTGTATTGTCAAGGAGAGTAGTATGATCTAGTCGGATTGACTTTGATCCTTGGTTGACCATCTCTAGTCTTCTTCAGTAGTAATTTCATGTGTGAATAAAGATATATTTTACGCATGTATCCAGCTGGTATGCATTGTCATCTCTATTATTAATTCATGTATTCAATTTATCAGATAGAGCAGTAAACAGTTTCCTGATTTTGTGCTTGGCTACTTTGAGAGTAGCATCACCCCGTTCCTTATTTTTTCTCAATGTTGCTTTGTAATCTCATGTGCTAGTTTCTCTTCAGCTAAAAATGCCTCGATTTGTTCATGTGCTACCCTTCATCAAAAGATGCTTAAGGCTGCTCATGTTCCAATTTTCCCATCTCTACTTGCTGATTGAGCTGTTTTAATGCTTTTTTTTACCTTTTATGTCTATCATAAGATGATCATTGATGCGCTTCAACTTCTTTGCAACAATGCCATGGGTGGTCCACCAGTCCTCAAATTTATTATTTGTCTCCGTCCAGTACTTGACTTCACTCTTTCAGGGGATGGTTTCTTTATCCAACTTTTGAATCATCTTTTCCAACTGCTGATTTTTATTTTCGAGGTCTGATTTCTCCACTAGTAGTCTATGCAACTGTTGTTCTTTTTGTGTAGGTAACAATGTCAACTTCTTGTGTCTAGAAAGCTTAAATGTTCCAATGTTATTTGGATAGGCCCATAAAGAGTAGACATACCAACTCGAGAGACTCAGGCTCATAAGGAGTAGACATCCCTACTTGAGAGACACATCCTGCTAGAACACGTAGGGACATAACATTGTTTCAAACCCTGACATCGTAATCCTTCTGGAAATATTGCTTGCATCCCTCAAGCAAAATTGAAGCTGTTAAAAATTCCTCATCTCAGACCTGTCCTTTCATGCAAATATGTTTTCTTGCTTCATGTTCATATTGTCATCTATGAAGAACTTTCCTTATCAACTTCTTTGATCGGTTCTTCCAAATATGTCTGCATTCTTCATGTTCACAGTGGCATCTACAAAATATGTTTCCATCCTCTTAATTCAAATCACTTCTATAAACCCTCATTGGGGTTACCCTTTGATAATTTGGGACAACTACCCAATGGTCCTTATTGCAAGTGTCCAATCGGGAAGTGTAGCCTGGTGAAAAATTGAGTCTTTGAAACTCTTGAACCTGTTCTATCTAAGTCTCATTGTCCTCATCTTCACTACTCTAATGTAGGTCCATGTGTTTTGTATAATCCTACTTAGGTAGTATCTCACACTTCATCTCCCTACATGAAAGGATCATGTGGAATCTTTGTTACACCAAGTTTTGGGGATGGGGATGGGGATGGAGATGGGGATGGTGGGGGACATGGGAACATGTTTTCGGTATGGATTTCTTTGAAGGTCATTTTTTAGGGGATGGTAGGGGACATGGGAACATGTTTTTGTGATGGATGTTTTTGAAGGCCATTTTTGAGGGGACAGCAGGGGATGCGTCCATAGGGTACATAGTGTGGATTGTGTTTGCCCACCAGTTGCCCTTCATAAGGGTGATTGAGTAAGGAAAAGTTGGGGCTGTGTTCGAAACAACCAATTCATTTGACGTGGGACATTGGGAATCTTATCAATGTAGAGGGAATTCTTACACATGCTAGCCTCTCTACATGAATTTCACACATAAAACATAGGGTGATCAAGGAAGAGTTGGGGGGTGGGTTGGGAACAACTAATTCAGATGGTGTAGGACATTAGGAATCTTATCAATGTAGAGGGAGTACTTGCATGCACTAGCCTCTCTATGTGAATATCACATGCAGAACACAATGGTGGCAACACAACTCAAAACATATAAATAAGAATATACATAAATATTCTTATTTTTTTGGGAACAAGGTGTAGGATTCTCTGGCCCTCCCAATACTGGGCTTGGGGCCAAAAAATAAGAGAACACATGCATGTGTACATGCACACGCATGCACACATGTATATATATAAGGCCCTAGAAGTGTGGGAACAGTTATGAGCATCATGGTCAGAACCACCTGCACATAAGTTTAACTAGCCCCTCTTAACTGTTTTTCTTACTCTCTCTCACACTCACACATACACATGTATATATATGTAGATGGGATAGTCAATAGCGGAGGAGGGAGCCAGACTAGGTGGAGTAACACGTAAGATATGAAAATCGGTGATAAGTATTGACAAGGAGGAGGAAAAACCATAGGGAGGTTTATTCCTTTGAGGCCCTTGTAAGTAGTCTGAGAGGGTTTTGAAGGATAGGACATACACATCTGAGGCACCTGCTCATCATTCCCCATCCTTATAGTCCCCAAGAACATCCTCATCCTCTGTCTTGGAGATGTGCTTATAGTCATTGTTCTCAAATAACCATCACTTGCAGTTGAAGCTATGCTTAAGGTTGTCTGCCCTGCATTTAGCATGAGTGCAGTTCCTGTTCTTCCCTTGGTAAAGGTGGTGCCCCCTCATCATCATCGGCAGCATGGAACCATACTTGGGGTCTGATAAAATCCTTACTGGAAAAACTGCTTGGTGCAGGCATCCAGGAACAAGGTGATGGCACATAAAGTCTATACAATCTGTTGGTCTCAATAAATGAAAATCCCTTCCTCTTCTTGGACAATTATGCCAATCAATTGTAGTTCATGTCCTTGGACAACCCTTTGTAAATTTTATTGGTTTGATAGGCATGTCAGAGAATTGGGATCGATCAAGTCCAGCAAGCAAAATCACTTGTTAGACTGTATGCATGCTTTCTTGAATCTGTACTTGCCATGCTTGAGGATGGAATTCTTTAGAGTCTTTATGACATTTGCAAATCAAAACTTTTTGATGGCTCTTTCTTTCATTGCAACTAATTGTTGGGGTTTAGTGTTTTCTTGCTTGATCACCTCATAACTCGAAGGTCTTATTAAAGTCTGTTGGTGCAAGACAACCACTGAAGTATCTCCTATCATGGTGGTGGTCTTTCCAATGTTCTTGTCCTAGTTCCTGAATGTCTGCTCTAGGTAGGACATGGAACTGTTCAAACAAAAGACTGAAGTCTGCAAGATGTAATTGACTTGGGCTTTCCTCAAAGGCTGCTTCAAGTTAGGATCAATGGGGATGCTTGGACAACCACTGTAACACTCATTCCCAGTCATGAAACATCAAGAGTCTTTGGAGTGGGACTTGAATTCTTAGCACTGTTAGGAATCAGGATTATACTTGTTTGAGATCGTGGCAGTTGAATCCTTACATTGGTCAGCATAGATAGCTGATTGTGTAAGCTTCCTTGTCAGAGGGGGTATGGTGAACTTCTTAAGGATGTTATGTGTTTATCCATCAGCCCCTTCAATATCATGGGCCTTACCTACTGTGGTTGCTTCCTGTAACTGCTGGCAACACTACAAAACTGGAAAACTCTTCCACACACAGCTTACTATAAGTATAAACCAGTTGAGTTATAGGCTGAACAGCTGAAATCTACAAAATGACTTAACAAAAAGTGAGGCTGCTCAAATAATCTCAATAAGTTCAAGGGGTTATGGTGTACTGGTGATTGAGGGTACTTGTAAGAGAATGTAACTAGTTTTAACACACCCTCATTGCAATATAGCTACTTATAATTCCAATGGACATGTAGCCAGGTTGCACTGTAACAATTATGAGGCACATTTGAGCATGGCCCATGGTATCTTTAAGAATGTAGTTGAAATTTACCTACACTGGGTTAAAGGTTGTCCATTACCTCAGCCAAGATTTAATCCTAATTTTTCTTTTTGAATGGATATCACAAGCTCAATGAGATGTAAATATCAACGATGATATATACATACGTTCTTCCTATGATATTAATTGGTAAAAATCGATGGTCAGCTGTGATAAAGTGTCACCCTAAAGCTTTCACTCGACCATTGATAGGAGCCAATAAAATATGTTCACAATAAGTTATTTTAAAAATCTTCAGATCAAAACCTTCAAATATTCTAAAGCCTTGCTGCACATAAAAATGGAGCATTTGTTGGAACAAAAATTGATGAAATCTTTGCCATGGCCACCACGTCTTTCTTTCCTCACTCACCTTTGTTTTCCTTTTCTGAAAATAGGTGAACAGGGCAGCCAAGCACTCGTGAATAAGCAGGGCCTGAGGAATGGGAGGGGATTTGAGTCCTCAACTTTGAAATCATAGTTGTAGGGAACTATTAAGTTAGTAAATGTGTGCATGTACAGTTGTCATGGCATACGTGTGCATTAAACACTATCACTATATCCTCTAACACCACTCAGATGAAATGAAATGAAATGAGGTTAGATCCGTGTCATAGGCCCATCTCACATACTCTAATAAATTTGGGGGGTTGGCCAAAAATTTATTTAGCTTGTTGATTTTCCCTAATCCATGCACCATTTAATGAGCTATATACATATTTTGTACCACCAATGTGTAATTTTCATTATTAACTTATTTAAGGAAGAGTAATGAAAATTTGGTCTTTAAGATGTCCAATTGAAGGAGACCTGTATGTATGTGTGTGTATATATATAGATATATCCTGTTCATTTTTTATTACGATTTCTGTACTTGTAATACTAAATTTCCAGGAATTTGCTTTTTTTCTCACTTACCATATCTTGGTTTGTTCATTGCCTGCATTCCTTGGCAGCATGTTCCACATGGAACAAATGGAGCAGTGACTGTTGCAGGCCTTCTTGCTGCTGCAGCTGGAGGTGCTGTGATAGGGGTGACCTTTGTATTGGCAGGTTTGTTCACAGCAAGATGTGAAGGCCAGTTAGCATCAAAACAGTTATTAGCATTTCCGATTGCAACTTTTGCAGGACTTTTTGGCAGTGTAGTTGATTCCATATTAGGTGCTACAGTGCAGTATAGCGGGTTTTGTACTGTGCGAAAGAAGGTAACTTGTATAGCCTATTTTCTGGAATTATTCTGTCGTCCAGCTGTAGACTGTGTACTGATTTTCATAATTCTTTATATGCACAGGTGGTAGGAAAACCAGGACCGACAGTTAAGAGGATTACTGGGCAAAATATTCTTAGTAATAATGGGGTAAATTTTGTTGCGGTACTAATAACAACTTTGACAACATCTGCTGTTTGTTTGTATGTGTTTTGATCTTTGTCTATAATCCTGTTTATTCTAAATTTGGCTATGGTGTAATGTTTAGTTGCATCTACTAAATGGAAACAATCATGTAGAAACACATTCAAAACTCGTGCACTGCCAACTAGAATCAGGAAACAGGACAACCTGTTTTATATAAATATGAATACATGAGTTATCATGTTTTCGAGTGCATAGCTGAAGTTTGGAATGAAGTCTGTATTATGTTATTAAATGTCAGTACCAGCATTGATTATTATGTTGTCTTTGGCTGGTAATTTTGGTCCTAAATAATTTGAAGAGGTTCACAACTTTTTCACTACGAATAGATGTGTGCGAGAAACAATATATTTTTCAACTTTTACCTGAATGCTGGACGAACCTTGATTTTCATTTTTCTTTTCTAGAATTAATGTTTGAGAAATTTATCTCCCTTTCGAGGACTGGGTGATTATTCATGTGGAGACATCATACTTGGTGATTTGTGTGGTATGAGTGTTAGAGAAATTTATCTCAATCAAATGGAACTATGTTTGTCATCAAGATCCCAGTTTTGTAATCATTTTTTAAAAATTTCCAAGTTTTTCATGCAGGTACAATATTAATCTTTTATTCTCTGACAAACATATACAAGTATATTTGGTTTGTAAAAGAATCAAATTAACAATAATAGCTTCATTATGAATTTTAATGAGTAATCTCCTCAATAATTGCTATTGTTGTAGTACCATAACCATGCTTATAAATATTTTAATGCCTATATATTTCAATGAATTATGGTAACCGCAATGCTGTTTCTCAAGTTATATCAACTTCCTTAGGAGAACTCCATATACACTAGTACAGATCCTATTATATGCTGAAATGTGTGTTAGATTATTTGAGGTGCCAAATTCCCTCTTTTTACACTGTTGTGAGTTTGCATCTTGCGTATTTTGGATACCTCATGGTGTATATCAAATCCATACTTAAGATGGAGTGATGCTAGCTTATATTGGATTCATAGCTCTGGCTGCATGTGTTGCATTTGTCTTTGATACAAACTTTATTATTAAGAATTACATTCTATGATAATCCATTCTGTAGTCCATTGGGATATTGGAACACTTTTAAGATTGTGTGATGCAAATAGAATTGAGTTGTGTTTCTTCTAGCAATTCAAATGCGGATCACTCATACACAAGACCCAAGAGTTCGTGGGAAACCCTTATGGAAAAAACCCACTAGCAAAAGGAAACAAGTCCAATACACCTCGTCTCTCTAATATGATTTCAATCTACAAACCAATAGTATACAATCTTTGCATAAGCCTATAAGTATAACCTTTAGGGAACAACACATCAACTAGGACAAACCTATTCCAATTGTACAAGCATTGTTCTCATAAAATTCGAACTGTCTAATTGTTTAACTACTACGTAGAATATCAATAGGCAAAAGCAAAACATGACTGTACCATGATGTCAGCATATCACATGTTATATCAAATATGGCTTTTCTACATGGATGAGTACTGCATGTAATTAGTGTTGCCACACATACAAAGTCAAAAGTTTGTTGACCGACTTTACTTGAATCATGTACTTGTCTTCCTGCACTACATTCTTACATTAATAGTGCCCTGTGGTAGTAGAGACAAAACACTTAAATTGTTCCTAACCATTTGCAATATCGTTGAACATACCCTAGAACATAACTATGTCCTTAGTCTTCATCGCATGCACTTCAACAATGTTGCATTTGTTCCTGTATTGTCATACACACTTCAGTAACTACTTGGATAAAGATACGGTAGTGAGTTCTTCATCAAATGATTTGTGGTTACATCTATAGCAACATTGGACTAAGATAACCCTTCATATTAAAGTGTAATAGTTGAAACTTATTCTTGTAATTGTATACTAGTTTGTGATCAAACACTCACACGACGTTTTTCACTTAAGAATTCTTTATAGATGAATAGCATACCAAAGTTTCAAAGGCACATTAAAAGTCCAATTTTATATTGGATGAAGAGTGTGCCACATTTAAATAAACATCTAAACATTTTTTAATCATTTTACAATTTTTTTCAAGTTTTTCTAAACATGGAAGTTTATGTTATAATGCAGCATGTTGTACACTTATGGATGTAGCCAACTTTGATTGATAGAAATACTTAGTTTAGGGTTGAAGAAGGTATTACAAAACTATAACTATGAATACTTAGTTTAGGGTTGAAGAAAGTATTACAAAACTATAACTATGTTATGTGAAAAGGTTCATCTTTAGATTATAGGAGTTGGTATATAATGCTAACATGCAAGATTTGGTTATGGAGGTAGCCACCCAAGATTTAAGAGCTTCAATAAAAGTACAAGAGAGACTAAACACATAAGAATAATTCTATTATATCAAAGGATGCAAATATACAATATACATACATGAATAGGATTATAAGGCCTTGATTATATAAGCCAATATAAAACATAGGACATTAAAAGATTATAACATGTCTTAATTTTATGGCTTGAGACATAAAGTGATAATGCCTTGAGTAAATATAAGTAAACTAGTGTGAATAGGACCTAAGAGGTAAATTGGTTAAGTGATATACTTTGTTCACATCAACACCCTTTCTTAAGTGCAACTTGGGGAAAATAAAAATAAATGCAAAGACGGGTCCCAACTACAAGGCCATGTTAAGTACCCATTTACAAATAAATATCTTATAAACAAAGAAAAACTTCTACCCAAAAACTCCCCTTCAAATGAGAGAACACAATAAACTCTCCAAAAGTATAAGAAAAAACCCCATGTAAGGAAAAAGTCTTGCCCACAAGAGAGAATAAGAGAGACCATTCAACCGTCCTTCAATATAGAATCTCTTATAGTATTGATGGATGCTTGACAATGAATATTGAAGACTATCCAAAATCATCAAACACCATTCCTCCCCTTCAGAAAATCCAAAGCCAAGGATGAATGTAGGAAGTCTTTCCATTTTTGAAGGGCATATGAGAGATGAAAACACAAGGTGAATGATGTCTTTGAACTTTGTTTATGTGTCACCATGTTAGCGTTGAAAGGTGCCACAATAAAATTGTTGCAAGTATGAAGTTGTTGTCATCGATGTCAACTAGTTGTTGTTGTCTTTGATGTCATGGAAGTTGGTTACTGGTTGTATATGTTGAGAATATTGAGAAAGTTGTAATAAAGAAGGTTTGTAGGTTGTGTATGTATAGTTGTGATGAGTACATGGAGTTATCCTTATGTTGCTATGTCTTGAGGTGTGTTAGAACTGAAGTATGTGCTACAATAATATCTCTGGTACTTGGGTTCCAAGTGCTTTTGAGAAAATTTGATTTATGGGGAAAACAATGTCATGTGGGTATTCAGTGTATGCTCCGAGATATGCTCCGTATTGTTGCTATGCTTGTGCAAATCTGAGGTATTATTCATAGTTGTTGGTAGTTGCTATATCCAAAATTTTGGCTTTTGGATTGTTGTACAATGTGAGATATTTTTACCAGTATGTGAACTGTGCATTTTTGTGTGTCTTGCTGTGGTCTAGGAGAAATGCAATTGCTCTAGATTTCTCCAAATTTTGGTTTCATGTCTTGCGATTCTGAGAGTAAGTTGATAAGGTTGTGCTCAAGTGAATTTTGTTGTCCGGAAGGATTGGACCGTGTTAAGGATGCGCGTGCTTAATTGTCTTATGTGTTTTGCATGGGTGTTAGCCGACATTGTGTTAAACACTACTTGCAGATTTTATGCAAGCGTGGCGAGGCGTGTTGGGATTTATTTAGGTCCTCATTAAGTATGTGTTTGGGTCACCCTCATTCTAATTCCATTGTAAAATGCTTTGGCGTTGACCTAATTTGAATTTGTAAATGAAAAATGGTGTGTGGCCGACTTTAGATGGGTTTCAAGGTTGAAGACGGTATAAGCACAAGTTGAGATGTTTGTGAGAGACAAGATAGATGAAAGACAAATGCAAGATAGTGTGTGTGATGCGAATTTAAGCAGATCAGTGCAAATTTCAAGTGTTGAGTTCCTGAAGGTAGTGAGTTGAAGGTGTACTCTATCTTTCAAGCATGTTGGCAAGTGTGTGAGCGAATTGTGGTGGAATCTCCGATGCATTGATATCGTTTTCTCTCTGTAACAATCCTCTTCTATCTTTTTTATAATTCTGTGGTAGTGAGCCCTCTAGGCAGTGAGCCCTCATTAGACAGTGTGTCCTATTTTGGTAGTGAGCCTTTTTGGTAGTTCCTCTTCTATCTTCTTTATAATTTTGTGGTAGTGAGCCCTCCAGGCAGTGAGCCCTCATTGGACAGTGTGTCCTATTTTGGTAGTGAGCCTTTGTATTCGGTTTTGGAATTCTTTATATTGTGAGCTAATCCTGACCATGGGTTTTCCCTCATTGGGTTTTCCACGTAAATCTGTTGTTATTGTGTGCATGGTTTTATTACTTACAATTTCTATTTATGCACTTAATGGTTAAATATATTAACAAAGTAAGGGATGTGTGAATGCATATAAATCTAACTTCTATTGAGGGTTTTGAAGTTTAAAATTTCTACAACTAATTCACCCCCTTCTCAGTTGTCTTGTTCAAGAATTGGTATCAGATCGAGGTTCCTTGGAGAAGAGCTTAACCGCTTAAGGTTTGGGATGGCAAACAAGATCACTATTGAGTGTCCTAGGTTCGATGGCACTTACTATGCATTCTGAAAGACGAAGATGGAAGGATATCTGGCATACTGTGGATATGAGATCAAAAAGTCTATTCAAGACCAGTATGTTGCTCCAGCAAATGGTCTAAGTATTGCTAATGAAATCAAAGCACATGAAATCAACAATAAGGCAAGGTTTATTATTGTTAATAGTCTTTCACATTTTGAAGTAGTTAAAGTTATGAATTTGAAGACTGCTAAAGAGGTTTGGGATAAGTTGGAAAGGATGTATGAAGGAGATGAAAAGGTTAAACAAGCAAAGTTGCAGAACTTGGAGGCTCAATTTGAGATCCTATGAATTGGCGAAGATGAGAACATCAAATCCTATATGAAGAGAGTTGATGAGTTGATAGGTGGAATGAGAAGACTTGGTGTACAAATAGATGAATCTAGGATAGTGAAGAAGGTACTAAGAACTCTCCCTAATATATATAGTGAAAAACTATTTTCTATAGAGGAAATTGTGGATTATAATACTTATTCTAAAGATTAGTTGATTGGTACTCTAACTTCATTTGAAATGAGAAAGCTTGGGTTGAAAAATGGAACAAAGACAAAGATTGCATTCAAGGCTGCAAAATTGGAAGATCCAGATGAAGTCAAATCTTGATGAAGTAGAAGCAAACTTTGTAAGAAGAATGAAAAAGGGTTCTGATAAGTATCAAGGTAAATTACCTTTCAAATGTTTTAGCTATGGAGGAATAGGTCATTATACTTCAAGATGTCTAAAGAGAGTTGAAAAAAATAAACATAGACAAGACAAACAAAATAAAGGAAAGATTATCAAAAGAGCATATTATGTCAATGAAGATGCTGGTATTTTTGATGATGAGTTTGATTATGGATATTTTCATGATAATGAATTCTTGTTCCTAGCTTTAAAAGATGAATCTACTACTACTAACACTGGAAGATGTGTGAAGGAAAGTGCTCTAGAGAAATTTGAAGGTGATGTGGTATGTGCTCTTCATGCTAAACAAGAAGATAACTACTGGGTCATTTATAGTGGCTGCTCAAATCACATGACCGGTGAAAAAAGTAAGTTTGTTAAACTTGAGAAATATGATGGAGGCTTAGTTAAGTTTGGAGATGATTCTGGTGCTAAGATATGTGGGATAGGTTCAATTAGTTTTGATGGAAAACATAATACTGATGGTGTCTACTATGTTAAGGGTTTGAGGCATAATCTCTTGAGTGTTGGACATATTTGTAAAAAGGGATATAATCTTGTGTTTAAAGATGAAGAATGTGAAATCAGAAAAAGGGTTTGGAACTATGATTGCTACTAGTAAGAAGACTGAAGGAAACATCTATCAACTTAAAGGTGTTGATGGACATTTCTTTATGTCTCCGATTAATGACAGTTGGCTATGACACCAAAGGATGTGTCATATGAATTTTGAGAACATGGTGAGAATAAGTGTAGTTCAAGTAGTGAGATTTACCAAGAATTACAAAACCTGTTAATGCAGTCTGCAAGGATTGTCAATTTGGAAAGCAAGCTAGAAACAACTTTAGGTTAAAGGAACAATCTACTACCAGACTATTGGATTTGATTCATACAAACCTTTGTGGTCCTACAAGGGTGAGAAGTCTACAAGGTGACATGTATTTTATGCTTTTGATTGATAATTACTCTAGAATGTCATGGGTTACTTTTCTTAGAGAGAAATCTAATGCATTAGAAAAATTCAAGGCATTTAAGGCAATGGTTGAGAATGAAGCAAATTTGAAAATAAAATGTTTGAGGTCTAACAGAGGTGGTGAATTCACCTCTAATGAGTTTAAGATTTTTGTGAAGCCCATGGAATAAGAAGATAGTTGTCTACCCCTAGAACTCCTTAGCAGAATGGAGTTGCCAAAAGAAGGAACAAGACAATTCAGGCAGCTGCTAGAACAATAATGATAGAGGAAGGTCTACCAAAGGGTTACTAGAGAGAAGGAATTCACACTATTGTTTATGTGTTCAACCGAGTTCAAGTAAAAACTAACAACACAAAGACCCCCTATGAGCTATGGTGTGGAAGGATTCCTACTGTCAAGTATTTCAAGGTATTTGGAAGAAAATGCTACATCAAAAGATGAAGAAAATCTAAGAAAGTTTGATGCTAGATGTGATGAAGGTATTTTCCTTGGATACTCTACTAGAAGCAAAGCTTACAATTGTTTCAATAAAAGGATGAGAAATGTTGTAGAAAACACAAATGTCAAGGTTGATGAAGCATTGAAGAATTCAATTGAAGTTGATGGATATGTATCAAATGAACCTGATTACAGAGAAGTAAAAGAAGTTGTTGAAGAACAAGAAGTGCAAAATGCAGAAGAAGATGCTTCGGAAAGGGCTCCTAAAACCCCTAAGAATGTGCAGAAGAATCATTCAAAAGATCTGATCATTGGACACAAGAGGAAAGGTGTATTGACAAGAAGCAAAGCTACTGAAGTTGAGGTAAATTAATGTTTACTTTTTGAAGTTGAGCCTAAGATAGTGAGTGAGGCATGCAAAAATGAAAACTGGATGAAATCAATGAAAGAGGAACTTATGCAAATTGAGAGGAATTAAAGGAATTAAACTTGGGAACTGGTTCCTAGACCAGTAGATAGGAACATAATTGGAAGTAAGTGGATTTTTATAAACAAACTGAATGAAAATGGAGTAGTAAGAAACACAACAAGGCTTGTGTGTAAAGGCTACTCACAAGTGGAAGGTATAGATTTTCAAGAGACTTTTTGGTGTAGGAGCACCTCTAGGAAGCACCTAGGAAAATCTCTTTGAAATAGCCAAATTTTGGAGTTTTTGGATTTTCTCATATTAAGGTCATGTGGACCATTTCTCTAGGAGTTAGATGTGGAATAAGGCTAGTCATTAGCTTTCAGTAGAAGTTGTGAGCTTTTGTAATGCTTAAGTTTTGAGGTTTAACACCTAATGTTAGTGGTGAGGTTGTTTAGTGACTTTTACCAAATTATGCATTTGTAATGCCTAACCGGCTTGGGAGAGAAAAGCCTCGAGCATAACTATTTTGGTTGATGTATTTAGGGATGGCCTCGACCATTGTGCAAGGTTAGAAGGCTTGAGAACGTTTGTTGTTTGAAAATTTGAAAAAGAAGCTAATGGAGGACAGTTTGAACAGTTAGTTAAAAACTCTGTGTTTTCTTGAATATTTGGTTGATCAAGAACGACCAAACCTGTGTCATGTTCTAATTTACATTAGTTTTCTGTGTTTTATGGTGTGGTGAGGTAACTTATAGAGTGTGAGTTCATTTGCAGGTGTTTAGATTATAATTTGTTTTGGTTTCCTTGTTAATTCTGTGTTGACTAGTAAAGTTAGCCAGTATGGAGTTCTAGACTCTTTTCCCACTGTACCCAGTGTATGGTTGCTTGGGAAATGGAGCTAGACTCCCTGTACATAGCTAGGATAGGTGTAGGAGTGCAGGAAAGATGGAAAAGAACTGCTCCTAGGCGGGCTTGACAGTGCCCGGCTAGGACAGTCTAAAACCAGTGCTAAAAAGCACATAGAATGCAGGGTTGGCTTCTCCAGGGTAAACCCCATGGTAGAAGGGTGGAGGAAGGTCCCACAACGGCCAGGACCAAAGGAGGAGTCTTCAACGTTCAAGAAACCAAGGAAAAGCTTTGACAGACCTATCGGGTGGCGAGAAAGTTGTTAAAAACCCTAAAGAATGCAAAAAGAGAAGAACAATCCTATGTACGGACAATCAAGAAGAAAATGCTTTGAAATCTTGTGAAGGATGGTATAAGGACTAAGAATCCAAGAAAAAGATTGAAAGTTCTTTGGGGAAGTTGTGTGCAATAGTTAGATTTACCCGGGCTTGGAGGCCTAAAAGGGCTCAAGGCTAGTAACCTTTTCCAAGCCCTAACCAAGGGTTTCTTGGAAGCGATGGAGGAATGAAGATGAAAGGAGATCTAAGAGGCATGATAGGATGCCAAAAAAGCATGATAACATGAATTAATAACCCTGCAAAGACTTAGAGAAGTATGGTGTGAAATTGGCCTTTAGGAAGGATTAAGGGTCAATGAGGACAACAGTCAAGTAGCAAGAATTGAGTGGTTTAGTTTGACAAAGGTTGGAAGAGGGGATGGCCTAGAACCAGGGGTGTCTGCAGTTGTGTCAGATCCTAGAGGTTGGGTGGCGAAAGAAGCCACAACAAGGATTTGCTGAGGTGAGACCCGGGGCATGGAAGTGTGAGGCTTCCATCCAAACCCTCTTTACACCACTTTTGCTCTGGTGGTTAGAATGAAAGCTATCATAATGTTTTTGGCATTTGTTTCTCATAAGGATTTTAAAGTTTACGAGATGGATGTAAAGTTTGCATTTTTTGAATGGTGAGTTAGAAGAAGTCTACATGGAAAAACCAGAGGGATTCCAGTTGTCAGATCAACCAGATATGGTCTATAGATTGAAAAAGGCTTTATATGGTTTGAAGCAAGCTCTCAGAGTTTGGTATGCAAGATGGGACAAATATTTGATTCAACAAGGTTTCAACAAAGGTGCGATAGATAATAATTTGTATTTCAAAATTGAAGATGATAAGATCTTGATAGTAGTTGTGTATGTGGATGACATTATTTTTGGAGGAAATGAAACTATGTGTAAGATGTTTGTTGAAGAAATGCAATTTTTTTTTGAGATGTCTATGTTTGGTGAGATTAATTTCTTCCTTGGACTACAAATCAATCAAACAAACAAATGAATTTTTATTTCGCAATCAAAGTATACAATTTTTTTGTTGAATAAATTTGGAATGGATGGTTCCAAACCAGTATGCACTCCTATGGTAACTGGTTGCAAATTGAGTAAGGATGATGATTCACCTAAGGTTGATCAAAGAAAATATAGATCAATGATTAGAGGATTGTTGTCTTTAATTGCTACTAGACTAGATATCATGCATGTAGTTTGTCTTGTGGCTAGATTTCAAGAGAATCCTAAAGAAACACATGTTACAACTATCAAGAGGATATTTAGATATCTAAATGACACTCTGGATTATGGCTTATGGTATCCTAGGGATACTGATTTTTACTTAAGTGCCTATACAAATGTAGATTGGGTAGGTTGTGCTAATGATAGAAAAAGTATTAGTGGTGGTGCATTCTTTCTTGGATGTAGATTGTGTTAGAGTAAAGGTCTTAAGTTAATTATGTTGATTAAGTTACCTTTATTCCCTTCTTAAGATTTCACGTTAGTTTGCATAAAATGACATTTAATAATTATATTAATTATTAAATGTTATCCTATTAGGGCTTCTATTAGGGTTTTATTAGGGTTTGCATGATCTCCTTTTTATAAGGATTGATCCCTTTGTATTTCATATCAATTCATTTTCTCATTCTCTCTGATATATATATTTTCAATTTTCAGAGAACCCTTGCTTGTTTGTCTTCATCTCTTCTTTTGTGACAGGTTATTTGCATGCAGGTGATCTTCGGGGTTTGTGGTGTTGTATTTTCTCAACTCTTACATGGTATCAGAGCTCCACACCTGCTGCTTCCTGTTCTTGTTTTGAAGATTTTTGGAGCTTCAAGGGTTTGGGGCTTGTTTTCTTGATCTAGGGAATACTTGCAATTTTGAAGCATTTTCAGCTCAAACGGACATCGCCATTACGTCCGCAGCGGTCCAAAACCCCTAAATCGACTGTTCATTCATCCATTTTAGACAAAGTCGAAATTTGAAGCAAATTTTTTTACAATACGGCCGTACGGCCGTCCCTGCCTGGTAAATTTTATTTTCGATTTTTTTTTTCCGCCTATCTATTTTTCGGAAATTTTCGTCATAAATTTATTTATGCAAAAATATTTTGTAGATTTTTCAAAAATAAAAAAAAAGCAAAAATCAAAAGCCTTTTTATGGCTTGCTTAGGCCGAGGATTTAGGACCCGGTGCAGGCTGTAGGTACCTACGCAACCCTGCATAGTGTACCTACACGCATATGGGTATGGTGGGGGTGGGCCCACATGCCTCCCCCACCCAACTTTTAAAATTTTTTTTTTTAATAAAAATTTATGTATTTTTTATGATTTTTTTAAAAATAAAAAATCAATCTTTTTTTTATTTTTTTATTTTTATATAAAAAACAATTTTTTTCTATACTAGTCCAATCACACATTTACGGTGACGGCCGTATGGCTGTCAAATTTAACCCAGTATTTTTGCTGCGACGGCCATATGACCGTCAAATTTAACCCAGCACTGGTTTTTTCTTTCTTTGGAGCTGATTTATTCCAGAGGTCGTAACTTGGGCATACGATATTGTTTTTTAGCAAACGAGATATCGTCGGAATCCTGGTTTTCTCATCTTTCCAGTGGTGTGGGTCTCATCACTTTTTTTTTTTTTTTTTCCGTTGGTGTATTCTACAGCCAATTGAAGACAAAGGGGCTATTTTCAGTCTCAAGCTCATAACTTTTGATCAGTTTCTCCGTTTTTTGCAATCTCAGCAGCGTTGGAACCGTATTTCAGAGCTCTTCAGTTTCATCCATGCTATTTTTCCAGATTTCACTCCAGGTATATTTTATTCAGTTATTTGTGTTTTCACACTTTGGTGGATTACCTGGACATATTTGCTCTTGGAAACTTTTTGTTCACATGTGATGCTTTGTTCTTGGCTGTTCTTCATGTATTTCCAGCATTTTGTCCTTTGAGGACATTTTGAGCATCATTTGTAAGCTATCTTTTATATAAACGCACTGAGATAAAGTGCCACACTATTGTACATGCATCTTTTGGGGATTTTGCACATAAAGTTGTGCCATATTTTGTACTCGCACTGATATTATAAAGTGCCATGAGGGGTTGTGTAGTTTGCCTTTGTTTTTCCATCACATCTTTGTCCGGTGAGTGTCCCTCCACGATGACAGTGGATCATATGATTCCAGCTTCATGCATGTGTGCTTTTTTTGCACACCATTTTTCAGTTGCAGGTGCTTTCTTGTGCACTTTCAGATGTTGTTTCTTCTCCTTCATGCACTACAGGGTGTTTCACATCATTTCAATGGATCTGTCAGGCTCTCCCAGTTCAACATTATGGGGGGGTATTATATTGTTCGTGCTAATTCTTCCTTGGTTTCGCCTTGGAAGGAATCTTCCATTCTCAGTTGATCAGTGTTTCAGACTATTGGTTCTTGTGCCATCTGTATCTTTCATTCCAGGTGTTTGCCTTTGTTTGCCATCTGATTCGAGTAGTGTCATATGGGCACTTATGCAGATTATTGTCTTCTTGTTCCTGATCATCCTATCTTCAACGGAGGTTCTTCAGCACCATAGCAGTCATCTTTCGACAGTTGTTTGCAGCTTCTTCTGCTTCAGTGATGTCTCTTCTTGGCTTTCTTCTTCTCTTTTTGGAGTAGAGCTTTTTCCCATGAGGTTTTCTCTATTTCTCCATTTTACAAAGATTTGGTTGTATTTGGGTACCTGATCTGGCCTAGTTGCCAGGACCCATGTTTGCCTTCTTGCATTGTAGTTACCTTTGCTTTCTTGCATTCGTTTGTAGCTGCACTATTGCTCATCTTAAGAGGGGGTGTTAGAGTAAAGGTCTTAACTTAATTATGCTGATTAAGTTACCTTTATTCCCTTCTTAAAATTTCACATTAGTTTGCATAAAGTGACATTTAATAATAATATTAATTATTAAATGTTATCCTATTAGGGCTTCTATTAGGGTTTGCATGATCTCCTTTTTATAAGGATTGATCCCTTTGTATTTCATATCAATTCATTCTCTCATTCTCTCAGATATATACATTTTCAGTTTTCAGAGAACCCTTACTTGTTTGTCTCCATCTCTTCTTTTGTGATAGGTTATTTGCATGCAGGTGATCTTCGGGGTTTGTGGTGTATTTTCTCAACTCCTACAGATTGGTATCATGGTTAAGTAAAAAGAAAGATTCAATTTCTTTATCCACTATAGAGGCCGAGCATATTGCTACAACATCTTTTTGTATACAAGTTTTGTGGATGAGACATACATTGAAAGATATCAAAGTAATGTATGATGATCCCATCTCTATTTTCTGTGATAATACAAGTGCAATTAACATTTCAAAAAATCTAGTGATGCACTCAAGGACAAAACATATATCTATCAGGTATCACTTTTTGAGAGAGAAGGTTATGGAGAATGAAGTAAAGCTTGAGTATATACCTACAAAGGATCAGATTGCTAACATATTTATTAAGGCTTTTCCTAAAGATACTTTTGAGTATCTCCAAGAGAAGTAAGGGGTTATTGCCCCTCTTTTCTTGAACTAGATGCATATGGACATGCATCAGTCTAGTGGATCTATGGATCTATCTTCCTTCTGGACTGATGTTTGGTGGCTACCTCTCAAGGGGAGCAAGTATTGTCATGTGTTGTCATTATGCAGTTGATTGGGTGTACTCCTAAGGGGGAGTATACAGTACTGGTAATGTTCTTTGTGACAAATAGGTAGAACAATATAAAATATAGTTTTTCCTTTTCCATTGATGTCAAAGGGGGAGAAAATATCATGTGATTTTTTTTATCTACACAGGGGGAGAGAAATTTAAAGAAAATTGATGGTTTAGAGCTGTCGTGTTGTCTTTGATGGTTTTTCACATCATGTGTTGCCATCAATGATAAAGGGGGAGATTGATGCAAGTATGAAGGTGTTGTCATTGATGTCATGGAAGTTGGTTATTGGCTGTATATGTTGAGGATATTGAGAAAATTATAATAAAAAAGGTTTGCAGGTTGTGCATGTATAGTTGTGATGAGTACATGGAGTTATCCTTATATTGCTATGTCTGGAGTTGTGTTAGAACTGAAATATGTGCTACAATAATATCTGGTACTTGGGTTCGAAGTGCTTTTGAGAAAAAATGATTTATAGGGAAAAAATTATCATGCATGTATTCAGTGTATGCTTCGGGATGTGCTCTGTATTGTTGCTATGCTTGTGCAAATCTGAGGTGTTGTTCGTGGTTGTTGGTAGTTTCTATATCCAAAATTTGGGCTTCTGGATCATCATACAATGCGAGATATTTTGAACAGTATGTGAATTGTGCATTTCTATGTGTTTGGATGTGGTCTGGAAGAAATGTAATTCTTTAAATTTCTTTGAATTTGGGTTTCATGTCTTGTAGTTCTGAGAATAAGTTGATAAGGTCATGCTCAAGTGAATTTTGTTGTTTAGAAAGATTGGACCGTGTTAAGGATGTGTGTGCTTAATTGTCTTATGTGTTTTGCATAGGTGTTGCCCGACCTTGTGTTAAACACTACTTGCAAATTTTATTGAAGCGTGGCGAGATGTGTTAGGACTTATTTAGGTCCTCATTAAGTATGTGTTTGGTTCACCCTCATTCTAATTCCACCATAGAATTCTTTGGTACCGACCTAACTTGAATTTGTAAATGAAAAATGGTGCGTGGCCGACCTTGGATGGGTTTCAAGGTTGAAGATGATATAAGCACAAGTTGATATGTTTGTGAGAGACAAGATAGATGAAAGAAAAATGTGAGATAGTGTGTGATGCGAATTCAAGTAGATCAGTGCAAATTTAAAGTGCTGAGTTCTTGAAGGCAATGACCTGAAGGTGTACTATATCTTTCAAGCATGTATTCAAGTGTGAGCGAATTGTTGTGGAATCTCCATTGCATTGAGATAGTTTTCTCTTTGTAACAATCCTCTTCAATTTTCTTTGTAATTCTATGGCAGTGAGCCCTCATTGGATAGTGTGTCCTATTTTGGTAGTGAGCCTTTGTATTCAATTTTTGGATTCTTTATATTGTGAGCTAATCCTCACCGTGGTTTTTCCCTCATTAGGTTTTCCATGTAAATCTAATGTTATTGTGTGCATGGTTTTAGTACTTATAGTTTGTATTTATGCACTTAATGGTTAAATATATTAATAGAGTAAGGGATGTGTGAATGCATCTAAATCTAATTTCTATTGAGGGTTTTGAAGTTTAAAATTTCTACAACTAACTCACCCCCCCTCTCAGTTGTCTTGTTCAATGAAAAATAGGAATTTTAGGCTTCATCGATAAAGGTGATAATTTAGAACCTTATGGAAATTAATGTAGAACATAATCCAAAATTAAAGACGCCTCTCCAAATGTTGCTCAAGAATCTCCAACCAAATACCAAATGTGACAAATGATCATGTGGAAAGAGAAGATGATGGTTTGAATGTGCCCTGATCACATTCAAAGAAGATGATGCAACTTCATAGGAGCTAATATCAAAGAGGAGATGAATGCCTTTAGTGGTGTCTTCTAAGTTTGTGAGATAGGAATCATAAATGTTTTTTGCAATGACTATCAAGTACTCATCTCAAGTAGTTATATTTGGAAGATGATGAATATCTCATTGCACCAACTCAAAAACTAGTCCATAGATATAGGGAAACAAATGAAACCACCTAAAATATGTCAAGATTCCATCTTTCTAGGACTTATAGTTTTGTCTCTTCAATCTTATTACAACTAGATATCTTTTGATACCCATGATAAGCTACTCAAATTTAGTCACACAATAGACAATCAAGAGACTTAATCCAACAAAAACACAATATTACCCCTTGCCTCCCCCCTGCCCCCAAAATTCACTCTATTATGGATCCCCCAACAATAATTTATTTTTGCACTTTATACTTATTGCGATTACAACTACCACTTGCCAAAGCAATGAAGTGGTCTTGATATTAGTACATTAAAATTGTCAAATTTAGCTGCAAAATTGAAAGTAAACATTTTTAACAAAATGAAATCAATCTAATTACAACATTGGGAAGTACACACAAAATTATGCACTTATGAAATAATATACAAAAATGTTATAATATGAGCTCAAACGAAGCTCTAGAAGTTCCCAAAATGAGAACAATTTAACATTTATGAGATTTTTTTTTTTGAAAAAACAGATATTTAAGTCAATTTATTTACACTTTTGGGAAGCTTATGAAATTATATCTCAAATGAAAAAAAATTCTCATAAAAAGGAGCTCGTATGACTAAGAACGGGGCATTGGAAGTTCAAGTGCAAAATAAAAACTATAAACTGTGAAGGACTAGTTGGAGGTGAAAAGGCTACAAATCTCATGATTATATTAAAAAATGCTACAAACAATATACTACCAAGTCACCATAATATTCTTTGGGAGCTTGAAATAGTTGATAGAATTTTATAAACCACTTTTTGAACGTCAGAACCACTATTTTTGAATTTGAAACTACTTGTGATAAGGAGAAATATGCTAATCTAAAAATCTAAAATGAAGTAGAATGCAAGATAAACACATAACAACTAACACCTCAATGATTAGCCTAGTTGGATTCAAAACAAAGAAAGATGAAAATAAAAAATGATTATACCTTGTCTTGAATCGATCCTTTGGTTGGCCCTTGATATCATTTTGATGTGTGCTCCTTGGATGATAGACTTGCAATGATGGTGGTATATGGATGATTAATGGAGGTGGGTGAATGCAATACTGGATTCTAAGATAAAAATTCAAATACTAAGAGATTGCAATAAATGGCTAAGATGACTTAAATGGCTTGAGACCATAAGTTTGGTATGAATGCACTAATTTCCTCAATTAATGAGAAGAGGGGGGTATTTATAGAAGAAATTGAACTCTCTAGAGGATTCAACGGTCAAGATTGAGCCACCATGGCCAAGATGGAGGGCTATGGTGAATTGAGGACTCACAAGCCCTCACATCTTTCCATGTGGCGGGTGAAGTGTCCAAAGGACAAGGTGAGATGGCAAGGGTACAAGTGACATGGAAAATGCCATGTGGTCTCAAGGTACTTGCAAGTATATTGGGATGAGAGAGGATCTCCATAAAAAGTAATCCCTTGTCCCCAAGTAGGGCTGAAAGTGACAAGTGAGGACTTTTAGAAAGTCCACCCTTGTCACCATGGGGATTGGAGATGGCCTTGGAGGAATAAAAGTGAATTTTTATTTCACTTTTTTGGAAGAGACCAAAGGGTAAAACAAGATTCCTCTAAAAGAGGTCTTTGTCCTGTGGGTACGATGTGACATATGAGATGTCATAGGGAAGACAAATGCATGGGGGGAATAAGTGTGAATTTTTAATTCACATGGGGAAGAGGTCAACCCAAAAAAGGTAAGTACCAAGAAGGTTGACTTAAGGACATGCTAGAAAGGGAAAGTGATTATGATTAGGATTGTGCAAACAGGTGATTAGGCTAATTAATGATGATTAGAGGCAAGTGGAGAGACATGGAGGATGTGACATTAATCCTAATTAAGGATATGCACATCTTAATGAATGATTAATTAAATTAACCCAGATTAGTGAAAGGATTATGGAAGATGGGACAAAGAGAGAGAAATAATGAATTAAAATTGAAAAGGATAATTGACTAAATTAAATAAATTGATTGATTTATTTAATTTAAGAGGAAATGGAAAAGGATAAAGTATTTAATTAAATACTTTTGGGAACCTTAGGGAAAGGCGATGATATTAATTAAATGTGTCATTTAATTAATATAGATGGATTAGACGAATAAATGATGGGATTATGACCATATGGAAGTGGTCAAATTTAAGTGTCTACACTACTTATTGTTAGCAAGAAACCATTTTTTTGGCATAGTTTATTTTGTAGATAGGCATGCTATATTACAATGGTAGGTGATAGAATTTTATAAACCACTTTTCGAACGTGAAAACCACTATTTTTGAATTTGAAACTACTTATTGTTGGTGAGAAAACAATCTCATGATTATATTAACAAATGCTACAAACAATATACTACCAAGTCACCATAATATTCTTTGGGAGCTTTAAATAGTTGATAGAATTTTATAAACCACTTTTCGAACGTCAGAACCACTATTTTTGAATTTGAAACTACTTATTGTTGGCGAGAAACCATTTTTTGGCATAGTTTATTTTGTAGATAGGCATGCTATATTACAATGGTCAAGACTAGATGTAGTGGCTACATGCCACATGGTAGTTAGTAGTAATTGCATACCCTATGGATAGTTTTTAGTACTTGTGCTAGCAAGTACAACTTGTAGAAAATAAAAACCAATGGATAAAAAGAAAAAACCAACAATTAAAACCTTTGACCAACAAAATTAAATTACTTGGTTATGGAAATATTGCTTTGAATGGTACATTATCGATGCTTGCAATTTTTGTGATGGTATGGATGCCTGTACAATTTGTATGATGAAGGGGTTGAAAAAATCCTTTAAAGTGTAATGTCCCCATTTTTACACCATGTTGTTCCATGAGCATTGGCTAGTTTTCGAGATTTTTTGTAAGTTTCCAAGAGAGTTGGGAGAACTCCAAAGTTCTTGGAGGATGTAGTTTTAGAGTTAAAATTTTTCTTTTGTTGGAAATGAGTTCTGTGGGTAATATTGATCTAAATGACACTCTTTGAAATGTTTTCTAACTTTTGGGGTGTTCTCTAATCTTCTTGGAGAGCACATCTATTTATAGTAAGTGTAGTGTAGTCAAATGCATACCCTTGCATTTTCAAACTTGTTTGGGCCTGCCTTTCATTATTTATCCTTCTTTATGGCTTAATTGATCCTATTTTGTGTCCACAAGCCCTATGAATGACATCTTTTTTGGCTAATCCTGACATTCCCCAATGCATAAATGATTTCCCAATGATTCTGATTGGTGTGTCCCTAATTTTTGGTTGGGAATAAAACGCCACTTAGGGCATCTTTGTCCCCTTGAGGTTTTGGGACCTTGATTTTGAGGCATATTAATTAGGCCCCTTTTTGGTGTTTGTGCCCCAAGTTTCATCACTTGGGACTAAGACGCCACCTAGGGCGTCTTAGTCCTCTTTGAGTCATTTTCAGGATTTAATTTCAAATTCTAGCGAGATTTAGCTTCCTTCATTTAATGAATTCATATGTCGATTTGGTGTGATATAATTTCAGGATATTAAGCATAGATAGGTATAAATACAAGGTTCATTCATTCATTTTCATCCTAGCAACTTGAGTATTGATTCCTAAGGAAAATTTATGAGATCAAGAGCATTCAAAATCAATTCATCAAGAATTTAGAGCCATCATAAAGATTCAAGCATCATGTCAAAGGCTATTCTTGCATCATGTGTGTTGTTGTGCTAACATTTGTGATGTAGGGTTTTGATTCAAGCAAACAAGAAATTCAAGATTTATCAAGCATTTCAAGATCCATATCCATTGCATCCATTTCACACAAGTTTGTCGACTTTACAAGGGTTTGGTGAGTTCTAACATTGTATGTCGTTCATTCACCATTTACCTTCATTTCATTATTTCATTTCAAGGTTTAATTACCAACAAGGGGTTTGACCAAGGAAAACCCCCATTCACTAACAATCAACAAGTTTTCCCTCTCTTGCATATTTATGTTTGTAGATCTAGGTTGAAGACTTGAGGATCACTTGGAGTAAAAAGTTGTAAAAGTTACAAAGTTGCATTGAAAAGTTGTCACCTTCATGGAAACTCACCTACAGGTCAAATCCGACAGTTTCAGAACTTGAGATCCGGAAAGAAGCAAGTACAAACCTTGGAGCTCAAGACCACATTCAAAATTTTCAAAAATTCAGAGCGAGACTAATACACCACCTTGGGTGTCTTAGTCCTCCCAAGCATATCTTTTGGAGATTCTTTCAGATCCGGTTTCGACATCCAAAGATTCTATGTTTGCCTCGAAAAACAACAACAGGACTAATACACCATCTTGGGAATCTTGGTCCTCCAAGGCATATTTTGGCATCTTCTTTTCATTTCTAGAATCCTCACATCATCTCCAAATTTCCTAGGTACACATACCCTAATTTGGTGTTGCTCATTTTTATTATTTGCCTCTCTCATTTAGCTCATTTTAGGTCATTTTGCATATCACATTGTGTTTACCAACATTGTCTTTTCCAAGCATTTGCTTGGTGGTGAACCCCTTAAAGCTGAAAAGAACCCCCTCCTAGGTCCTCCTAATTGTGAATTGACTCACCTTGTGAGGTTGATAGTCAGTCCAATTAGGGTTCTTAGGACATAATTGAATGACCTAGATAGAATAGGAGGTAACCATCCCTTCCCATTTTATCCTACGATTCATTTTAGTAAACTCAACATCTTTGAGCATTCTTATTTTTCTGATTTGGAGTCCTTTAAGAATCCTAGATCTAGATTGCATTCATTGCATCTTGCATTAGTGAAAGTGCATATAGGGTTTCTTGCATCTTGCATCAGTGAAATTACATCTAGGATTTCCTATTTTTGCATTATTTAAAGTGCATATAGGTTGTATTTTTACTTTCTTGCATCATTTCATTTCATTGAAAAACTAAAAAGTGCATTTTTCATTCTCTTAATTGCATTTAGAAACATTCTTATTGCATTTCTAAGTGATTTCTAGATTTGATTGTGTGCGAATTTTTGCTGTCACACAATTGAATCCAAAAATCACTTAGCAATAAACATTATGGATTGTGGAAACTTGATATCACTAATTCTTATTGCATTGAAAATTGAAAAATTGCATTCAAATCTTACATTCAATTGCTTGTTAGTCATTTCTTTTTGTTGCTTCCATTTGCACAATTTACTATTTCCAAACAACAGGTCCTTGGGTAGGTGACTTGAAAAAGTTGTTATCAAGCCAAAATTTTCTTTTTTTCTCAAAAAAACCTTTTCTAGGACTAAACCAACCTTCCCAGCATCTTAGTCCCTCTCAGGTTTTTTTGGCTCAGAATCCTTTCTCTGCTATTTTTTGTCTGTTTCACTCACTGAAACTTCAAAATCTCAGTAGGAGGACTAAAACGCCCTTATTGGCATCTTAGTTCCTATTGAATTTGACTATCTAGATTTTAGGGTCTGAAATTGCTTTTCTGTGTTTCTATGGGTTGTTTTCAGTTTTCTCTTTCAATTTCCAAAATTGCTATTATTCCAATTTCTTTCATTTCAAGTGTAATTGCAAGCATAGGATATTGTGTTCATTGCACTTTCTATGGTTTATTCCTTGTATGAGATGTAGTACTTTGTGTCCTACTAGTAATACTATGGTTAGACAAAGTGCAAGACTCATGGCATCCCTAGATAAGACACTCGTTGCGGATCTTGGTTTATCAAGCTCTCTTACTTCTAGTGTTGGAACTAGTTCACTAGGTATGGACCATACCTTTGACACCTCTTTTTCCATTCCTACCTTACCTACAAGTGTTATGACAAGTGTTCAAACAATGGTTGATCATATTCCTCAAGAAAAAATAATGAAAATGCATGAAGACCTAGCCCATTTACAAGATAGTGTGAGTACCAAAAACATTTCCAACACTATTATTCCTGCCATAGATAGTGTTCACTACATGATGGAAAGTGATGAAGGATTGGAATATGTGCATAACATATATCACATATTTGGAAAATATCTTCCTTCCACCACTAATGGTGCTCAAACTTCAAACAATGTGCAAGGAGGAAATCAAACTCCTCCCTCTTCAACCATAACATCCATTCCCACCTATACAACTCCTCAAGTGACAACAATGATGCAACCAAATAGTAATATCCTTCCTACCTCACACATTTCCACTAGTGGTCCTTATACCTATGTGGCATCTTGTGTCACCAAAAAGTGTAGCCTTGACACTTTTCACTCATTTGGGCCTTTTCCCTTGGATTTTGGCTTGGTTTTGCTTTGATCTAATGTTGTAATGTGGCCAATACATTCACATTGGTCTTGAATGCTTGCAAATCAATAAAAACCTAATAGTATTTTACAAAGGTGTTGTGAAGTGTTGTAACACATCTTCCTACTTTTCTAAGACCCTTTCAACATAATTCATCTAAACAACCCCTTTTTACCTCTTTCCAAGCCTTGTGCCAAAATGTTGTAAGGTGTTGCATTATATTTTCACAATTTTCTAGGCTTGTCATCACTAATTCAACTCTTTCTTATGCTAAATTGGCCCCTTTATGTACTTTTAGGCTTGACTTAAGTGTGTTTCAGGAGACAAGCCCGTTAAAAATAATTAAAAACCACTTAATTCCCGACCACCACTTGAATTTGTCCAAGTGGACTAGGTCGCTACCTTGGGCGACCTAGTCCCTTTTGGCATAAAATTCAAAACTAAAATAAAATTCTAATGGGAAATTACCTCCAAAACCCTAAGGTCAGCCTATCATGTGTTGTTTTTGGGGAATTAGGGCATATAATATATAAATAAGGGTTTTTATCCTCATTTCCCCCCCCTCCTAACATCTTTTCATCTTCACAAGAACTCAAGCACTCAATCTTCTCAAGCAAGCATTCAAGCACTTAGCATTTCAGACATCATCCATTGGAGCTGGTTCTTGCATATATTCAGACACCTTCAACAAGGGTTTGGTGAGTGTTCACATTTTTTTTTCATTCAATCATCTTTCCCTTTCATTCTATTTCATTTGGGTTTGATTACCAACATGGGGTTTGACTAAGGCAAACCCCTATTCTCTAACCCTAGCCATTTCCTTCTCTTTTCATGTGTGCTTTGCAAGTTTGTATGTAGATTAGTCAAGGAGAGAAGTGTTGAAAAGGTGTCATCATTCCATCCACAACATTCCAAGTCAACAAACCCTAGTAGGAGCTAAAAGACAACTTGCAGGTCATTTTTTGAAGATTTAGACATGGGTCTCTGTCAAAAACAAAAGTACAAGTGGGAACATAGAGATTCCAACCTCAAAAATCCTGAAAGGTCCAGGAGGACTAGGTCGCCATAATTGGAAAATTAGTCCCTGTACCAGGCCTGAAAAGCTGTTTTTGTGTTTCTGGATACACTTTTACCAGAAACCTGTTCCGGCAAGGTTTCTCGAGAAGAGGACTAGGTCGCCCATTTTGGTGTAAGTGCCCTAATGAGAATTTTTCACCAAATTCTAGAAGATTCTAGAGCTCCTCTTCTTCAGCCTTCAGTTTCCAGGTGCACCATTTCTATCTCTTCTAGTTTCTTTGCAGATTGCATGCATTTTAGCTCATTAATAGGATATTGCACATAGTTTACATTTACTTTAGTTTTCATTTTATAGTTAGTTTATTTCATTACATTGAAGCACTTAGACACACACATCACACCCATTTCCAAAACCCCAACCCCTTTGAATGAACTCGCCAAAAACACATCATTAGTGCGAAAGAGAGCCATTCTTCCACCTTACTGCTAGGTGAAAAGACCTAGGAGCCTAATTAGGGAATCCTCTTTCCCTAATAACATTTATTTTTGGTGGTTCATTTTGGTGAACCCATCTTTAGAACACTTCTTTTCACTTCTAATTTTTCACATTTGCATCGTAGGGAAAAGCTTACATTGCATTAGGGTTTTTCATTGTTTGCATTCTAGGATTCTTAAAAGTGCATTAGTGCAAAGTTCATGTTAGCTTGCACTTTGCATTGCATTTTAATTGAAAAAGTATAAAAAAATATGCATTTCCATTCTGTGTTTGCATCAGAAAAGCATAAAAATCCTAAAAACCAATCAAAAATTTAGAAAATTGTCAAAATATCACTACTGGGACTAATTCGTCACACTGGGTGACCTAGTCCCCTTGCACCATTTACACAATAATTTTTGGCATTTTCAAAGCATTTTCTGTACTTCTATTTTCTAGTTCTACATTTCTGTTTTATTTTCCAAAATTCTAATTATAAGCATTTTAGTCTTCTTTGTTTATATTGCATTTGCAGTCACCCCTCCTTTAGAAAAATTTGCATGAGCGTTTGGTGTTCTCTTTCTGATACCATAGTGAGACAAATCTCTAGACTCATGACATCTCATGATAATAATCTTGTTGTAGATCTTGGGATCTCTTGAGCTTCTACTCTTGGTATAGACAATAGAGCACTAGGCCTGTAAACCACCCTTAGTAACTCTCTGCATCTTGGAACCACACATGATGACAATAAACTTGATGACCTTCCACATGATAAGATATTTCACATTCATGCAGACCTAGCAGATATCCAACATGAAGTAATATTTGAGAACATATCTGCCACTGCTATCCACACCATAGAAAACATTCAACATATGCTTGATAATGATGATGGCCTAGGCGTTGTGAAGAAAATAGTGGAGATATATCAAAAACATGCCTCTTCCACACCTAGGGTCTCTCAACCAGCCACCCCTATTTTTAGCCAAGGAGGACCTTCCACTCCTCCTTCAAAAATAGCTTCCATTCCTACCTATGCCTCTCCTAATGTGACAACAATAGTGCAACATATTAACAATGTGATTCCTTCAATTGGTATTCCTACTAGTATTCCTACTTCCCATGTGGAATCACATCCTTTATCCTCTTCCACCATATCCTCCATTAGAATCCCATTCACTTTCCCTTCCACTACATTCACCCCATCACCACTTTCCCTTCCTTCTAATACCACTTATACCGACCCTCTCTTCACACAACTTTTTCACACCGTTTCATCAATGCAACAACATATTTCCACCATCCATCAAAACCAACATGGTTCACCCACCCACTATGTTCGTAGTAATCCCTTGTCCTTAGAAATCCTACACACCCCATTTCCACAAGGAATAAAAATAACTAGATTTGAGAAGTATGGAGGGAAGGGTGATCCTTCTAATCACGTTAATGCTTATACTGCCTTGTGTAGTGATTTTTCTCTCAACAAAAAATTGTTAGCCAAAATTTTTCCTAGGACCCTTAAAGATGCTGCCTTGGATTGGTTTTCTTCCTTACCAAACAATTCAATTAGTTAATTCAATGAACTTGTTGATGCCTTTATCAACCACTTCCAAGTGCACATGACTCCTAAAAAGACCTTGGCCGATTTGATGAGGTGTAAGAAAGACCCTAATGAAAAGATAACCAACTTTATCTCCTGTTATCAGTCACTTTATTCCTTAATTGATGTCAAGTTACCCGATACACATCTTCAAAAGATGTTTACTAAAAACTTGCTAACAGCCCTTCAAGACAAGCTCACCCTGATGAAATTTCCTTCCTTCATGCACTTATGCCAAGCACTCTGTGATTATCACAATTCAACTAGTAGTCGTGATATGCGATCCACTTCTAGTCGAGTTAAGAAGTCTAACGCTACCAACCAAACCAACTCTCAGCCATTTCGAAAGCCAAATAAAGGGTTTTTGCAATTTAACCCTCCTTCCTAACCCGAAACCGCCAATAATCAAATAGCGGTTGTTAAGATCGCGATGCGTTTTAATTATGGAGATCCTAAATGAACCTTCACACCTTTACCTGATACCCTCCATAACACCATGAATCAACTTCTCCAGCAACAAATGATTTCCTTACCTCTTGTCCATGCACCCGATCCTAATAATCCCTTACCTCCATCCTATAACTCCAACGCCTATTGCTATTTTCATCAACATAATGAACATGACACCGAACAATGCAAGCATCTTAAGCACCTTGTAAAAGACCTCATTGATTCGGGCCATATATCCATTGCTGATATTAATGATAAAGGCAATAAGTTTGTTGCACCCCCAAACCAAAATTTATAGATTTTCACCAATCCCATGCCTAAACATAATGTTTCCTTTGTCATATCCAGTGAAACTTCATAGAATGATGTTATGAATGTTGATACACAAGATGAACATTTTGATCCTCTTTCAAATGAAACCCATGTCAAGCCTATGGATGAGATGGTAGGCATGATAGACGCCATCCATCGTAAGGGCTTGATCCAACAAAATTGATGCACTTAGGGAAAGAGGATTCCCCAATAGGCTCCTAGGGTTTTTCACCTAGGAGCTTGGTTGAGAAATGGCTCTCTTTCGCACTAATGTTTTCTTGGCATTCATTCAAAGGGGATTAAGGGGTTTCTATAGGTTTGGTGTGTGTGGAATGTGTCTAAGTGCTAGAAATGGATAAAAGAAACTAAATGCTAATGTAAAACCTAGAAAGTGCAACTATGTTTGAATGCAAATAAACTAAGAAATGTAATATAAACTAAAAAAAAATGAATGAAATAGAATGTATGCACCTAGAAATGAGTTGCAGACTGGATTGGAGGCTGAAAAAGCTATTGATGCTAAAATTCTAGCCTACTGGGACACTTACTCCATTCTGGGTGACCTAGTCCTAGATCTGGAAAACTTCATCAAAGCTCGTTTTTGCCAAAAGGATATCCAAATCTACCAAAATATCTGAAAATAGGTTAAGAGGGAATAGGTCACCATTGTTGGTGAATTAGTCCTCTTCTGAATTTCTAAAGATCAGAAAGTGGAATCTGAAGCTCTCAGTTTGCACTTTCTGCTTCTCCAGGTGCCCGGATCTGAAACTTTGATTCTTGGCCTATAAGTATCTTCCAAGATCCAACTAGGGTTTCTCCAACCTTGAAGAGCTTTGAAAATTTGATGAAGATTCTTCCACCTTGGTTCTTTCCCAAATCTGCATACAAGACCTGCATATCACACTAAGATGGCAAAACTTGTTGATTGTTAGGGCATGGCCTTTTGATTAATCAAACCAAGATAATGAAATAATGTAAAGAAGCATGAAACAATGGAGTGTACCTTACCTTTATGATGGATCTTGAGTTGCAAAAATGGAGGATTCAACCCTTGAATGCTTCAAATAAAGGTGTGTTGATGAATTAGAATACTCAAACCCTATCTTTCTTGGGAAGAATGAGAGATGAAGAATAGGAGAAAGAGTTAGGAGGAAAAGAAAAAAATAATTAGGGTTGAAAGTTAGGCGAAAACCCTTATTTATACAACTTGTGCCCTAATTTCCCAAAAATAACACCATACAGGCTGACCTTAGGGTTTAGGAGACAAAATCCCAAAATAAATTTGAATTAATTTTGATTTTTATGCCACATGGGACTAGGTCACCAAAGGTGGCAACCTAGTCCACCTGGGCATTTTTGATTGGTGTTTGGGGATTAAAAGGTGATTAATGTTGTTTGTTAGGATTGTCTTTTGAAACACACCTAAGATTGGACTTATGAGTGTATTAAGGGGTCATTATAGCATAAGAAAGGGTTGATTTAGTGATGAAAAGCCTAGGAAAGTGTGAAAATGTATTACAACACCTTACAACACTTTGGAACAAGGCTTGGAAAGAGGTAAAAAGTAGCTGAAAAAGGTCCAAAATCCATAGGCAAGGGTCCAAATGAGTGAAAAGTGTCAAAGGATACACTTTTTGGCGACACCGGGCCAAACCAAAACATCTCTTGATATTACTTTTTCACCTTAAGATATACTCAAAAATCTTCTCAACAGTCCCCTCTACATAGCCGAAAGAATTTATGATAAGCCCACTAATGGGATACTCATAGATCCCACCTATGGTGAGAATGTGATCATGAAATAATTTTTGGTACTGCATGCTCTTTATCAAGATGCTTATGACAAACCTAACACATGGATCAAGACTGATAATGGTTTTTCATGCCCTACAATTAGATCGATTGCTCTCCCATTACAGATAGGCCCTAAGACATTGGATGTTACATTATCCATCATCTCACAGCCAAACCAGTTTCGTTTGCGACTAGGCCATCCATGGCTTCGTTCAATGAAATCGATCCCTTCTGTTATTCATAAATGTTTGAAATTTCCCTTTGAGCCTGAAATATTCACCATCCACCATAGTGGATTCAATCCCTTATCCTCCAAAGGTAACTTTTATTTAGAAGCCTTTTGGCCTGAGCCCATGGAACCCATCACCCCTAGAAGAGATTTATTTTTCATTTCCTATCAAAATTTTATAGAAAAGAAAATATCTGAATTATCTCTTCGCAACATGACCCCCTCAACTTTCAAAACTCCCATTCTTGACGAAACTATGTTGCAACCCGAATCAGACATGCCTAACCAGACAACACTTGAAACCTCCTCTATATCATCCAAGAGGCCTAGAGATCATGATAGTAACTCCATCCTGCCTCCTCACATCAAAAGAGTGTATAAAACCAAGGAGAAAGTGGCTGACCCACCTATGGTTCCTCCCATTCCTCCCCCTAGGAATGAAAAGCAACCTATGATTGACCAGCCCAATCCTTCTCAGATGGAACTTGAAAAAATAATAAAAAGAAATAAAGGATCTAGGGAGCATAGGCATCACCGTCGTGCTCTTGCTCGCCAATCACCTTATCAAGAAAATATTGAAAATAATAATCCAAATTTTCCAAAAGAAGTGCCTAACAACCCTCATCCTCCACCACCACAACCTGATCCTATACCCTCATTACAACCAATATTACATGCTTCAACTAATATTGTCCTTTGCCCTCCTATTGTCATCAATCTAGATGATGATGATGATGAGAATGCTAGATTGGATGAAGAAGTGCATAACACTTTGAATACATTATTTTCCTCTTCCATGAGCATACATGATAATTCTCCTCAGACAAGTATTGAACTTGACACTAGTTTTGCAATTTCTATTGTCCCTCTCGCTAGTTGCCCATCCGAATTTTATACTGAGCAAGATTGGGATGTAGATGACTTGCTTGATGATTGACGCACATTTGCCTTACTAGTCTTTTATTTTTCTTTTGCATGCTTTCTTGTGTGTGATGTGTTTCCCCCGTATTGTTATGTTTGATGTTCTCTCTCTTTGTGTCCTTCTATTCATACCTTCATTATTCTATATGTTGTGCATTCATTTCATTTTTCACTTTTTCTTTTTGACTTCCTTTTGGGGATGATGCAAGCCACAATTTCTGTTGCACCAAAAGATCGACCTGTTAATGCTTGATACAACTGCCAAAGTTCACAAATCCATGAGAGGCAATTAGTCCATGTCACAAATCTTGACGGGAGAATTGACCATCTGCCAACAAACTCCCCCTCAACGTTACTCGAGGGGATTTGAACCCAAAACCTTTGGCTCTAATACCACTTGTTGGCCCACAATTGTCGTTGCACCAAAAGATCGACCTGTTAATGCCTGATACAACTACCAGAGTTAACAGATCCACGAGAGGTGGTTAGTCCATGTTAGAAATCACGAGGGGAGCGTTGACCATCTGCCAACAACAAGGCATTGATACCGCAATGTCTCCTTCATGTTGACCCGAAAGGCCTTTTCCTTTTCTTTTTTCCTTTTTGTTTACCTTTTGGGGATGATGCAAGGCATTGAGACCACAATGTCTTCTTCATGTTGACCCAAAAGGTCTTTTCCTTTTTTATTTTTATTTTTTTCTTTTTGTTTCCCTTTTGGGGATGATGCAAGGCATTGAGACCACAATATCTCCTTCATGTTGACCCAAAAGGCCTTTTCATTTTATTTTTGCTTTTTTTCTTCCTTTTGGGGATGATGCAAGGCATTGAGATTGTAATGTCTCATTCATGTTGACCCAAAAGGCCTTTTCCTTTTCTTTTTTGCTTTTTGTTTCCCTTTTGGGGATGATGTAAAGCATTGAGACCGCAATGTCTCCTTCATGTTGACACAAAAATGCTCTTTTTCTTTGACTTTTCCTTTTCCTTTTTTTGTCCTTTTGGGGATGATGCAAAGCATCGAGACATCCTATGTCTCTTCCATGAACCAAAATGACTCTTCCTTTTTTTTTTCGTTCTCTCTATTTCCTTCTTCCAGTTCTATGTATTTGGGGAGATGATGATAGTTTCAAGCTCTCTACACAAACACTACAACAATGAACATATTGACCGCAAGTCCATAGATCCCTTATGTGTTTGTGCGGGCACCCCCCCTTTTTTCTCTTTTCTTTTAGATGGCATAGCCTCACTTGGACACATATCACTTGGCATAGGGTTTTCCAAGTTGGATCTCATGTCCCTTTCTTTCCTTTTGCATTTTTTCAATTATCTACTTTAAAGTAATTACTCACAAAACGGTGTGTAGTAATTCCTTTAAAGTGGGGGCATACATTGGCATTATTTATTTTGTATTTTCTTTTCTTTGTCCTTGGTTCCTAGTGCAAACTTACTACTTTGTACGATGTGTTTATCACTTTTTGGATGACATTGGGTGTAATGTCCTTCATGAAAGTGACCTATCTTATCATATTACATTCCTCTTAGTGGCCTGATGCGACACACTGCATTACTTAGGTTACAAATTTTCTATTCTTTGATTGGTCCTCTCTTGGAGACATTAGACACAATGTTCCCTAAGTCAAAGACCTCACATGAACTAAATAAGACTCCTTTGAACATCCCTTTTGCATTTTACATTTTTCACTTTTGCATTTTTGCATATGTGGCCACTTTGCATAACACAACTTGCATGCCTGTAGTGCCATATTTCACTTGTTCATGAGCTCCAAGCATACACAAATTTGCTTGCCTCATAAACTGTGAACCCTTTTCTTTCGTGGCACCTTATCAAACTTATCAGGAGGTATAACTTTGTTATGGTTGAGCGGGAAGCTCAACTAGCAACACGACTTTCCCCATAGCCATCTTTGTGTGTGTGTGAGTGCATACCAACCGAGTGTATGTTTCTCACCTTTTGGGCCTTCTCACCCAACACACAACTAAAAGTCTTGTTCCCCCAGAGTGAGTACACTTCCTTTCGGACAAACAACCTAGATCTAATCCACAACTAGATGGACAAATGATCAAAGCTTGATCTGAACTTCCCTCTCTCTTTACTCTTTTGCATCACTCCTTGTGTTAGATTTTGTACTTATGTTGGGTTTCACCATGGGATCTTGATCTTGGGGGCTTGATCATCCCTCTTGATTATAGTTATCCCACCTTACTAGCATGAATACAATCAGATCCCTCTTGATATGCATGACTTGGCTACTTTAGTGTGAGTTTGAAGCCAGTTCATTCTCTCACTAAAGTGGGGGCTAAATGTGTCACCAAAAATTGTAGCCTTGACACTTTTCACTCATTTGGGCCTTTTCCCTTGGATTTTGGCCTGGTTTTGCTTTGATATAATGTTGTAATGTGGCCAATACATTCTCTCACTAAAGTGGGGGCTAAATGTGTCACCAAAAATTGTAGCCTTGACACTTTTCACTCATTTGGGCCTTTTCCCTTGGATTTTGGCCTAGTTTTGCTTTGATATAATGTTGTAATGTGGCCAATACATTCAAATTAGGTTTTGAACGCTTGCAAATAAATAACAACCTAATGGTGTTTTACAAAGGTGTTGTGAAGTGTTATAACACATATTCCCACTTTTCCAAGACCCTTTCAACATAATTCACCTAAACAACCCCTTTTTACCTCTTTCCAAGCCTTGTGCCAAAGTGTTGTAAGGTGTTGCAATACATTTTCATACTTTCCTAGGCTTTTCATCACTAATTCAACCCCTTCTTATGTTAAATTGGACCCTTAATGTACTTTTAGACCCTACTTAAGTGTGTTTTGGGAGACAAGCCCATTAAACATCATTAAAAACCACTTAATTCCCAACCACCACTTGAATTTGTCCAAGTGGACTAGGTTGCCACCTTGGGCAACCTAGTCCCTTTTGGCATAAAATTCAAAACTAAAACAAAATTCTAACAAGAAATTGCCTCCAAAACCCTAAGGTCAGCCTATCATGTGTTATTTTTGGGGAATTAAGGCATAGCATGTATAAATAAGGGTTTTTATCCTCATTTCCTCCCTCCTAACATATTTTCGTCTTCACAAGCACTCAATCTTCTCAAGCAAGCATTCAAGCACTTAGGATTTCAGACATTATCCATTGGAGCTGGTTCTTGCATAACTTCAAACACCTTCAACAAGGGTTTGGTGAGTGTTTACATTTGATTTTCATTCAATCATCTTTCCCTTTCATTCTATTTCATTTGGGTTTGATTACCAACATGAGGTTTGACTAAGGCAAACCCCTATTCTCTAACCCTAATCTTTTTCCTTCACTTTGCATGTGTGATTTGTAGGTTTTTATGCAAATTATCAAGGAGAGAAGTGTTGAAAAGGTGTCATCATTCCATCCACAACATTCCAAGTCAAAAAACCCTACTAGGAGCTAAAAGACAACTTGCAGGTCATTTTCTGAAGATTTAAACACAGGTCTTTGTTAGAAACAAAAGTACAAGTGGGCATCTATAGATTCCAAAATCGAAACTCTTGAAAGATCTAAGAAAACTAGCTCACTATAATTGGTGAATTAGTCCCAATACCAAGCTTGAAAAGTGGTTTCTATGTTTTTGCATACCCTTTTACCAAAAACCTATTTCGACAAGGTTTCCCGGGAAGTGGAATAGGTTGCCCATTCTAGCGTAAGTGTCCCAGTGATAATTTTCAATAGATTCCAAAAGATTATAGAGCTCCTCTTCTTCAACCTTCAGTTTCCAGGTGCACCATTTCTATCTCTTCCAGTTTCTTTATAGATTGCATGCATTTTAGGTCATTATTAGGATATAGCACATAGTTTACATTTACTTTAGTTCACATTTTATATTTAGTTTATTTCATTACATTGAAGCAATTAGAAACACACATCACACCCATTTCCAAACACCCAACCCTTTTGAATGAACTCACCAAAACCACATCATTAGTGTGAAAGAGAGCCATTCTTCCACCTTGCTCCTAGGTGAAAAGCCCTAGGAGCCTAATTGGGGAATCCTCTTTCCCTAATAGCTATTATTTTTGGTGGTTCACATCTAATGTCATACCTCCTCCCACAAGAAATCCATTCATTTGTCCTTCCAACACATACAGACCACCACCATATTCACCTCCATCTCACACCAAAAGCAATGATCCTATCATTAACCACCTTTTACAAAGTTTTCATCTCTTTAACATAATGTTTCTACCATAAACCAAAATCAAAATGGTCCACCTTCATACTATGTCAAAAGTAACCCATTATCCTTGGAGATATTGAAAACTCCGATGCCACAAGGTATAGAGGTCCCTAGATTTGAGAAATATGGAGGAAAGGGAGACCCTGCTAATTATGTTGATTCCTTTACTGCTTTGTGTAGTGACTCTATCCTTGAGGATAAAATTTTGGCTAAGTTTTTCCCTCGATCCTTAAAAGACATTGCCTTGGACTAGTTTTTTGCATTACCGAATAACTCAATTCATTCATTCACTGAACTTGTTGAAGCCTTTATTAACCATTTCCAAGTGCACATGGTTCCTAAAATGACACTAATTTGATGAGATGCAAGAAAAAATGAGGGTGAAAAGGTCACCGACTTTATTTCTTATTACCAATCACTTTATTCCCAAATCAAAGTGAAGATTCTCGATTCCCACCTTCAAAAGATGTTCATAGATGATTTATGAAGTAAGATAAGAGACAAGCTTACCATGATGAAATTCAATTCCTTCATGCACTTGTGCACTGCCCTTCAAGACTATTATAATTCCATAGGTAGTTGTGAACCTAAATCCACCTCTACATGTCCTAAAATGTTTGAACCTTCAAACCAAAACACCTACCAACCTTTTAGAAGACAATTTTTTTTTTTCCTTCAACTAAATTCCACCTCTCAACCTACCCAACCAATTGATACCTAAGTAGATGTTATAAAAAAGAGTAATCTTTATATCTTTGGGGATCCACAAAGGAAATTTACTCCCTTACCCGACACACTTCAAAACATCATGACTCAATCTAATAAACAAAAAAATCTTACCTTACCTCCCATTCGACCTCTTGACCCTAGCAAGCCATCACCTCTGAGCTTTAGACACAATACCTGTTGTGCTTACCACCAATTAAAAGGACATAATACAAAAATTTGCAAACATCTTAAACATATTGTGCAAGATCTCATTGATTCCAATCATATCCAAATTGGAGGTGTGACTGACAAAGGCAATAAATCTGTAGCTCCTCCTAACCAAAACTTGCAAATCTTTACCAATAACATGCCGAACCACAATATTTCATTTGTTAAGGCTAGTGAAACTAAGACTGATGTAATGAATGTTGACACAAATGATGATAACATGAGCAATAGTGAACAAAATCCCATGGATGATAATGAACAAAATCCTATGGATAGTAATGACCAAAGTCCTATTAATACAATGATAGGAGTCATTGATATCAAGCCTCATAAACAACAAACAAAAATTCCTATTGATATTACTTTCTATTATGAAGAAACAATCAAACATGCACCTGATGGTCCTCTTTACATAGCCAACAAAATCAATAACAAGCCCACTCCTGGGTTTTTAATTGATCTCGTCTATGGAGAGAACACGATTAAAAAAGAACTCTTATATGTGCATGAACTCACTCAAGATAGATATGATAAACCAAAAATATGGATTAAAACACATGATGGTTTTGCTCGTGCTACAATGGGCTCGATCACACTCCCTTTACAAGTAGGACCGAAAAAATCAAATGTATCATTCTCTATTATATCTAACTTAGACCAATTTCATGTGAAGTTAAGCTACAAATGGCTTCACTCCATGAATGCGGTCCCATCCGTTGTCCATAAGTACTTAAAGTTTCCAATCGAAAATGAAATATTCACCATAAACCATAGTGGATTTAGACCCCTGTCCTTCAGGGGGAATTTCTCTTTAGATTACTTTTGGCCTCAACCCATGGAACCTGTAAAACATCGTGAAGACTTCCTCTTCCTATCCTACCAAAAGTTCAAAGAAAAATGCATAACCAAGCTATCTCTTGAAAACTTTCCTCCACCCATGATGAAACCTCCACCACCTAAACAACACAATACTGAGCCTAAAAAATTTCTAATAAACGATGACCCATCCATGAACAAATCCTTACCTGTTTCCTACTAGAGACCTCGAGAAAACCAAACAGGTCCTATTTTACTACCTAAGAAAATTTATAAAGCCAAAGAGCAAGTGGTCGAACAACCTTCCATGGTTTCTTCCATTCTTCTCTCACAAGAAGAAAAGGAACCTATGGTTGATCAAACCAATCCTACACAAACACAATTTGAAAATCATAATAAAAGAAACCACAATGCTAGAGAGCATAGGCATAGGAATTGTGCTATTGCTTGAAAGATGAATAATGAGAAAAAAAATGAAAATGAAAATCCAAACTTGACAAAAGCAATAAACGATGAGCCTCCTCTCTTACCAGAGACTGCAAATTCAAGATATGAAGGACTAGAACCTTCTATGGATATCACCATTCATCCTCCTATTGTGGTTAGCTTGGATGACAGTGAGGAAACAACTAAAATCGATGAGGAAGTGCATAATGACTTGAATTTTTTATTTTACTCATCCATGAGATTAAACGATAAAAACCATGATGATCCTCCTAAACTGAGTGATTCACCATGTGTTGAACTTGGTGATTCTCCTAGTATAGGACTTGATGTGATCCCTCTCACTAGTGATTTTCATTCTACATATATTGAACAAGACTAGGATGCATATGACCTACTAGATGGTTGATCTGCATATGCCTTACTAGTCGTTTTATTTCTCTTTCACTTGCATGTGTGTATTGTGATCCCATGTGATGTTCTGTTTGATGTTTCTCTCTCTTTATGCATTCCTCTATTTGTACCTTCATTCGTTTATATTTCGTGAGCTTTTTTCCTTTTCGTTTATCTTTTCATTTTTGTCTTGTATTTTCTTGTTGGGGATGACGCAAGGTGTCGAGACACCCTATGTCTCTTCAATGTTGATCCAAAAGGATTTTCTTTTCTTTCGCTCTCTTTGTGTCATTCTTTCAGTTCTATGTATATCTGGGAAATGATGACAGTTCTGAGCTCTATAGTAGTATTGCAACAAAGATAGATACTGACCCCGAATCCATAGATCCATTATGTGTTTCTAGGGGGAAAAAATATTTTCCTTTTCATATTTTGGCTACTTTAAATTAATTTCTCACATTATGGTGTTAGAAATTTCTTTAAAGTGAGGGCATACATTGGCATTATTTTGATTGCATTTTTCCTTTTTCATATTCCTTGATGTGATTTTATTACTTTATACGATGCATTTTCCTCTTTGTAGTGACATTGGGAGTAATTTCCTTCAAGAGTGTGGCCTATCTTAGCATATTATATTCCCCTTAGTGATTATGTGACATACTACATCCCCTAAGTGGTGAATCTTTTATCCTTTGACCGGTCCTCTCTTGGAGACATTAGGAATGATGTCCCCTAAGAGTAAGATCTCACATGAACTAAGAAAAATCCCCTCTAACATCTCTCTTTATTATTGCATTTCATTTTCTCCTTATGTCCTTATTAAATTCATGGAGGTATGGCTTTAATATATGAACTCCCTAGGGATCACCTAGTGAACAACTAGCTTCACTAGCCCATGTGATCATGCATTTTTGTACCTTATTAAAGTCATGGAGGTATGGCTTTGATATGGTCCCTCTTGGGGCTCACCTAGTGGAAAACTAGCTCCCACTAGCCCTCATGAGCATGCATTTTGTTTACATAGTGGACAATGTGTTCCACTTGTAAACCCTCTTCAATCCTAAACCTGGTGCACCGCGTTGGATGGCCATTCTCGAAGCTTGATCTGTTGTAGTTCTTTTCCTTTTTCCTTTTCCTTGTCTTTGATCCAATGTATGTTTGCAATCTGATTTTGGCTTCATATATCATCCACAAGTGTGTTCCTTTGTGCCTATGTTGGTTTGCCATAGGATCTTGATCCTAGGGGCTTGGCCACCCTCTTGATTATTGCCATCCTATCTTGCTAAAATTTGTACATTTGAACCCCTCTTGATTGTGTGGTTGGCTACTTTAGTGTGAGTTTGAAGAAATTTCATCCTCTAACTAAGGTGGGGGATAAATGTAGTGTCGTAAAATGCATACCCTTTCATTTTCACACTTTTTTGGGTCCGCCTTGCTTTATTTATCCTTATTTATGGCTTAATTGGTCCTATTTTGTGTCCACAAGCCCTATGAATGGCATCTTTTTTTGGGTAATCCCGACATTCCCCAATGCATAAATGATTTACCAATGATTTTGATTGGCGTGTCCTTGATTTTTGGTCAGGACTAAAACACCACTTAGGGCATCTTTGTCCCCCCGAGGTTTTGGGACCCTGATTTTGAGGCATCTTAATTAGGCCCCTTTTTGGTGTATGTGCCCCAAGTTTCATCACTTGGGACTAAGACGCCACCTAGGGCATCTTAGTCATCCTTGAGTCATTTTTCGGGATTTAATTTCAAATTCTAGTAGGATTTAGCCTCCTTCATTTAATGAATTCATATGTCAGCTTGGTGTGATATACTTTTAGGATATTAAGCATTGATAAGTATAAATACAAGGTTCATTCATTCATTTTCATCCTAACAACTTGAGTATTGATTCCCAAGGAAAATTTATGAGATCAAGAGCATTCAAGAGAAATTCATCAAGCATTCAGATCCATCATCAATATTCAAGCATCATGTGTGTTGTGCTAACATTTGTGATGTAGGGTTTTGATTTAAGCAAACACCCAATTCAAGATCTATCAAGAATTTCAAGATCCATATCCATTGTAGCCATTTCATACAAGTTTGTAGAATTTACAAGGGTTTGGTGAGTTGTAGCATTACATTTTGTTCGTTCACCATTTCCCTTCATTTCATTATTTTATTTTAAGGTTTAATTACCAACAAGGGGCTTGACCAAGGCAAACCCCCATTCTCTAACAATCAACAAGTTTTCCCTCCCTTGCATATTTGTTTTTGTAGATCTAGGTTGAAGAATTGAAGATCACTTGGAGTGAAAATTTGTAAAAGTTGCATTGCAAAGGTGTCATCTTCATGGAAACTCACCTACAGGTTAGATCTGTCAGTTTCAGAACTTGAGATCCGAAAAGAAGCAAGTAGAGACCTTGGAGCTCATGATCACATTCAAACTTTATAGAAATTCAGAGTGGGACTAATACACCAAATTGGGTTTCTTATTCCTCCCAAGAATTTATTTCTAAGATTCTTTCAGATTCGGTTTCGACATCCAAAGATTCTATGTTTGCCCCAAAAAATAGCAGCGAGACTAATACGCCATCTTGGGCATCTTAGTCCTCCAAGGCATATTTTGACAACTTCTTTGAATTTGTAGAATCCTCACATCATCTCCAAACTTCCTAGGTACACATACCCTAACTTGGTGTTGCTCATTTTCATTATTTGCATCTCATTTAGCTCATTTTAGGTCATTTTGCATATCACAATGTGTTTTCCAACATTGTCTTTTCCAAGCATTTGCTTGGTGGTGAACCCCTTAAAGCTGAAAAGAACTCCCTCCTAGGTCCTCCTAATTATTAATTGACTCACCTTGTGAGGTTGATAGTCAATCCAATTAGGGTTCTTAGGACATAATTGAATGACCTAGATAGAATAGGAGGTAACCACTATAGACACCAAAAATTGGTCTAGGCTTGCAACACCATTTTCAACATAATTCTCATGTTCATGGTCATGATTAAATAATATTAATTTTTTAATTATTTTCTAAAGTCACCTATCCTCTATTAATTAAATAACTTTAATTATTTAATTAATTCATTATTACCTTTATTTCAATCTTGATTAATTAAATAAATGTTATTTATTTAATTACGCCGCTAATTAATTAATCCTCTTTCTAAAATTAAATAAATTATTATTTAATTTACCCTCATCACATTTTCGACTATAATTAAATAATCATTTCAAATTATTTAATTATTCTATATAACCTTTTCTCCAGTCAATTAAATAAATCTTTATTTATTTAATTTAATCCCTAAATTTTGAATGTTGAATTAAATAACCATTTAATTCATAAAAAAATTTATTCCTGGCATATTATTCCGTGATTAGATAATCACTTAGTTATCTAATTAATCATTTACCACTTAAGTCAATATTTAATTAAATCAGTCAGTTATCTCTTGATTTAATATCTGATTGTTTCTAATGAACATACCTTTTGGTTTAATTAATCAGTTCTCTAGTTTCAATTCTTCTGCGTGCAAACTGTTATTAATTAAATAACTTTAATTAATTAATTAATTCATTCATGCATTCGAAAAATCTATTTCCTCTTTATGTTTTACATGCAATCATTATTCTTCTTTATTTTGAATAGTCTCGACTAAAGATTAAATTGTTATTTAATTTAATCTCCATCATTTATGCTTTTTTACTTGCGTTATTACTGACACTGAATCTCTATCGCATGGCATTCATTAATCTCAATTGTCGATCTATCTTTTGAATATGAGTTGATCATTCAAACATCAATTTTTTATAAATTGACCTAACCTTCGTCATTATTCCTCCTCCCAAAATCTTTATACTTTTAGGAAGCAAATTTAAGAATCTTCGATATTTTACTAAATCATTATCACATAGGCCATATTTGCATACTTAAAAAATCTAAGGGCAATTATTATACAACGAAAAAATGGAGAAGTGAAATAAAGGTGATTCATGGAATGGACGAAGAATTTGGTGAGATTATTCCTTTTGTTTTTTTATTTATGCTTTTTAATTATATTGTTCTTTGTTGCTAGCTTAGGTTAGATTTAAGTTTATTACATTAGAATTGCTTAATGTTGCATTCTTTTTTCCTTAACATTACATTGGTAAACCCGATGTATAAGGGTATGTGCAGGATCATGATGGTCCAAAAAGTGGCAATATGATGGGTATGTGGCTGATGACTTCTTTTTACCCAAAATTAATGAAATGAAAAGGGTTTTTAAAGGATATTCTCAAATTTCCACCAATATAAATTATGCTTTATTTTGAATTTAATAAATAATTATTATTCATTTTCTATTGAATTACGACTAAAGTCCTGATTGATAGGCTGATTGAAAAACATCTATAGCTTTCAAACAATATCATATTTTTTTAAATCCAAAACATGCATCACATTCTATGCTTCGCATAATATAAGATTAAAAAAAAAAAAAAATGAATTTCATGAAGTTTTGACCAAGTTAAGGTGGTCAGACATACGAGTCTTTATATTTTTTAAAAGTTGTAATAAAAAAATTATAATTAATTATTTACTTGGAATTTTTTAATAAAAAATATATGTATCACATCGGGACATGAGTCTTATACTTATATCTAAAATTTTATAAAAAAATACTATCATTTTAATGTGGTTAGGGTGGTCAAACAGACACCTACTTCTTATTTTTTCCCTAAAACTTAAGTACTATTGTATTGAAATTTCAAATTTTCACCAAATAGATTTTAATTTTTTGTAAATAAACCTACTATTTTAGAAAATAAATTCAATTTTCTACAAATTCTATTCTTACATATTTTTGAAATAACATAGATAACTTATTCAATTTTTTTTGAATTTTTTGCCACTTAAGGGCCTATTTTTTTCCATGATGATCCTGCACATACCCGTAACCAAGGTAAGATCATAAATCATATCCAAACTGCTGATGAAAATATCCATACCATTACCATAAAGAAGAGTCCTGAATGTGCTGTCAATACACGCCGAACTAAGATAACCATTCCAGGTCTTTCATCGGAGCCACAACCACAGTCTTCCAAGACTAAGTATAATTTACTTGACTAGTTGGGGAAGACCCGAACACAAATATCCATCTTGGAATTATTAACCATATCACCTGATCATCAAGCTATTTTAGACAAATCTTTGCAAAGCACAACTGTCCCCACCAACTTAGATGTCGATCATTTCAAAGAGATGGTAGGATACTTAACCAATTATCATCATGCTACCTTCTCTCAACATGATTATTCAAATGAGAAGAAAAACCATAACGACCAATTACACCTTGAAGTTCTTGTCCATGAAATGAAAGTCAAACGAGTCTTGGTAGATGGAGGAGCAGGGTTGAATCTTTGCACCTTGATATTGGCTAAGGCATTAGGTTTCTCAGAAGAATGTGTGGATACCACTAAGAGCATAGTTATTAAGGCATAAGATGATGAGGAAAGATCATCCAAAGGAGTCGTAACACTCCCTATCAGGATTGGCCCTTCGGTTATGGACACTAGTTTCCAAGTCTTGGATCTCCTCCTTCCCTATAATCTCTTATTGGGTAGACCATGGATACATGCTATGAAGGCCATACGTTCTACTTACCATCAATGTCTTAAATTCCTGTACAATGGCACCAAGATGACCATCAATGGTGATCCAAATCCTTTCCAAAATTGTACTAGCCTACACGAAATACCAAAAACAACAGGTGCCTATTAATCAGGAGGCTTCATCCTCCACCTTATCCCTATATGTTGATCCATTAACTCTTTCCAAATCATACACATACCAAACACCATCATCTACTCCTAAGGTCGAGATCCAAGATAAGGGTTGCGAAGAATATCACATGAAAGCATCCTATTGTGTCAGCCAGTTGGTTCCTCCTAAGTCATACGGTTTACCCGCAGTAGATAAAAGACAATTTATTATCACAATACATGTCCCTCCTACAATGAATTTCATAAAATGGGGAGACTTAAGTAAAGAAGCTATGGATCAAGAAGATGTGACCTCTTGGTTATAATGAAGACAATGAAAACCCTCCACCATCTGTTCAAATGTCTAAAGATCAATATGGAAAATGTTTCATGATAATGCAAAGGAAAGGATATGATGGACATAGTGGGTTAGGACTACACTAGAATGGAATGACTGAACCAATCATTGTATCTCAATGACCTAAAGGCCTAGGGCTAGGGTTTCAACTGATTAGGATTGGCGTTCCTAGTACCTCGACACCATCACAAGAGGAAGTAAGTGCTTATGAATATATTGAGACATCCAATGAACCATCTGACCCATTTCATTGTGACTCCCCTAACTCAAATGAATATGAATGGGATTCCCTTTCCTCCACCAACATAATGGACCTAGATAAGTTATTTGGGGAACTTGACCAAATGCTAAATCCCTCGCCAAACTCAACTGATCCCTATCCTCAAGCGTCCTTGACAAAAGAAGAATGGCTCAAGATTTACTATTGGGAACCATTGATCCCATCTCTTAGGAATCTAATGAATCGGCTTCTGATGACCTAGCCCTTATAGTGGTCCCACCTCAGAGTCTACCTGTCCCTAGGAAAATGAAAAAAAATGAGTTAGTAAGAAACTTTTGTGACCATGTCAATAGGTCTATCCTCACTTTGTCAGCCTCCAACTTTGATAATTCCGATGATGAAATACCCCTCATATACCCCTAGCTTATGGATTGGGATCAACAAGACATCCCCATCTTAGACAATTTGAGAACAACAAAGCAATAGCTGAGTTCATGGGACTGCGATATGACATACCTAGTGGTGATCATAAGGTTGGAATTACTATAGACTTGGATAACATGTCATATTTTGGGGAGTTTGTTCACCCCTCCAGTCACAAAAGTGAAAACAAAAAAGAAAATTAATGAAAAGAATGAAAATGACAAGTCCCTAGGTGAAAACCGAAAGGCGCCTTTGGACGATAAAAAAACAAAAGTAAAGGACGCATCTAAGGGAAAAAACCTCTTAGAGGCACCCAAGGATGGAGGGTTGAACATTCTCCCAGTTGCTAAGGAAAAGTCACCAATTTTAGTAGAAGAATCCATCGAGATCAACATAAACACTAAAGATAACCCTTGGGTAATTTATTTTGCAACATCTTTGATAGAGATAGAGCAACGAGAGTTTTGTGACTTCTTTACAAAAAGATAGATCAAATTTGCATGGTCATACACCGACATGCCTAGAGTGGATCCTGACCTTATATTACATCATTTACCATTACAACTAGGTGTTAATCCTGTGAAGAAAAAGTTAAGAAAAATGCACCCACAAATTTCTTTATTAGTCAAGGCTGAACTAAAGAAATTGTTGGATGTCATCTTTATCAAATCAATAGACTATGCAAAATGGATTTCTAATCTTGTGCCAGTAACGAAACCATTTTGGGGCATTCACATTTGTGTAGACTTCAGAGATATAAATAAGGCATGTCCTAAGGATGACTTCCCTTTGCCAAACATTGACATGATAGTGGACCTAACAATAGTGTATGAGATGCTATCCCTCATGGATGGTTTCTTCAGATATAATCAAATCAGAATCACACCTGAGGACCAACACAAGAAAATTTTTACATGTCCATGGGGAACATATTGTTAGAACGTCATGCCTTTTGGGCTCAAAAATGTTGGAGCTACATACCAACGTGCCATGACAACTATATTCCATGACCTTGTACATACTTTCATGGAAGACTATGTGTATAATATGATAGCCAAATCATTGACAATAGTTGATCACTTGCAAGTCCTAGATAAGATATTTCAAAGACTAGAAGAATACAAAGTAAGGCTAAATCCAAAAAAATGTGTCTTTGGTGTTCAATTAGGAAAACTTCTAGGATACATCATTTCTAGATGAGGCATTGAAGTGGACCCAACAAAAGTAAAAGCTATAATAGACATGCCTCCACCAGCTAACATAAGTCAGCTAAGGACACTAAAAGGAAGACTACAGTCTATCAGATGATTCATAGTGTAGCTAGCAGATAAGATACATCCATTCCAAAACTTACTCAGAAAAGGGGTATTGTTTGTATGGAAATAAAAATTCCAAGAAGATTTTCAAAAGATCAAGGATTACCTACTTACACCACCAGTGTTAATGCCACCTACATATACATGACCTTTGATACTCTATATTTCAGCAACCCAATCAACACTAGGAGCCTTACTTGCACAAAATGACGATGAAGGTCATGAAAGAGAAGTGTACTATATCAACCATACTTTGGTGGGATATGAGATAAACTATAGTCACATAGAGCATGCTTATCTTGCAATAGTTTTTGCTACTTAAAAACTTAGGCACTATATGTTAAACCACAGAACCATGTTGGTCACAAAGATAGATCCTTTGAAACATCTCCTAAGAAAAAGCAACACTAATAGGCCGATTGGATAAATGGGTGATGATACTTAGTGAATATGACATCCAGTATGTAGAAAGAGAATCTATAAAAGTGCAAGTTATTGCTAATTAGCTAGCAGACTCACCCATTGATGTAGAACATCCATTAGTTGTAGATTTTCTTGATGAGTTCATCTTTACCATTGACAAAAGAACCACATGGAAGCTATACTTTGATGGGCCCCACACTAATCATGGTTCAAGAGTAGGCATATTGTTTGTCATACCTCAAGGCAACATAATTCCTAAGTAATTAAAAATTTCTTTTCCATGCACAAATAACATATTGGAATATGAGGCCCTTGTGACAAGATTACAGATGAAAATCAAATGGAAGATCAAACATTTACAAGTCTATGGAGACTCTCAGCTAGTAGTCCGACAAGTCAATGACGAATATGAAACCAAGGATGAGAAACTTTCCCCATACAAATGAATGACATACATCTTTAAGCAATATTTTTGATAACATTAGATTTCATCAAATACCTTGCATTCAGAATAGGGTAGCAGATGGTATGGCAACCGTGGTTCATTATTGGATATACCTAGCAACATGACTAAATTTGAGTTTTTGGTAGAACAAATTTTGGTCCCTGCCTTTGACGTCCTAGATTCTGTGATGGTGTGTGAGCTTGTTGGTCCCACTTCCCCATGGTACAAAGACATATATGACTACCTTCATGCCCAAATCCTACCCTTAGAACTTTCAAACAGCCAACATAGGACATTTATCCATAAGTATTCCAAGTATACAATCATCAGAGATACCCTTTATAAATGTGCCCTAGACAATACCTTGTTGAGATGTATCGATGCTGAAGAAGCACAAGAAACCTTAGATGTGGTACACGAGGGTATATGTGGATCCCATTCCAGCGGTCCTACCTTACCCAAGAAGATTATGAGACTAGGCTATTATTGGCCAACCATGGAAAAGGACTCATATGTCTATTAAGAAATGTCGACAATGCCAGGTACACAAAGAATTGATACATGCACCAACACAGGAGCTCCGTTTGATAACTTCACCATGGCCCTTTTACCAATGGGGACTTGATCTCATAGGTAAGATACATCCTACATCCTCCAATGGTCATAATTTCATCATAACTGCAACCAAATACTTCACCAAGTGGATTAAGGCTACTCCTATGACTTGCATTAACAACACAAAAATTTCCAAGTTTATCCTTAATTATATCATTTGTCGATATGGTGTTCCTCAACCCATAATCATGGATAATGGTCACCCATTTAAAAACCAAGAAGTCTTCCATCTCTATGAAGAATTCCATATCCAAAACAAATTTTCCACTCCCTATTATCCACAAGGTAATGACCAAGCTGAGGCGTCTAACAAAAAAATCATCAGAATCCTCAAAAAGACTATCAATGATGCTGGTCGTGACTGACATTTACAACTTAATCCTGCCCTATGGGCTTACCACACAAGCATCCACACTCCCACCAGTGCCACTCCATACTCCTTGGTATTCGATTTTGAAGCCATCTTACCTATTGAGGTCAAAATTTCTTCCCTAAGGGTATCTTTGAAAGGTCATATTGATGATGAAGAGTACTGTGTGTCAAGACTGCATGAGTTAGAATTCCTAGACGAACGAAGAAAAAAGGCACTAGATCATCTCCAAGCATATCAAAAACATCTTCCTTGTAGCTATAATATGAAACTTTTGAATCGACACTTTGACATTGTGACCTGGTCTTAATGGAAAATCCAAAGAATCAAGTAGAAAGAGAAAAACTAAGCGAATTTGAACCAAACTGGTTAGGGCATTACATTGTTACAGAAGCCTTTGGATTAGAAGCATATCAACTCTCTACCCCTGAAAGAGAACCACTATCATCGCCAATCAACAACCTTCATCTGAATAGGTGGATGATCCCACAATACTGGTTTACAAATTTTTAAGCAAACTGGACACTGAATTGATTTTTTTTAACTGCTCCTATAGCGGCTAAACTGTGAGGAATTTGAAGATGATGCAAACTAGCGACTTGTGAAGTTTTGTCTATAGATTTTAAATATATTTTTTTCACTTTTTTTGGAATCATATTGCACTTCTTTTTCCATCTTCTTCGAAAACTAGCTTTTAAAAAAAACAACATTTTTAAGGAGTGATGCTCACCGTATACAACATAACTTTTTTTGTATGAAGGATAAAATTCTAATTTTTTCAAATTTAGATTTGTAACTATGATATCTAACGAGCTCATTTGGTTTCATAGTGTTTTATTAAATATTTTTTCCTTAATCAAGTTTCGAAGTCAAACCAATTATAATTCAGACATAGGCAGACCGTATACAACATAACGTTTTTTGTACATGAATTTATGAAGGAAGGCATGAATTTTTCTGCAATTTCCAATGTTCTGCCTTGTTCTTTTACATGTTACGGATTTGTATGAATTTTTATAGACTTTAAATTGATTTTTATTGATAGAAGGATGAACTAGCTTTCATTTGAAATTGGTAAATTGTGTTTTTGCATTGACTTTGGAGAAAGTTATGATCATTTTACCATTGGCAACCCTATGGGATTGTTTTCTCTAAATGTTGCAGGATGTTGCAGAGAATGGTACATATTGTAAAGATAAAATAAATATCTAAGACCTTTTGGAAATTTTAGATATGTGAATCTAGTTTCATTTTCTTCAAGTCTCATCAAATTTCATTAAGATTTGAATAATTTATGACCATTTTGGTGAGGGAAGGTTTGTACACTGTGTAGGGTTTGTAGTTTTGGAAAAAATGTAATAACTTTATTTTACACCGTTGGATCTTCATAAAAATTGGAAGGGAAGTATGTAATTATGTTATCTTCAATCTCACTAAATTTATTGGCTTTATGATTTGTTTTTTGGAATTTATAAATGGTAGTTCAGTGCATTGAATTGTGGGTTGCCATGAGAATGTTTTCAATGTGATCTAGAATGCACTTAATCATTGTTTGAGATGAATAATTTTATGAAAGTTGTCAAGTAAATGGAATGTTGAGTTGTGAATCCTCTTGCTCTGCATCAAGTCTCCTCCATTTTCATCCTCAACCCGAGCTTCGAAGGGAAAATTTTTGGAGTTTTTTGGTTGTAGAGGGTGAGAAGGTGGGAAAAGGGGGGTTCAAGCGAATCATGGGGGTTCACTCGAACCGTGGTTTGAGTGAACCCCCTTTCCACATGTTTTTTCTTAGGAATGCATTGAATGGGTTTGCTCAAACCTGGGTTCGAGCGAACCCCCTTTGGGTTCGTTCGAATCCCCCAAAAGCAATTTTTTTGAATGGGGTCATTTTTTGGAAGTTTTCCTTCCTCACTCGAATTGTAAACCAATTTTGTGGGTTCACCCAAGTTCTATGCATAGCTTCTGAGAGCATTGTTTTAATCATAAAAATACAAAAAAATAGAAAAATAAACAAAAAAAATGTTACCTTGATGAAAACCTGGCAAACAGGCATGTTTGTAACACCAAAAAAATTGAAAAATCCACAAAATAGTAAAGAGAAATAATTCGTCCAATAGTGAAAACCACTTTGGTGGTGCTTTGGATAAGTATCATGGTGAAAACCTAGCAAACATGCCCCATGTGTAGTCGACTTCGCTCCTTCATCTACCATTATTCCAATATGAGTTTCCTATCATTACACCCATAATAAATGATTGTCCTTTCCATAATTTGGAATGATTGACATCAAGTCCACTCCACATCCATTTTCCATCCTATTGGTCTTATACCTGATTGGGGGCAAATACTCAACCTATGTCATTTGGACCTTGCACTTGTTATTCCAATGCCATAAAATGTTCTGAAAAAATCTAGAAATATCATAAAACTCCAAAAAGACAAAAAAAAAATAAAAAATAAAAAACATGTCAAAAATCCTTGTAGACACATAAAAATGACCTAGGCCTGCAAGCTCTATTTTATCACTTGTCGTCCTAGCATATGAAATTTTAATTATGTTTGTGGCCCACCTTTGACTATTAATTAAATAATTCATAATTATTTAATTAATTCGTGTCTTTTTTATTCTTCATGATTATTAAATAAATAGATTTTATTTATTTATTTAATGCGTCACTAACTATCTAAAGTCTTATCGTAATTAAATAAATTTCTCAATTTATTTAATTAACCTTTGCCATTTATGTCTTCCTAATTATTAAATAAATATATCTTATTTATTTATTTAATATGTCACTAATTCTTAACTCTTCTTATAATTAAATAGATTTATTAATTTGTTTAATTATTGGGTCCATTCTCTAAATTAAATAATTTATTTTAATTATTTAATTGCCTTATTTGACATTTCCCTCATTTTAAATAGATAAAATTATTTAAAATGGCCTCGCATGGTTAACTGCCACTTCTTTTAGTAAATAGTCTCAAAATCAATTATTTACTATCACACTAAATCCCTATTTTGAATAAATTTTATTTCAAAATGGTAATATTCTTCTATAAATCAAGTAATTGCTAAAATTATTGATTTTCCAAGTCTCATCTTCTTGTTCAAACTTGATCTTCTTGATTTTACCAATTTTCATTTCATTGTCACACCTATTCTTGATTTAATTTCTTAAATTAAATCTTGTCCACTCATTTTGGGAATCTTACCCTGACCCTAATTGAGAGTTGCCATTTTGAATCTTGACCATTTATTCTAGGGAATTTCTCAATCTTTAATCTCATCCATCCATCCAAAATTGCATTTGCTATAAAATGCCAATTTTGTCCTCGTTTTTGACATCTTGAAATCTCTTAATCTTTTAATCTCTTGCATTCTCTTGAGTTTTAACATAGTCTTGTTTTGTCATTTAGATACTTAGATCATTGCATGTAGGATTGATTTTCTCTTGAACAAGTACTTAAATCCTTAAACACTTGCTTAGGACTACTCCATAATATAGAGTTGCTCAAGAAAATTTGAGGGAATTTCATTATTTTAGCAAACTAGAAGGTGCAATGGAAGTCAACCATGGAGGATGAAGGACTGGGTGAGATCATTTCATTTATTCCTTTGTTTATTCCTTTTCTTTTCATTGTCTATTGTGGATTGGTATAATATGCACATGTAATTTGTTAACATCTAATCTTGGAGGAAAAATCCATAGTTACAATCCCAAAAACAAAGTTAGAGTCAGTTGTGTCAGTCATTCATAGAATTAGTCGAACTACGTTGCCTCTATGACTAGATGTAGGCAAGGCCATCACTTGATGCGCCCCTGAGGCATTAGGTCCATCTTTCTAGGTTGTTACACATCACACACATAAAATCATGACTCATTCTTTGTACATCAAAGTCATTGGCCATGTCGAACTATGAGGCCTCTGCGTGTATAATGTAGGAAAGGCCATCATTCGATGAGCCCCCGAGGCCACACTAGGTCAGTCCATTAGGGTTTATCACATTCACTATCACACACATCAAATATCATCAGGTTAAGTAAATATTTTTCAGTCAATTCTGTAGGTCAAAGTCTAGTCGAACTACGAGGTCTCTACGTGTATAACATAGGCAAGGCCATCAATCGACGAGCCCTGGAGGCTGCACTAGGTCAATCCTTTAGGGTACATCATGTCAATCAACATAAGTCATACATTGTCTTCACACACAAGCAATGGTCAAAACATCAAGAAGAATTGTGCTTCAACAAGACAAAAAAGTCAACAATGTCATCAAGTAAAACCAAACAAATTGCCAAAAAAATCAACTTATGTATTATACTAGACGTGTCCTTGTCAAAGACATTATCATTTACTCAAACATTATCAGTGCCTTAAAGAAGTGGCCACACGATCGAAACCAGACTCAACATCTTATACGATATGTGTCTTTCTGAAACCTGGCTTCGTCATTGCCTTAAATAGGTGGTCACATGATCGAAACTAGACTAAATGTCTTATACCATATGTTTCTTCCCTACAATCAGGCTTCGTCAAACAAAAAAACAACAAACATATCAAATTTTGGAAAATATTTTTACTGGTTTTTCACTTTATGGATTATTTTGTCTTATCTTTTTTGGCTTTGTCTTTGAGTTCGCTACTAGCTTTCTCGAGGATGTCCCATTAAGGATTTAGAGAAGCAAGGATGTCTCAGGACTCTTTTTATTTGACTACTGTCTATTGACTGTCTTTTAACTTAGGTTTCAAGTCAGATTATTAGCTTCCTCGAGGATGTCCCATGAAGGATTTAGAGGAGCAATAATGTATCTTGAATTTGTATTTTTATTTGATTGTTGTCTATGGTTTGTCTTGACACAAATACTCGAGAAATTTTTACCTTAGTATGAGTTAAGACACTCCTTGTCTATGACTGTTTGTTTTAGCTAGTGGATGACTTTGTACACCTTGGTCTATCTCATATCATGGCGTTTACTATCCATTTGTGTCATGTACTTCTCAATGATGATTTAATGCAAGGCTTAGTATGTATTTGGAAAAATAGTGAAGATTCTACATTCTTCTAACAACCATTTGTATTACTAACATCTAGCATATCTCACACTAACATTTCTTCTATTTTGCATATTGACGTAGTCCTGTGACACACAAAAATAAGTAATCTACATAGGCATTGTCATACATATGTAAATAGTAAATCATACATCTATGCTGCATTTCAAAAAAAAAATATACATATCCATTGCATCTAGGTAACCATGTCATACATACATTTACCATTAACAGTTGTACATCTTATAAATATCCACATGGAATTATACATAATCAAATCATATTGCATCTCATTATCATAAACATAGAATGCATACATGGCATTTATAAATACTGTGCATTCATCATCACATAGAATAAATCTTGGCAACACAAGGGTAGACAACTGAGAGGGGGGGGGGGTGAATCAGTGGTCTCAAAAATTATACTTATTAAAATTATTCTCAGATCTGATAATTAAACTTGAAATCAAAAACCATCACCACATCATAAACACACATAACACCAAGATTTTTGGGTGGAAACCCTGTTAGGGGAAAAACCACGGTGGAGGTTAATCCACAAGTTAATACTCTGTTAAAAGTATAGTAAATAAGGAATGCACATGCATTCATACACATTGCCTAGAGCTCACTTCTTTAATACAAAAAGGCTTACTACCCAAAGGAAGACACACTGTCTTACAGTCATATTCAGATTAAATCCATCTGAGAGATTTTGAACTGAGAAGATAGCATCTGCTAATGCCTGATTACAATTCCAGTTAAGCACATGAATACTCTTTCTTCTGCTCACTCTTCTTCACACTTCCACCTTCAAAATATCTGAAATTTATTCACACATAGCACTCACACTTCACACATCTCACATGTCACCTATCTCAAATGATGCAAACAATAACTCATATATATCTGCAACAAAGAATAACATCATCTACATGTCGGATTCAATAAAAAATAAAATGAATACAAACTGTCAGCCCAAAACATAAATGACTATCAATGCTAATCAGCCAATGTCGGCCACAACATAGTGAGGACCCAAAACAAAATCCTTGAACATGAAACATATTCAATACTTATTCCTCGAATATCCACAACACGCTACAATCACCCTGTCGACCATGAACATGAAAAACATGAACACAGAAAAGAAAATCACCAATGGTGAGCACAATGATCAATGTGGATGTACAAAATAGATAGAGAACGATCTAGAAAAAATCCACAAGCATCATGAATCACCGGAGAAGCATCCATGACAACTGAACTTACTAGAATTACATCACCCTCTTTCAGGAACACCAATTGAAGCAACAAAAAAATTGTCAAAACACAAATACTCATAACTCGATCAAATCTTCATGCGGATCTCTAAAACTTAACGTGGGTAAACTAGATATAGTAAAAAAAAAACCTTTAATCCACAACCTCTGATCACCAACATACTGAGCTAGCCAACATACTAAACTTCACTTCACCACTAACAACCTGCAACTTATTTTATCACAATTTTCTCAATATCCTTGACATATACAACCTCTAATGCATTAATACCAATAGTGTTGAAATAAATGACAACCAAATACTAGCAACATCCAACAATCTCCCCCTTTGGCATTAATGGCAACACATGATGTGAAAAACACCATCAACACAACTTTCTCTTAGCACTTTCTCCCCCTTATATTTTGACTCTTCTCCCTAGATAATTCATAATTTTTTTTTTCACATGAATCTTCTCCCCCTTTGACAACAATGAAAAGATAATGTGTATATTTCTCCACACAAGATTTGAACCACATTTCTGAACATCTGACTACTCTTCCTGAGTAGCAGTCACCAAAACATCAATCTGGATCAATATATGAATATGAAATACATAAACTGATGCAACTCAATGCACCTTAGTTCTGATTAGGAGGGGTAATCACCTCTAGCTTCCCTCTAAGATAATCAAAAGTATCCTTAGTAAAGGGCTTGGTAAATATATCAACAATCTATTACTTAGTAGGAACATGCTCTAGTCTAACTTCCTCTTCACTCACCTTCTCTCTCAAAAAGTGAAACTTGATAGATATATGCTTGGTTTTTGAATGCAACACCGGATTCTTAGAAATGTTAATTACACTTGAATTATCATAGAATATAGTAATAGATTCATCATACACAACTCTGATATCTTTCAACATTTGCTTCATCCACAATAATTGAGTACAATTATTAGCAACATTAATGTATTATGCCTTTGCAGTAGATAAAGAAATGACATTCTACTTCTTACTTAACCATGAAATCAACTTCTTTCCCAAGAAAAATTCACCACCACTAGTACTCTTTCTATCATTCACATCTCCTACCCAATCAACATTTGTAAAATCACTTAAACTAAAATCCTATTTAGGATACCATAGGCCAAAATCAACTATCCCCTTTGTTGGAAAAAATAGGATAGACAATTGAGAGGGGGGGGTGAATTAGTTGTTACCAAAATCAAACTTATGCAACACTAACCAATTATTATATCAAAAATTTGATAATTAATAATGCAAGAATAAGAACAACACATCAAAGACACATGAACACAAATATTTTATACATGGAAACCCTGTGAGGGGAAAAACCACGGTGAATGTTAGTCCACAAGATTATACCCTGTTAGAAGTAGAATGAAGAATAAAAAGAGAATGCACTTGCGTTCAGGCACACTTCCTAGAGCACACTATTCAAAGGGAAGACTCACTACCTTACATATAGTAATTAGGTTAAATCCATCTGATGAATTTGAACTAAGAAAATAGCTTCTAAAAAATTTGGTTATAGTTCCAACTAGGCACACTAATACCTCTTCAAACTCTTCCACACTCTGCTCTGAATGATCTAAAATTTATTCACACTCTTACATCACTTGTACACTTGAGCACACTCTAAATGAGGAAAACAATCTTCTATATATATGCACTACACGAATTTGCATCCACTAATTAGTCGGCAACAAATAAGGAATAAATTACAACTGTCGGCCTTGATACATGAATAAATTTCAATGCGTACCAACATAATTCAGCCATAACATAGTGAGGACCCAAAAAAACATCTCCAAACACACCAAACAATAAGATATTAATCCTCATGGATCCGCAAAACACTAACACCACAATGTCGGCCAAGAACATGAACACTTAGGTACATATCAGAAAAATCTCTGATCATGAACACTCCAATCACTGTGGACATACATCAAGGATAAAGAATGATATAGACTCATCCATGAACATCATAGGCACATGAGAAACATGTGAGATTACCATAGTTTCATCTGATTTGACCAAGGACACCATCTACATAGACTGAATAACTGTAGGTATACAGATCATCATAACTTCCACAAAACTTCATGTGACCCACTGAAACTTTCAGACAACATACTAGAAAGGTTCAACACCAAAAATTTTGAAGCACACCTTCAGATATTCAATACACACAGCTTTCCAACATTATGACCTTCTCAGCTCCACTGGCTGCCTATACTATATTTTTTACAATTTTCTTAATCTCCTCGACATATACAACCTTAAGCAGATTAGAATGCTAATAGTGTTGAAATCAATGACAACAATATATTAGCAACAAAACAACAAAGTCCAACAATCTCCCCCTTTGGTATTGATGGAAACACATGATGTGAAAAATAATACCATCAACCCAACTAACTCTTCTTCAACAATGTCCACTTGAGATTGTGCACTTTTTGTTTCCTTCTTCTTTCCCATTTTTTCACATATCTTCTCTCCCCCTTTGACATCAATAGGAAAGGTACATATGCTCTGATTTCAATCTTGAAAACATATGACTACTCCCCCTGAGTAGCAGTCACCACAACATCAATCCAAAATATAATATAGCAATGAATTCATAGACTGATGAAAATACTAGCATCTTAGTTCCAATTAGGAGGGGAAATTACCCCTAACTTGCCTCTGAGGTACTCAAAATTATCCTTAGGCAACAAATTTTTAAAGATATTTTCAATTTTCTCTTTGTTAGGTATGTACTCCATTTTGATTTCTTTGTCACTTACTCTGTCTCTCAAGAAGTGATACTTGATAGATATATGCTTTATCTTTGAATGCAATACTGGATTCTTAGAAATGTTAATGGCACTTGAATTTTTACAGAGTATAGCAATGGGTTCTTCATACTCAATTCTAACATCTCTCAAAATTTGCTTCATCCATAATAATTGGGTACAATTGTTTGCAACAACAATGTACTCTGCCTCAACAGTAGATAATGGAACCGAGTTTTTCTTTTTTCTTAACCAAGATACTAGCTTCTTACCTAAGAAGAATGCACCACCACTGATACTCTTCCTGTCATCTATATCTCCTCCCCAATCGACATCAATAAAAGAACTTAGAGTAAGATCATCATTCTTAGGATACCAAAGACCAAGATCAGTTGCCCCTTTCAGATATCTAAATATTTTTTTTACAGCAGTCATATGGGACTCTTTAGGATCATCTTGAAATATAGCAACCATGGACACAACATTCATTATATCTGGCCTTGTCTGAGTCAAGTAGAGAAACTCACCAATCATCGATTTATACCTTGTTTGATTTTCTTTAGGGGATTCATCATTCTGTGTGAGTTTACATCCATTCACCATAGGTGTGCCAATAGGATTTTCTTCTTCCATGCCAAAATTTTTCAGTAACTCTTTTACATATTTGGACTGAGATATAAAGATCCCATCTTTTAACTAAATGATTTGCAATCCCAAAAATAATTTTAGCTCTCCTATCATTGAAATTTTAAATTCACTTTTCATTTCATCAGCATACTTCATACACAACTCATCATCTCCTTCAAAGATAATATCATCAACAAAGACTTCAATGAAAAATTCTTTGTTCTCATCCAACTTGAAATAAAAATTGCTATCAGCAATACCTTTATTGAATCCAAGCTTCAATAAATATTTGTCCAATCTAGCATACCAAGCTCTAGGAGCTTGCTTTAGTCCATACAGAGCTTTTTCAATCGACATACCATGTCCTTTTCATCAATCAACTAAAATCCATCTGGTTGTTCAACATGAACTTATTCTTCTAGTTTACCATTCAAAAATGCTAGTTTCACATCCATCTGATAAAATTTTTAGTTCTTGAAAGTAGCATAAGCAAGAAGTAGTCGAAAAACCTTAATTCTAGCAACAAGAGCAATTTTTTTTTCAAAATAATGCCTTCCATCTGAGTAACCTTTGCAAACCAATCTTGCTTTGTTTCTAACATCACCTTGTTCATTCAGCTTATTTCGAAACACCCACTTGGTTCCAATCACATTTTTGTTTTGAGGTCTAGGAACAAGATCCCATGTATTATTCTTATGTATCTGCAATAGTTCTTCTTTCATGACTTTCATCCAATGTTCATCCTTACATGCTTGACTTATATTTCTAGGTTCAACTTTAGAAATTAGACAATACTCTCCTAGAATTCTTCTTCTATTTTACACACCTTTGGTTTTGTCTCCTATGATCTGACTATTAGAATGATTTATTCTCACATACTTAAGAGTTTTAAATTTTTCTCTTACATCTTGTTCTTGTGATCTTTCTCCTGCACTTTTTCTTGTTTCTACTTCTTGATTTTCTTGATTCACTAGAACAACCTAAAGTTGATTATGTGTCTGAGCATTATTGTCAGCATCATCATGTTGATCAGCTGAATCATAATCACTGACTCTAGATGATTTACCAATATATTCATCAACCTTAACATTTTCACTTTCAACCATTTTCTTCAACCTTTTATTGAAGCACCAGTAAGCTTTTATTTTAGTAGAGTATCCTAGGAATATTCCTTCATCAAACTTACCTATATCATCATCTCTCTTGATGTAGCATTTGCTTCCAATTTTTTTGAAGTATTTGATAGTAGGCTTATAACCGAACCATAGCTCAAAATGTGTCTTACCAGAATTACTGTTGACATTCACCCTATTAACAGTATACACAATAGTACTTACAACTTATCTCCAGTAGAAATGAGGTACATTTTCTTCCAACATCATGGTTCTAGCAGTGTCTAGAATGGTTTTGTTCTTTCTTTCAACAAATCTATTTTGTTGAGGGGTCTAGGGAGCAGATAACTATCTTTGAATACCATGCTCTTCAAAAAAAGAATTGAATTTCCATGAAGTAAATTCACCACCTCTATCTGACCTTAGACATTTGATCTTTTGACCTGTCTCATTCTCTGCCATAGCTTTAAACTTTTGAACTTTTCTAGTGCTTCATGTTTTTCTCTTAAGAAAGCGACCCATATCATTCTAGAAAAATCATCAATGAGTAACATAAAGTACCTTTCACCTTGTAGGCTTTTGATTTTGGAAGGACCACATAGATCAGTATGTATTAATCCAGTACTCCATTAGAGCTGTACTATTTGCTTCGAAAGGATTTTCTTGCTTACTTTCCCATCTGACATTCCTTGCACATAGTGTTAGTAGGTTTCACTAACTTAGGTAAATCTCTATCTACTTGAGTAGAACTTATCTTGACAATGTTATCAAAGTTCACATGACATAACCCCCTATGCCATAACCAACTTACATCAATTTGAGCAATCAAACAACTTTGACTAGCAATACTTAAATGAAAGATATTACCTTTTGTCTTTGTTCCTGAAGCAATTATATTTCTTGAACTTCCTGCTATTCTGTACTTACCATTCTTGAACTACAGATTGTAGCCTTTGTCTACCATTTTTCCAACACTCAACAAGTTATTCTTTAGGTCTTCTACATAAAGAACGTCATCAGTATTGTTATTACCACCAAAAGAAATAGTGCCTCTGCCATGAATCACAACAGAAGTGTTGTCATTGAACCTCACTACACCACCATCATAGTTTTCCAAGCTTACAAATTTTATTTTGTCTCCAGTCATATGATGTGAGCATCTGTTGTCAATTACCCACTCATCTTTCTCTTCAAATTTGGTTGTAAGAGCTTTCTCAACATTTACATTACTAGCAGATTTAGTGGACACGTGACCATTTTCTTTGATAGCAATAAATACCCATTCATCTTCATTTCCAATTTCTTTATTAGATTCTTCATCAGTTATACCTTCTTCAACACAGTAGCATTTTCTTTGAAATCTAGTATTCTCAGGCTTATATTTTGAAACTCTTTCAAGACATCTAGAAGCAAAATGACCTATCTTACTGCAATAAAAGCATTTAATATGTAACTTTACTTTGTACTTACCATGACCTCTTGATTCTCTTTTCATAATACATGCTTCCAGTTCTTCCAATTCCCTTTATTCATCTTCAATCTACTTCATCTCATCTTCATATCTAAATGTTCTCTGGGAACTCTCTCCTGAATCATATCTCTTTTTCCCAGATATAGTTTAATTGAAAGAAGATTCACTCTTAGGAGAAGACTCACCAAATTCACTTAATTCAAATGCAACAAGTTTTCCAATCAACATGTATTTTATAATATTCGTCTGTTATGAGTTCATCAATAGCATGAGATTTTGTCTTGTAGGAAGGGGGCACAAATCTAAGTATCTTAGCCACAATTTCATCATCATTCGTAGTTCCACTAGCACATCTAATGTCCATCACCAATTCATTTATCTTATGCGAGAATGGAAAGATGTTCTCATCTTCACTCATCTTCAAGCTCTCCCATTTGACTTTTAGACTTTGTAGCTTACCACTTTTCACTAGTGCATCTCCTTCATACAATGTTTCCAACTTTTTCCAAATATGATATGCAGTATTCAAACCCATCACATTTGTCATTTCCAAATCTGTCAAAGCACTCACCATTGTTTCTACTGACCTGGTATTAATTTCTTCTTGCTTGATCTCATCTTCAGAGGAGGGCCCATTCTGAGGAATATTATATGTAATTTGTGTCATCTTCCAGAAAGGTTCACCAATGCACCTCAAATGACATTCCATACTAACTTTCCATAGAGAGTATTTTGTACCATCGAATCTAGGACTATAATTTTTAAATGATGCCATCTCAGATCACCTCAAGCTATTAGGCTTCTTTCAAAGGAACTAGATCTGATACCAATTGTTGGAAAAATAAGGATAGACAACCGAGACGGGGGGGGTGAATCAATTTTTACCAAAAATAAAACTTATACAGCATTAACCAATCCTGATATCACAAATCTGATAATTAATAATGTAAGCATAAGAACAACACATCAGAGACACATGAACACAAAGATTTTATATGTGGAAACCCTATGAGGGGAAAAACCATGGTGGATGTTAGTCCACAAGATTATACCCTATTAGAAGTATAATGAAGAATAAAAAGAGAATGAACTTGCATTCAGGCACACTGCCTAGAGCACACTGATCAAAGGGAAGGCTCACTGCCTTACATATAGTAATAGGATTAAATCCATTTTATGAATTTGAACTGAGAAAATAAATTTTACAAAAGCCTAGCTATAGTTCCAGTTAGGCACACTAATACCTCTTCAAACTCTTCCACACTTTGCTTTGAATGATCTGAACTTTATTCGCACTTGTACATCACTTGTACACTTGAGCACACTCTAAATGAGGAAAACAATCTTGTATATATATCTGCTACGCAGATTTGCATCCACTAATTAGTTGGCCACAAAAAGGGAATAAATTATAACTGTCGGCCTTGATACATGAATAAATTTTAATGCGTACCGGCACATGTCAGCCATAACATAGTGAGTACCCAAACAAACATCTCCAAACATGCCAAACAATAAGATATTAATCCTCATGGATCCGCAACACACTAACACCACAATGTTGGCCAAGAACATGAACACTCAGGCACATATCAGAAAAATATTTGATCATAAACACTCCAATCACTGCGAATGTACACCAAGGATAGAGCACGATCTAGACTCATCCAAGAATATCATAGGCACATGAGAAACACATTAGATTACCATAATTTAATCCAATTTGACCAAGAACACCATCTACAGAGACTGAATAACTGTAGGTATACAGATCATTATAACTTCCACAAAACTTCATGTGCACCACTGAAACTTTCAAAAAACATAGTAGAAAGGTTCAAAACAAAACCCTTTGAAGTGCACCTTTAGATCTTCAATACACAAAGCTTTCCAAAATTCTGACCTTCTCAGCTCCATTGGCTGCCTGTATTATATTTTTTACAATTTTCTCAATCTCCTCGAAATTTACAGCCTTAAGCAGATTAAAATGCTAATAGTGTTGACATCAATGACAACAATATATCAACAACAAAATCACAACATCCAACACCCTTCGATTATCTAAAAAAACTCTTCACATCAGTCACATGAGATTCCTTAGGATCAACTTGAAATCTTGCAACAATGCATACAAAATTCATGATATCAGGTCTAGTTTGAGTCAAATACAACAATCCACCAATCATGGATCTGTATCTAGTCTAATTTATTTTAGGAGAATCATCATTTTGTGTCAACTTACATCCAATCACCATTGGTGTACCAACTGGCTTTGAATCTTCCATACCAAAATTCTTTAGCAGTTCTTTCACATACTTGGGCTGAGATATAAAAATTCCTTTATCTAATTGAGTAATTTTCAATCCCAAAAAGAATTTCATTTCTCCAATCATAGACATTTCAAACTCACTCTGCATCTCATCAAAAAAATTCATGCACAAACTATCATCTCCTACAAAAATGATATCATCAACAAAGACTTCAACAATCAAATCTTTATCATGATCAATCTTGAAATACAAATTACTATCAACAATACCTTTGTTAAATCCAAGCTTCAACAAATACTTATCCAATCTAGCATACCATGCTCTTGTGGCTTGCTTAAGTCCATACAATGCTTTCTTCAATCGAAAAACTATATCTCCCTGATTAGTCAATTGAAATCCATCAAGTTGCTCAATATACACTTCTTCTTCCAGTTCACCATTTAGAAATGCTAACTTGACATCCATTTGATAAACCTTGAAGTTTTTGTAAGCAACATAAGCAAGAAATAGTCTGACAACTTCAATCCTAGTAACAGGGACAAAAGTTTCTTCAAAGTCAATTCCTTCCATATGAGAGTATACTTTATACACCAGTCTTGCTTTGTTTCTAACAACTTCACCTTTCTCATTTAGTTTGTTTTGAAAGATCCATTTAATTCCAATTACATTTTTGTCCTTAGGTCTAGGAACAAGAACCCATGTATCATTATTCTCAATTTGAATTAGCTCTTATTTCATTACTTCCATCCAATGTTCATCTTTACCTACTTCATTTACACTATTTGGCTCAGTCTTTGACATCAAACAATATTCTTCTGCAATTCCTCTCCTAGTTTGAACACCTTTGTTCTTATCACATATAATCTGATCTTCTAAATGATTCAATCTTACATACCTTGGAGTCTTAGGATGTTCTTGAACTTTAGGCTCTTGTGATCTCTCTTCTGCACTTTCACCAGTTCCTTCCTCTTAGCTTTCCTGATTCACCGAAATGATCTGCACTTGATTTTGAGTCTAATTGAACTGACATTTTGATCATCTAAATCATATCCACATGTTCTATATGGTATAATAGCGTCTTCATCAACCTTGAAATTATCACTTTCAAATACTTTCCTTAATCTCTTGTTGAAGCACCGATAGGCTTTACTTTTAGTGGAGTAACCAAGAAAGATTCCTTCATCACTCCTACAATCAAACTTTCCTATATCTTCATCTCTTTTGATATAGCATTTACTCCCAGTTTTTTTTAAGTATCTAACAATAGGCTTATGACCAAACCATAGCTCATAAGGGGTCTCATTGGTATCACCTTTGACATACACCCGGTTGAGAGTATAAACAACAATACTCAAAATTTCTCTCCAATAGATATGTGGGACATTTCCTTCCAACATCATAGTCCTAGCAACATCTAGAACTACCCTATTCTTCCTTTCCACAACTCCACTTTGCTGAGGGATCCGCGAAGTAGATAATTGTCTCTTTATCCCATGTTCCTCACAAAAGGAATTAAACTCACCATAAATGAATTCACCACCTCTATTTGATCTCAAACATTTAATCTTTAGACTTGTCTCTGTCTCAACCTTAGCCTTAAAAATCTTGAATTTCTCTAGATCTTCAGATTTTTCTTTTAAGAAAGAAACCCACATAAATCTAGAATGACCATCAATGAGTAACATGAAATACATGTCTCCTTGTAAAATTTTGACTCTAGAAGGACCACACAGACCAGTATGCACAAGCTCCAATACTTCATTTGAAAAATGTTGTTTTCTCTGAAATGAAACTCTAGTTTGCTTCCGTAACTGACATTCCTTGCATATGGTATTAGTAGGATTTACCAACTTAGGAAGATCTCTCACATCCTAGGTAGAATTTATTTTGATAATATTGTCAAAGTTTACCGTTATCAATCAAATATGCACCTTATGCTAAATTTGTAGAATTTAACTATTTGTTGACACATGGAAACCTTCTTTAGATGTGGGTGATATGATCAAATAAGGAATCTCTAGAGTGAGCTGGTTCTCTGAATGATATATTCTATTCTAAATAATCATTCGAGGGAAAGAGTTAGAAATATAATTGGAATGAAACCTATGACTTAAAGTGATTTTCAGAACTTAATGATGACTTAATGATGACTTTGGTTTTTACCCACAAATAGCTCTCAAAAAACAACAGTACTTCACAATCTCTCATGAACACTTAACACATAATTGATTTGCATGAAGACTCAGGTTTAAATACAACATGCAACCTGTATTTTATGAACTTTCTGCATCAAAATTGCAATTTTAGGACATAAAAAGGATTTTGTAAATAGAAATAACAATATAACATCAAACTAAAATTGCAAAAGACACAAAAAATGAGAAATAGGAATGCTTCTTTATTCAACTGTAGGAGTATCAAAGTATGAGTACAAATTTCTACTTAAAAAAATCTTTGTTTCAACATGAGAGCAAGAATCAATGAATTTGAACTGAGAAAAATCCTAAGTTTTTCTCCTAAAATAAAAACTCCAAAACCCTAATCCGAGGTCAAGAAGAAAGCTCTGAAAAAAATCATGCAAAACTGCTCCACCATGAGTAACTGAAATGGAAAACTCACTTTTTGCATGTGCATGCTGAAAAGCACCTAAAAATAGGTCTGTTTTGCTTTAAAAGCAAAAAAAAAACCTTATCTCCTCACCATGCAACTCAAATCCACCCAAGAAAAGTCAAACTCCTTATTGCCTTCACAAACTTCTAAAAATAGCAAGAAATAATAAAATAATTTATAGGATATTGTTTTATCTTTTGCTTTGCAATACATGCAGTTTTAATTTCTTTCTCATCTTGACCTATTTTTTGCAATTAAAGATTAAAAATCTTTGCAAAACAATACCTTATCTCTCCAATTACACTTTGATTTTTCTTAGAAAAAATCATAAAAACATAAGGCCATCTCCATCATTTATTGAATTGATTTCTTTAAAATCAATAGAAATTAAATTAAGGCACTTAATTACTCTCCATTTTTAATCTAAGGCATTGACACAATAAAAATACCACAAGGCATTTGGATTATGAAATAAATCAACACCTAAGACACAAGGTTTAGACTTATTGAGCTAGGTGAAACCTCCAAAGCTTGACCTAGGGCATGAAAATACTATGAAGGCATTTTAAAATGTTAACTCAAATGTGATAAGCCCATATTCGAATTAGGGCATAAGTGAAGAAAACCAAAGAAAAACCCTAAAATCATTTCACTTTGCACCTATCTCTTTGAAGATTTGGCTCTGCATCTAGCTGCCATCAAGAGGAAAGTTAGGGTTTGAGGAAGTAATGAAAGTCTTCGACATTCTAGAATTTTTGTGGCTCAAAGCTCTGATGGCAGCAAAGGTAAGTTAATACTAAGCCATTTTATGGCTTCTCTGTTCCATTTTGAGAATGAATTTCAGCCATAAGGCCACGACCTATACATGTGATTTTCTTTGTTTTGTCTTCATTCTCTTCTATCCTTTACCTATTCTTTACTTGGCCGCCATGAGTGAGCTCGACCCTTGCTTTTGGTGCTTTATGAGAGCTTGGCCGCAAACCATTTTCTCTTCTATATGCATGACATGGTAAGTTCTCCCTCCTCCATTTTTTTTTTTTGTCAAAACCACAACCTTTAAAAACTTATCTTTACATAAAGAATGATTGTCATTTTCAAAAGAAATGCAGACCCATGTACAGGTTGCGCTACTCAATGCTTGATTCTGGATTTCTATCAAGAAATTCACACCCCATACACTCTTGTTTTTTTTGATTTTGAGATTTGGGTAGCAAACTTAAAATGGGTTTCATATTTGACTTTGTGAGTATTGATGAGAAAACTTCTCTAGGCTGCGGCCAATACATGCTGTTTTGATTATTCTAAAATCATTCTATTCCTTTATTTCCACTCCTTAAAATGGACTCAAAATAACCTCTTCTTTTAATGAAGAAAACTCTTATTACATTCTTCTACAACTTCTTTTCATTTCTCCATATACTAGGCTCGACCCATGATTACATTATATGCATTTTTTTTTTTGACAATAACCCTCACATGGGTAAGATGGAATAATGAGAAATCTATATTCTGAGTTAAAATCATCATATGGGTATTCTGCAAAAGCAAGAGAAAATCTATATTTTGGGTTGGAACTCTATATATTTTTGAAAATATTTCTTTATGCAGAAAACCTCCCTTCAATTTTGAAAACAAACTCTTTTAGCACTTGTTCACTTGAAACTCCAGTTTGTTTGATATTGTAACATCATGGCATAAATGCATTAATTCTAAAAAAGCAAAAGACTTATTTCACACTATTGTTGTAGCTTCACTTACTTGTTGCATATAATATTAGAAAATTACATATTCCATGATATGCAGATTTCATTCACCTTCATGCTGTATGAGACACTCAAAACCTCCTTATTTTCCACTATGAGTAACTTTGCTTGTATGATTACTTTTAGGCTTGTTAGCTCCCATTCAATATACTTGAATGCTTCAGAGAAGAAAAAAATGCATTCTCAGCTCAGCATTCTCATAAAATAAGGCAAATGAAAACTAAAACTCCTTCATATGCTTCCATTACTTATTAGTGCTCCATTGATGAGGCATTATGTATGCCTATTCACTATCACCATTATGACATGAAAACTTTCTGCTTTAGAAAGAGTGCCATGAAACAACATGAACAAAGATGAACAAATCATATAGTAGCAAAATGCAATAGTTTGCTAGCATAAAAAGCTTTTTCCAGCTATGAAACTGATGCACTCCAGTTGATTCTATATATGAATCTAACTTATTGTTCATTTGTAATTCTCACTTCGTCAATTGGATTTGATTGTTATGAATGGAAAATTAGTTATATTGCTGTGATAGTTTAAATCTATTTCACTCCTTATGAATGGCTCAGATGAGCATGATAAATGTATTTCCTTACTTAGCCCTCTTGTATGTTTAAGGGGCAACATGCCGAGCTCTACCCTTGTGGGAGCCTGTTTTACTCCACATGCTTTTATTTCTTGAGAAGATGAGCAACTACATGAATTTTCCTATACCTACACGTAGAAACAAACAATGTTAGATAAAAAAATATATTATTATGATGTTTTCTCCTTGGCTTGGGTCCATCTCTCATTTTCTCAACTGTTTCAATGTATTGTTAGCAAAATTTTACATTGGATGATGTAGGGATGTTCATAATCAGAGCTCTAACAAATCTCTTCTTCTCTTACACATTTTGGCGATTTCTGCCAAATTCTTGCCAACTAAGCATTAGATCAGTTGCCTTTTAAAAATCCATTGGGAACGGAGTCAAAACTGCCCCTTCATGAAACTCATAAATATGAACAACAATACTCCAAACAACAGAAAAACAAAAAAAAAAAATGCTGAAAGAAAACTAACTGGCCCTGATGGCCAACCAAAACATGCACAACAACACTTAGGGAAAGAAAAACAACTGAAATGAAAAAATACATGAAGCACCTATTAATTAAAAACACTAACTCTAACCTTCTCTAATCAGCCAAAGAAGTTGTTCAAACAAAATCATTCACTGATTGGGTGAAATAGATGCCTTTTCTACATAATATTTGATGTTTCACATGATTTTGGACAGCTACATAAAAAATAACAATGGATGAAAGGCCATGAGATAACTATACCACACCTTGAAGAATGTATACAAGCTTACTAACCTCCTCATATGGAATATAACCACTACTAACCCGAGGTGGAAAAGTGACCTGAATTTGTTCTCCTCCAACAGTACTTCCATGATTGGGTTCAATCATGATGGGAATCTTCTTATTGGCCTCCATTTTAGCAATGTATCTAATTGGACATCCTTTTGACAAGACAAAATTGGAACTGTTTCTTCTGATTTTACTCTTGGCAATTGCCTCACCAACCACAACTACTTCCTACCTTGGTTGAACCATGCATTCAACCTCACGCTCCTCCACAATTGAGCCACCCTCCTTCATTTTATCATAGATCAGTATTTTTCCTGAATGGATTTCATCATTTTGTTGTTCAGAACTGGGCATTTGGTCGCTACAAGAATCTAGCAGAGTGGCAAGCTCTCTATAAGCTAAATAATTGGGATCATGAAAATCAAGCATAAATTTATCTTGGGATCGTGAAAATCAAGCATAAATTTATCTTGAAAAGGTTGATCATCTTTAGCTGGTAAGTTGGGGACCTGCATGCTATCTTTAAGAAAAAATGGTAATTCATCACATGAATCAATCACAACTTGTGAACTATCGACCATTCCTTGATCTAGAATTTGTAGCTCTTCAACCATAGTCTCCTCTTTCTTTTCTAGCAGCTGTTCCTAATTTTTGAGCTCCTCCTCATCATTGTACCAACTGAATACCTCAAAATAATCATCAATATTCTATTGTTCCAATGAATGAAACCCTTTTTTACATGTGGCACTCATGTGATCGACTGATAAAGGGTACAACCAACAACAACCTTTTTCTATGAATTAGTCTCTTGCACCAGTTGATTTTCTAAAATTTTATCATCAAAACAAGGAAGCTCCTTAGTGCAAACATTGATAGATTCACCATGAAAAGTCTTTTCTTGTTCGATCTTCTGCTGTTCTAACCGATATTCCTCCATAGCTATATGCAATAAATTTACATTTCTAGCTTCTTCTATGGTGTGGAGGGAAAAATATCCTTCAAGTGGCTGGCTTCGAGGCATAACCACTACTATATTTGACTCCAATTTTTGACGATAGTTTGTTGGAATATCGACAATCTATTGTCGGAATACTGACGAACCACTGAAGTAATTTTGATCACTAAATTTTTGTCGCTTTCCCGACTAGCTTTAAAACATAGAAATCAAGACTTAGCTTTGTCGGTTGCCTCCACGGAAAAGGGACCTGGTGTTCGTCGGAATATCGACAATTTTTTTAATCAATCTAGCGATGAACAATAGCTAAAACACAAGTGGCATGCCTTTGCCAAAGCATCAGATCAACAACAAAAGTTCATCGAAATTGCGACGAAATAGGCAAGTCATTACAACGAAAGTTTCATCAAACGTATTACAAATATTGGTGAAAGATCAAGATTGTTACAATGATCAAAATTTCCTGGGAAGATATATCGAGAGGACTGGCCTGTGGTCTCAGTGATAAAGTTTCATCGGCAAGATACTCATCTTGTCTCATCGATGAAGCATGAGGGAAGCATATCGGAAAGACATATACCATCAAAGTAAGTTCTGAATGTCTACCCGACTTGCTATGTCATGTCGATAAGAATAAATTGGTAGGAGTCTTGGTGACATACTTGAGATAAAAAGAACAATGAAAAAAGTTCGTCGAAATTGCGACAAAATAGGCAAGTCATTACGATGAAAGTTTCATCGGATGTATTACAAATTCGTTGGACGCTTTTGGAGGTTCGTCAAAAGTTTGACGAAACAATGCAATTTAAAAAAAAAAAACTATTTGTTCAAATGTAGGCATATCGGTGAAAGATCAAGACTATTACAATGATCAAAATTGCCTGAAAAGATATATTTGGAGGACTAGCCTATGGTCTCAGCGATGAATTTTCATCGGTGAGATACTCATCTTCTCTCATCGATGAAGCATGAGGGAAGCATATCGGGAAGACATATACCATCAGAGTAAGTTCTGAATGTCTACCCGACCTGCTATGTCATGCCGATAAGATTACATCGGCAGGAGTCTTGGTGACATACTTGAGATCGAAAGAATAATCATCAGGGAGACTCACCACATCGGGGAAACTACAAAATATCCTACCGATGAAGATACAAATGGATCGAAATAATTATCGAGGTGACTCTGGGCGATATTTTATGTATAAGCAATTTATGAAAGGATGTGTCCTTTCAAAAATTTTATGTATAAGTATCCATTTTTTGATATCAAAAGGAGAGAGGCGAATAGGAAAAAAGAATACTGTAGATAGTTTTTTTTTTTTTTGTAATGATTTTTTCATGAAAAAGACTCAGATGCATGCATGAAATTCGATGAAGTTAATGAAGATATATGAATTTTTGTCTTAGTCTTTGGTACCAGCTGTCTGTGGAATTATACAGTTATTTGATTGTCTCCATTTTGATGCTTTTCTATCGTTCAAATTGGTATATCGAGTATATATTAGTTTGTCGATACACATGTGTTGTATTTGTGTGATGTGATCATTTGGTTCTTTCAAGTAAAGATTAAATTCTTATAATCAATCATAGTAACTAGAAAGTATTAATTGGATTAGTAAGAAGAATAAAATAATTAGGGTTGGGCACTATATAAACCACTACTATCACAACTATTGAAACATGCTCAGGTACTGGGTCCTCTCCCCTAGAGTAAATTAAGGAAAACATTATTGTAAACATAATATGTATAGAAGAATATGAATGTAAAGTAAAATGGATATTAGCAAAACATAAATGTAAATAAAAGTAGTGTGAGTAGAAAATGAATCTAAATTGGTCTTGAACAAATAAAATCATACCCAATTAACATTAAGTTATACTGAACTTGTACTAATTGCCATTGTCAATCTTGAAGGTTACTTTGATGCCTTCTACAGAAACTCTCTAGCCACGAGGCAAGAGAAGGCGGGAAAACCAAGTGTATATTGATGACTTCCTGAAAATAAAAAAGAAACAAGCAACCAGTCAACCCTATTAGAAAAAAATAATCTTATGAATTGATTTTATTTGTTTTACTGGCTAATTGATAGTGGACCTAGTTCTTTTGAATTGAGATACTACTAAGATGTGTTGACTGGTGATTTTAGACTACCGATATTCTGCTTCAATCTTTATAAGCTACTTTTGTCTTAAATATATTCAACATAAATCTGCAAAAAAATTCCTTGATCTCTTAGAAATTATGCAGATTATTTTGTTAATACTTCTCCATTTTGATATTTTCTTTCAAAAATTCATAGAAAGATATGTAATGCCATATTTGAAACTTACATATTTTAATTTTACTAGTTTTGTAATTATAGGCTATGATTCCAACAATTATGAAATGCACTGGCAATATGCTGGATGAATGAAGTAAAATATGAAATTGGTAGGTGTAAAGCCAAATTCCTTAACCCTTGCCAGCATACTTCTTGATTTTTCTAAAACATGTGCTTTGGAATAGGGCATGAAAATCCATCTAAGTATAATGAAAAGGAGATTTTTGTCAGATATTATATTACAGTAAGTTGAATGAATGTAAGTAGAGATTTTTTTGCATACCTGTAGATGGTACAAAATTTCATGGTTAAGTGGAAGCCTCCCATCAACAACAAGATCCAAATATCTGTGTATCTATCTCAATCGAGCCTCTAAACCCTTTAGAGCTGTCAAATTTTCCACTAACCTGTTATGCACAAAAGTCAAATTTTAGAGTTATGTCACCACTAAAAACAAAAGAAACAAAGATTTGAAACCAAATCCACACGCAATACAATGTTCATAGTGAAAATTTAGCACTTTATTTCATCTTTGCATATTGGTTTGATGCTTCAAATGATGCATTTTTTATATTGAAAAGTGCATTACCTTATTGAGCTTCTCTTTTTTTCGAGAATAGTTTAATATTTTCTACTTAACAGGGCCGACCACGTGAAGGTGGAAGCTCATTGGGCCCCTCCCCCCCCTCACATCACTCTCAATTCCCCATACCCAATCACATACCATTAATCATTCATCCATCCATTAATAACATATAACATTCATTCATTCATCCTGCATTAATAACATATAACATTCATTCATTAACATATTCACATTCATTTATTCATCCATTAATAAAATTTAACATTCATTCATTCATCCATTAATAACATATAACATTCATTCATTAAAATATTCACATTCATTCATTAACATATAACATTCATTCTTTCAATTTTCACATATTATCAAAAATATGGTTGTCATAATATGATTACAATCACATTTTTTTTGTTTCTTTTTAGCAGCTAAAAAAAGTTGAAGTGGAGTATCATTTTCTAAATAATTTATCCCCCCTTCAGTTGTTTTGAGCTTTTCTCATGATCTTAATGTATGCCTAGTCGTGTACTCACGACGTGGACACCACTACAAGGGGGTTCTGTTGCAATAGAAAAGAAATGTTAAATTGATATGTTTTATTATTATTGTTACACGTATTTCATTAATTAAAAGAATATTAGGGTGGTTCTCTTTACCTGATGGGGCCACATCATGTTCCTAATCTTCTCTTATATCCTCATGCTCAACATGCTGAACACCCTCTAAATCCTGATATGGAGTTATAACATGAAAGGATACATTAATTAATACACCAATTGCAATTAAATATGTTTAAAATAACATTAGAGTGGTCCTCTTTACCTGATGGGGCCACATCATGTTCCTCATCTTGTCTAGTCTGATCATCCTCAACATGTTAATCACACTCTACATGCTCTAAAGTTGAAACACGAAAGGTTACAATAATTAATACACCAAATGCAATTAAATATGTTTAATTGTATTAATCCATATTGCATTTTGTATAGCACATGAATACATCTAGTACCGAGACGCACACCATGACCTTCATCTGCAGGTTGTGCTCCACCCTCACTAAGCTGCATTCCAATGTCATGTGCAGTATTATCATTGCTTGTCTATTTAAAAAAAATAGGCACATAATTACTTTATGGTGGAAATTAATATTGAATAGATTGCACAAGTATTCAATTTTAAATAAACTTTATTGAGTTTATTTACTTGTATGTCAGATGCAGTGGAAGATTGTGTTTTCCTAGTCAAGACTCTTAGGCATTTAGCCAGGGCTCCATAGCCTTGCTAGGAGGTAATCTTTAGGTCCTCTTCTATGGGTACTCTGTTGAATTTAAAGCCCTACATTTTTGCATAAGATTATGAATTTTGCTTCTATGGTGTGATAAAACAAAAATTGTTTGCAATTTATTATTTGGATGCAATATTTCATTTATTGATATTTACAATTCGCACGACTAATTTCATATAACCACCAGAGCCAAGTTTGTGCTGCCCATGTTTTTCTAGTCTTGCCTTTGTTGCCTTCGATGTGTCAGGCAGCCTATGAAAATTTTGAAATACGCTAGATCATGTAATAATAAAGAGTAATCAGTATATAATTACATTGTTGATAGTATCACATACCTTCCTTGGCTCGGTGGTGTCTTTCCTTTTTTATTTTCAGCCTTCTCCTTTCCATCTGACACCAGGTCCTTCCACTCCCTCTCCAGAATCATGGGGGGATGCTCATACTTTTTGTTCTTCTCTAAATGTGACCTATATTGGTCCCTCACATACTTTAGATAGGTACTATCTTTCTTAAGGACCTTGGTTTGGTTGAATGTTTTTTATCACTGAACAACACAACTAAACGGTTAATGAGCTCATCTTTTAAATCTTGATTTTGGGCATTCCACCGTGTACGTATGGTGGGCCCGAAGAGCTCTAATGTAATATCACTTAGATGTTTATAAAAAAATATCATTTCCTGCAAAATGATCATGGGATCATTAGTCTAAAAAGAGTGATCAATAAGTAAATTTCAATTGGATTATATATAATAATAATTAAAATATTTTAAAGTACCTGGGCCCTTATCTATCTTTATGGGAACAACTCGGTCACCAAAAATGTGACCGAAAATGTTTTCATACTAGTAATACGGGAAGATCCAGGAAATGCTGCTAAAACATCACCAGTCCTAGTGGCCTCTGCATCCCCAAGTACATGTTATGACGCATGTTTTGGCATGTGTTCGCTGCCAGAGGGCGTACTACTGGATGCCTGCATGGTATGTGTTGCCAAAATTTCAGTCGACAATATAGGAACAAATGATGGGGTCAGATGATGTGATGTATGCATAGGAAGATCAGGATGGACACTTGTACTAACCCCTACTCCTTGGGCAACACCTACAATACCCTGATCATGGCCAACAACATCATGATGACGCAAAAAATCCTGTAAAAACAACACATATTTTAGTTCATGACATAAAAGAGTACAAAATATAAAACCATGAATGAACTTATGTTATAATTAAAGGCCTCATGACAACTTACTTGCAAGTTTTGTGCTCTCTCAGTCAATATTTTAACCCTCTCTTATCTCATCTATTTGAGGCACTATGAATAACAACTGAAGGATTTCTTCATTTTTTTTTTGGGTCTTCCTTATCACATCGAGAGGGTTTGTTGAATATGAAATGTCATCATCACATAATAGTGACTGGACATCCCTATGGATGCTCTCCTCTACTACTGGTGCCTTTCCCCGATCAACCAACTGCAATAAGAATATTAAAAACATTATCGAAATTAACCCAATAAACTCATTAAAAAAACATAATAATAAAACACTTTTCTCGTATCTAATTTGTACAATTACAATGAGGTAAAATTGTCGGGTAGAAGCACCTGAAGATGCATCACGATCTGAGCTCTGGGCTGGAGCCTTCCCCATATGATCAATGTTCCGCTGTGACAAAAAATAAATATAAAAAAATATTACCGAAATGAAACCAATAGACTTATGAAAAAAAACATAATAATAAAATGGTATATTGGAGTCATTAATTGGAGGTTGGGTAAAATGGTATATAGTACATACCACCCCCATAGTAACTGTGCTTTTATCTAAGTGATTTAAATTGTAATCGATTAGCAACTCTTCCCTTGCAGTTATTGAGTTTATCACACATATGAATACACAGTTTCCCTTGCACACCTCGAAAATGCAATTTGGTTGCTTATTTTTTGAGACATGTCATGTATTTTTTATAAACCCTATAATATTCCCTAATGCTTTTGGCCTTCCATCAATGTACATATCCACTCCTTTATTTTGATCCTTATCTTTTAGCTATATATAATTTGCTGACAGTGCATACCCTACGCATACTTCATGTATATCGAACCAGATGCATCCAATCTTTGTAACTGTAATAGGGTCTGACATACTCCATCAATTCAGTAAATTTTTTGTAACAAACCTTTATGTCATCCATGCAAAATAGGCACAAACCATGTAATGATGATGGTGCTATGCGATATATCCTCTTGTTGACACAAAAATCATTTTTTATTGGAGGAAGTTCCTTGGGTACCCATTGTTTTCGTAGATGTTCGTACCTCAAGGGCATCTCGATATCACCTATGCTCTCATCATCATAAGAACATGACCCCCCTTCAACAAGAAAAAATTCCATGCATTTACAAAATTTTCTTCTAATCTTTTGACCTCTAGTTGATCTCCCTCTTTTAGACCTACTACATGTCTCTCTTTCCTCTTCTCTTCCTAAATTTCCCTCGCTCGAGGAAGACAGATCTGAAAAATACCTATTTGATGGTATTTGCACTCATAAGGATGTTGGATGAAATTATTTCATGCTGATGTGATCCTAAGGTGACATTATGATTAATCTATCATTTCATCGCTAGAATTTGACAGGTTATAAGGTAATCAAGTCTTGATAGATTGCAAGTTATTATTACTACTGTCCAAATGTGTCCATCACAAATCAAATCTACTTAACGTTTTAACTCCCAAACTTTGTAACAAGTGTTAACTATGACTATGTTCCACCAGTTACACAAACAAGGCCTCAAATGTATTCTCTAATTATAATCAAAAGAATTTTTCTCTCCATTCAAGTAAATAAACTTGAAGGGAAACACCACCAAGTGGTTTATTGGACACCTACATGACTAAAAATAGCAAAAAATTTATATTTAATTTCCATATGTCTAAGTGGTTAATGGGGAGGGAGTGTGTACTAGGCCTAGTTAAGTCATCATAAGTTTATGCTTTGGCAATAAAAATTGTTTAATTCATCTTAAATCTTCCTATGTCTAATTGCTAGGAGACTTTTGGTATGTTTTAAGGTAGGATGAGTGGTTGCATCAATGTTCTAGCTCTCTATGACAAAGCTTCAACATCTTCAAATAGTGAAATTTAGTGCTCATAGTCATTTGAAACAACAAAATTTTGATTATGTATGATGGTAGGATTTGATAACTTAAAAGAATTGGCTACCCAACAAACTTAAAGTTAAAAGAAACTTTTTCAGTTTAAGGGGTTAGCACTTTCTTTCATCTTTGCAAATTGGTTTGATGCTTCAAATGATGCATTTATTATCCCACTTCTATTATATTGTATTCCCATACCATTACAATATTTGCAATTTTTGGAGCAATTGATACCAAAATTTCATATCAAATACCATGTTCTTGAAGCAATTTTATGTGTTTTTACTATTTTTCCGAAGTTATTTTGTGTTGTATGGATCCATACAAGCTTGAAATTCTCCGAGATCATTGGTGTAGATAAATATATGTGTTCCCTTTCATTTGAATTTGTTTTGAAGTGATAAATCACTATTTTGTGTGAGAAAATAATCAAATACAGGGACTACCCTGTTTTCCCTGTGTAAGGGTTTGAGGGCTAAATAGAAATGACATCCACCAATCCACCCACTATCTTGGAACTGTAACTCAATGGATTGGTGTGAAACATGGTATGATATAGGTTCATTGAATTTAGGGTTTTGTTAAAGCAAGAAACTTGGCATTGAATTGATGCCCTAGGGCTGATAGGGGCAATTTTCTTGTGAATTTATGGTTGTTAAGTCAGGGTTTATTAATTTGATGGATATCTTGGTAGAGTCATGGTGACACTATTTGATGGTCCAATCTCTACTTCGAAACAAAAATATCTCTAACAACTCTAAGAGATATAATGGGATGGCATTAAAAGAAACTTCATATGAAGGATCTTCTAATGAAGGACCTTTGAATTAAAGTCTTCATTTGAAGGTCCTTCATGCAAAGGTTCCCTTTATAAAGCATTTTGGACATGAAATATTTAAAATAAAAAATACCTATATTTGAAAGTCTTGACATGGCATCATTTTTTAATGAAGGTTCTTCATTCAAAGGTCATGATGACATCACCTTCAAATAAAGGTTCTTCATTCAACTCGTATTTTGTAGTTTTGAAATTTTGGGATTATTTTTTTGCCTCATCCCACAAGTGGGACACACTATTGTGCAATCGCTCATTAACAAAGAGATGAATGTGTGATAATAATTTAGGGTTAAAAATAAATCCATTTGAGCCTTCTATAAATGAAAGGACATTTGATGCAATCATATGCCTTGTCAAAGTTTTAACTTAATAGTAAGGGCATCATGAGTAGTTTGTTGGGCACATTAAACAATCTTTGATGCAATGATTGAATTGTCTAGAATGTATCTACTATCAAGAAAGCCAATTTTTTTACCTGTATGAATATATCTCAAGCAATAGGTTTAATTGTGATGGCAATGATATTGCCAAATATTTTGTAATCTAGGTGTTGAGAATAATAATTGGCCACCATCCTAGGAAAGATTCTTCATTCTCACTTTAAGGTGTTAAAAATTAACAATACCTTGATTGATGAAAGATCCCAAAGAGCCTTTCTCCATGGTATCCAAGTACACATAGTAGTGGTCTTCTCTTATACAATTGGACATGATTTAAAGAACTTAGCTAGGAATTATTCATTTAACCTAAGGTTTTATCATAATGCCATCATTGGAAAAGTATGATCAAATTCTTCTATTATGAAGATTTGGTCTATGTGCCTTTAGTAATCACTATAAATGTTTGTAAGGATAAAATGAATAATTGCATCAAGTAGGAGAAAATCAAATTTGAGTTCTTCAAATATTATATTCCTCTATTCATAATTTTTAAGGGTTGTGTGTGGAGGAGGTTATCACTACCAAGAAGGGAGGAGACCTTTCCTTGCATATGTTTGTGGTGGAGGTATTAAAGAAGAATTGTGTGCCTCTATTTCCATTCATTAGATCTAGCTTAGCCTAGCATATACTTGGGCTCCTTTGCCCCTATAAACTTCCATTTGTTTGAGTTTATGTTATGTAAGCATAATTCCATGCTATGTTGAAATATAAGAGGTGGAGGAGGCCAAAAGGAAATAACCCCTTTTTAGTTGTACCTTCAAATTTTTTCTTATTGTTTTATGTTTTTAGCAACTTTGTGGACATAAGATTTGAGGTAGGTTGTACAACAAAGAATAACATGTTCCCACCAACAACCAAGATGTGGGTTAATTATGGGAGTTTTGCCAAGACCTGAGGCTATCGATAAAAATGTGAAAGACTAAGCTATTTTATTTTTTGTCTTATCGTATACCATTTTACGAGAATGGGGGTGCCAATGTACGAGAAGATCTTTGGAAACTAGGTATGAAAATTGCAGGTTAAAGAGAATGGGGATGCCAAAATTTCAGTACTTATTGTCCCTTGGTCGTCGATTTTCCCTGAGTGCGCTCAACCTCATCCTCAGCGCTGGTATTGACCTTCTTTTCACTCCTCCATACTCTTCCTCGGTGTTGGTATTGACCTTGTTTTCACTCCTCCAAATTCTTTGTCCGTGCTGGTATTGACCTTGTTTTAACTCCAAACTCTTCCTTGGTGCTGGTATTGACCTTGTTTTCACTCCTCCAAGCTCTTCCTCGACGTTGGTATTGACCTTTCACTTCTCCAATTTGATGAGTTACAACCTAGTTTCATTAGGTTTTAGAGTATGTTAATTAAATTGAAAATTATGACACCATTTAGCTAGGTTTTAATATTCTACAATATAGTTAAGTATATATTAGCTATATTTTACATAACAAATAATATAATTATTCGACTTATTATAATTATATATTATATTCTTTAACAAAATAATTAAATACATATAAAATTATTATAATTAATAATTAATAATAAGTATATTTTTATATAATAAAAAATATAATTAATATAATATATATTTAATATAATAGTAATATTAGATTAAATTATATATAATAATTATATTTATTATTATATAATAGTATATATAGGCTTTTACCTGATATTTTAGAGGATTTTACCATTACACTACAGATGGTTTACCATTAAATGGCAGTTGAAACTTATTTTCCAACGACATAATAGTGGTTTCTAGGCATGAGATTTATTTCAAGCTCAAATCTCATAATATATGTAGCCTATTAGCTAATACACAGAGAGATAGAAACTAAAAAGATAGAGAATGATAGAAAGAGATGAACTTAGATAGAGAGAGAGAGAGAGAGAGAGAGAGAGAGAGAGAGAGAGAGAGAGAGAGAGAGAGAGAGAGAGAAATATAAGAGATACAAAGGAAAAGAGAAACTAAATTTTGATTGGTTGTTTCATGTCAACAATCCAAGGATGGCATGTGTCCTTAGGGAGTTATGCTCAAGGCAGCATGCCATTTGATTAAAGATATGATAATTCTCCTTTAAGACCTCTTCAATGTACCCATTGCACAATTAAGGAGACAAAGATAAATATAGGGAAGAAAATATAGAGAGAGAGGGAGATAATGAGAAACATACAAATAGAAAGGGAGACAAAGAGATAGAGAGAGGTAGAGAGATAAAGAGATAAGGATGAATGGATAGAGATATAGGGAGGGTGATTGTCGATTGATAAATCTCTCCTTGTCGCTCTCTATCTCTCTATATCTCCCACTATCTATGTCACTCCCTCTTCCCCCTCTATCTATTGAGATATCTCTCCCTCTCCCCCCTTTCTCTCGCATTCACTCCATCTCTCCCTCCATATCTCCTACTATATATCTCTATCTCTATTTTTTATCTTTTTATCTCCCTCTCACTCCTCTCTCTATCTCTTTCTATCCATATCTTTCCCTACCTCTATCACGATCTCTCTATCTATTTCACCACCCCCTAGCTCTATCTCTCTATATCACCCCATTTCTATGGATCTCCCTCTCCCTCTATATATATTGATCTATCTCTCCCTCTCTCCCTCTCTCCGCTATCTTCTTCTCTCTCTCTCCCTTTATACATATCGCTCTCCCTCTCCCCCTCTTCTTTCTCTCCCTTTTCTACCTATCTATCTCCCTCTCTTCTCTATCTTCCTCTTCAACCTATCTCTCCCTCTCTTCTCTCCCTTCCTCTTCAACCTATCTCTCCCTCTCTCCCCCTCTTCTCTATCTCTCCTCCTCTACCTATCTATATCCCTTTCTCTCCCTCCCCCTCTCTATCTCCCCCTCTCTATCTCTCACCATCTCTCCCTCCCTATCCCCCCTATGCATAGAATATCTATCTCCACCTCTCTTCCTTTCTCTTCCCATATATCTCCATCTCTCTTTCTCTTCCCATATATCTCTATCACTCTCTCTTTCTCTCCCCATCTATCTCTATCTCCCCATATATTAACTAAGAAGCCATGCAAGCATACAATAGTATATGTTGGTAGAACTATAATAGTGTTTTATTAAACTATAAGTAACACTGATCTTTCTAATGTCAAGCCTTCTTATAAAAATAGTGTTTTATTAAACTATAAGTAGATTATTGTCACCACTCTTCATTCTGCATGAAATGCCAAATGTAGCAATTGTTTTGTTGCTTTTGTCAAGTTTCATTAACCAAGCTATTTAGTGGGTTGAATAAAGTTGTGTTATGACCCTTGGCCTCTTTAAAATAATTAGACAATATTAGGAGATCAGGAAGGGGAGAAGACTAAACTCCTTCAAAATAGGGGTAGTTGTGGTTTTGTTGATTTTATTTGTATACTATATACTTAGTTCCTCTAGGATAAATAAGTCATTGTAGAAATGAAAGATGTTTGATTATCTACCTAATACTATTTTGTCTTTTTGAAATGGAACAGATCTACAACTCTATAGAAATTGCTATATGCTAATGGTCAAATTATTAGACTATTTAGATCATTTTAATTGACTACTACATAATAGTTTATGTGTTGAAAGAATTGTTTCCAATCTTTGTAGTTTTTACATTGGAATACAAATCATATTTAGTTTCATGCCAATATACTTCTTTCATAAAGATATTTGTTTGATTTTTCCTTGCTATTTTCATCTTAAAATTTTAAAAAATGTATTCTATAATATAGAATTATTTTCAAATTGGGATAAAAAGGATTCTAAGAGATATATCTAATCATAAATTTTAAAATCATAAATATCATTTAATTTTTATGTTGTAACTTCAGTAGTTTTAGTTAAAATAAAAATAACTTAAAGTTATATATACATATGGTTAAATTGGCAAAGTTGTTTGAGTTAATTACTAAATTTGATCTAAAAATTTTCAACACTTTAGATAAATTTAATTAGATATAGTTAAATTGGAGGTTTCATTTGAGTTAATAATTAAATAACATA